>CANJKZ010000813.1:2680000-2747500 GCA_947471745.1 Closterium sp. Naga37s-1
TGAATGGCTTTAGGAGAGTAGGAGATGTTCAGGCCTAGAAACTGCGTTATGTTGTGGTTAGAGGTGGTGTCGACACGGCTTTCTAGGTTCTTCTTGAACTGATCGAGCACTTTGTTGCTTGTTCTTGTGCACAACAGGAATTCGACGTACACGGTGAGCGAAACTTAGAAGTGTAGGCTATACATCCAAGGGTCGTGTGGCAGCTGTGCGACGCCGATGTCGAGGAGTATCTTGTGTAGGTGCTGCTGCCATAGTGGAGGAACCTATTGATTCCATACATGGATTTGTTCAGCCGGCAGACCATCGTGTGAGAGTACGCCGTCCGTTCTGTCCTCATTTCTCTTATTTCTATTCTCTATTTCATTTCCTACACTACTTTCCTTATTCGACTGTTTGAGTAGTGCCCGTACCTTTGTAATAAGCATGTAACTTGTTCGCTGGGCAACGCCTTACTGTGGATGCAGAATTCCCTTGTCGCTCAGAAATCTTAAAGTTCCTTGCTCCGAAACTCTGTTGCGCCATCCGCCTGCCAAATTTGTAGGTTCTCCTTTGACTGTCGTTGCGCGTGAGCAAACCACAAGTGGAAGACCTCGTACGCCCTGCTCCGATACTGCATGCTATCTAGACCTAGCGTGTGCTTTTGTAGATGAACGTCAAATTGTAACCTTCGTCATTGAGCCCGTTCAAGCCGACGATCTTGAAGTCGATGTACACCCTGTAGAGCTTCGTGTATCGATTGGTTCCTGGTTCGAGCGGGGGGGGGGTATGGTAAGTGAGCGCCACTTTGGGAATGTGGGGTTGTGTTGTGGTTCAAACGCCGTGTTGTGAGGGCGTAGGATGGTTCTGGGTGTGAATACTTTGTCGGTGAGGCAATTGTTTAGCGTCTAGCACGATCGAGGCGCTGATGCCAGAGGGCGTCGCCTGCACGAACGCCAGGAGTGCAAAGATAGCGCTTGCGAGATTCTTCAAGGGTTACTGCGGATTCCGGCTCAACTTCCTCCGTCGACGTCGAGAGTGCAAACGCGAGGAAGTTTATGTCGACGATGAATGTGAGGGGAATGTTGGTGTCTTCGACGGTGCCTTCAGTGGTGTCGCCTCCTTCTGGCTCTGGTTCCGAGAGAGGCAGTTGCGGCGGATGAGAACCTTGGATGACTTCGGGGAGTGCTGGTCCTTCTTCGTAGTATGTCCGGAAGTACTACCGGTCATAAGCGATTGGTTTGGTGGGTCATGAGGTACGCGGAGAGGAACCCCAAGCGATTGTGTTCCACGGTTCGCGGTGCGGCCTTTCTGGAGATGTTGTTGTTGGTTGCGCTGGTTAGCACGAAGGGTGACCGGGGTGAGACTTCTGTTACCAGCCTTAATTCTTTCGGCTGACCTTGGCGCCCCATGCACCCTAGTTGGGGCCTTCTTCCATTGCGCATTGACCCCAGCCTACGTGCGGTGAGCCCCATCCTCCACCAGAAGTACCCCATCCGCCTCTGGTGACGCTTGCCCATCCTTCGCCATTTGATGTGCCCCACTCTCCACCGATATCAGCTCCCGTCCTCAAAGGGCGATGTTGCCCCAGCCTTGAGCTTCGCTTTGTCCGTAGAGTTCTTCTGCTTCTTGTTGTGTTAGCTCCTCATCTTCCTCCACCGTAGCGCCAATGGGGGAATAGGGCCAGGTAAGTTGCCTTGTTGTACAGTCGTGCCCGTCCACCGTCGTCATACGTGCCGCGCGATTCGCTCCGCAGGATCCATTGGAACCTGTCATATGTGGCGTCAAGTTCCCGAGGCACCCTGGGAAAAAACGGCTCCTGTGGTGGTGGCGATTTCCATCATTGGCATTCCCTCGTTAGGTGGTTCGAGTAATCTGTCGGCGAGATAGATGCATGCTGCGGTGGGGGTATGGCTGTCTCGGTAGGTCCTGTTGGTCCTGGCCTGATATGCTCTTCAGCAATGAGAAAAAATGAATTCACCTAGAAGGAGGGAGGAGTGTGAGAGGAAAATGACGACTCTGTGGTGTGGCGGGGACATGGCTCAACGGTGGATGGAAAGATGATGGACAAATTCTGGCTACGAAAGCAAGTACATATTAATTAGCATCCCAAGTGTGAGACGAGGCAACATGCTAAGAGAGTTGTGTCAAATTATATATGTCTTAGTTAGATATTATAGTCAATAGTGAGGTTTTCAGTATAGGGTACAACAATTCTCTTGACACTCCTACTTGTACCCTACCCCTTACTAGTCTCGCAAATTCCACTAATTTACTATTGAGAAGTTGGCGTAGAGATACGGCTGTGTGGACACATTAACATTGGACCAAACTGATGATAACTCCGTTCGTGACAAACGAGGTGAGGTAGTCAAGAGACAAAAATTGAAATGGGAGATGCATGTATGCGAGAGGAGAAGGCTAGAGGTGAGAGCCGTAAGGAAGGGCGGGCGGAAAGCGAGAAAAGGGAAAAGGCGAAAGTAAGCATTGTTGGTTCATACCCATAAAGTGGAAACTATCAAAAAGTGCAGAATTACTTCGCATTCTGCCTCGTTGTGAAACATTGATGTCCAGCGAAACATTGGATTTCCAAGGGTATTTTTAGGACAGGCTCGGATCGTCAGAGCTAGCACAAATCTTAGCATAAGCCCTGGACTCCAACAAGTTTCAGGAGGAAGGTGATTTTATCATTCAATTCAGTCACAACAGCATGCTTTTCTAGTTTGAGATTGTTATTAATAAACTTACAGAGTGCGGAAAATAACGAATAACGAGACTGTGAATTTACAGAGTGACGATACAGTGAATGTAACGAGATTTTATAGAGGGAATCCTAGCTAGGCGGGGACGTCGGGCGATGATGGATCGGAAAAGGTTGCGATTGGTGCTGGGGCGACTCAGGAGTTGTTCTCAAAGTGTGCAAGCGGAATGGATTGACTAGCAAGAGTTCAAAAACATATACCAACCCTAAAAGGGTTGTATTCCCTACTGTCTTCCTCACTACAGCCTACATACACATATATGTAGTTTGACACACTCCCATAGGCTAAGTGAGGGACAACAAACACAAATGATCACAAGATCAGTCAAGAGAAGCAACAACGCAAAGCTCAGGGTGGATCACGAAGTCACCACACAGTCTGAGCACAAGCAAGCCGCCACAAGGCCAGTTCAGAAGTTCACAAGTATATATAAAAATAAGAACAAACAGAGCAAGAAACAAGAGGCAAGACTACAGCAGTCGAGGGCCTGCCTCAACAAGGCCTAACCGAAGACAAAACCTGTGGTGGTCACCAGGCGAAAGCGCCTTGGTGAAGACGTATGCAATGTTGGCCGCTGAGGCCACAAAGTCCAGACGTGCCTGGCCGCGTCGCTGTAGCTCTCGCAGAAGAAAGTAACTCATGTCGATGTGCTTCACTCTGCTTTCAAGTCGAGACTCTCGACACAGGAGGATCATGGTCTTGTTGTCAGCAAACAAGGTCAGGGCAGAGCGAGGCCGCTCACCAAGGTCGGTGAGCAAGAAGGTCAACCAGCGAAGCTCCTGCGCAACCATGGCACCAGCGTAGATCTCGGCCTCTGCGCTAGACTGTGTCATATACTGCGACCGAGTAGCCCGCCACGACACAGCTCCAGCGCCCAAGCTGAAGCTATACCCCTGAGTAGACCGCTGAGTCTGCACGTCGTGAGCGTAGGAAGAGTCGCAGTGATCGGTCATCACAACTGGTTATGTCCCTCTAAGCACAAGCCCCATGCGTGTGGTAATCGCCAGGTACTTCGCCACCCTCACAGCTGCCGTCCAGTGAACAGGACGGTGTCTCCTAGTCGCAACAAAGCGAGAGAGGACGCTGAGGGGAAAGGGGAGGTCCGGTCGAGCACAAGTCATCAGGTACATGAGGCAGTCCACAAGCTCTACGTAGGGACCACTGGACTCAAAGGGCTCGTCAGGAAAAGGTCCGGTGAGCATGTGGTTGACGGCAGGAGGAGTGGGCTGTGTGGTGGAGAACTTAAACCCGAACCGCAGAAGGACCTGCTGCACCCTGTGTGACTGTGGGAGTGTGATGGTGCGATCGGCTCTGTCCCTGGTGATCTGCAAGCCAAGGTAGCGACGCAGTTCACCCGGGTCAGTGCACGTGTGCCTCTTCTGCAGTTCGGAATTCACCTTACCCAGATCAACCGTGTCAGCTGTAGCAAAGACCAGGTCGTCGACGTAGACAAGAACAAACAACGGAGTGGAACCTCTGCGAACAAACAGCGACGGGTTGGCGGACGAAGGACGGAACCCGAGGTCAGCAAGAGTAGTGTGTAGCGTGTCGTGCCACTCACGGGGCGCCTGCGGAGACAGTAGACTGTTCGCCTTAGGCTCCACTGGGTCCCAGGCGGGAAAGTGCCAGTGAAGCCAGGAGGACGTCGTAGCCAGATCTCCTCGTGCAGGCAGCCCTGGAGAAAGGCAGTGGAGAGTCGAGGGAGTGCAGCTCGTAGTCTCTCTATGCTGCAACATGAAGTAACACCCGAAGATTAGTCATCTTCGGGGTCGGGGCGAAGGCCTGGAAGAAGTCCAGTCGGGAATTGCGTTGACGTACGTGCCTGTAGATCTCCCAGACGCCATTTCTGAGTCCATGGCTGCAATCCACTGAGAGGCCTACTTCCCTGACACTGCCTCACGGTGCGTGCGAGGAGTCGGTATGTCAAGGGCGTCGGGGTCTCCCTCACGGGCTAGCAGCATGGCACAAAGGTGGGGAGAAGCGGCTGCCAAGAACTCCAGCTCAAACTGCATGTCCTCTAGGATGTCACAACCAAGGGCAGACTCACCCCCGGCGGGCAGAGGACGGGTAGGAGGAGCAGCCACCACGTGGGTGGCGTAGTCAAGGCGGCGAGGTCACCAACAGCGGCAACAAGAGCCGAGACGGACAACGAAGAGGCACGAGGGTCAGTGACAAGAGAGGCGAGAACACGTGTGACAACAGGACGAGTAGCACGGTAGTAGTTGTTAAACGGGTAACTAGCTTAGCTTAGGTAGCTTAGGTTTAGGATCCATGGCTAGAGTAGCGAGAGTTGCGTGAGCGAGAGAGTTGGCCAAAGAAGTGTTTCACTAATAGCTCTGCATTCAATGTATGGTTGAGAAACATGAAACAAGAGGTGCACCACCAACAGAGTTTTTATAACTACAATACAACTAAATAAATATATATGAAATATATATATCGCGACTGTAGTTAGTGATGGCGGTAGAGGAGACAAGAAGAGACGACCCAGGAGGTGAAGGGAGAACAGATTCAGGCGGAGAATGACGACGACTAGAACAGAGGAGGACAGTGTGAAGGTCGTCAACAGGAGACGAGGAACGAGCACGAGGGGGACAGGGGCGGACAACATGAGGAGTGGGCTGGGAACGGGGAGGAGAGAGAACAGCCGGGGACGAGTCCGGAGGAGGAAGACCATGAGCAAGAGGAGGCGGTGAGTGGTATGGAGAGGAGGAAGGGAGACCAAGGGCCCGAACGCAACTCACAGGTGGGATCAACTGCTGCAAAAGTGACCGCTGAGTCTACTGCGGCTGCTGCTGCCGCTGGTTCTGCTGCTGCTGCTGCTGCTGCTGCTGCTGCAACTCCTGCTGCCGCTGCTCCAGCTCCAGCCTCTCCTGCTCCAACCCCTCCCGCTCCTCACGCTCGAGCCGAAGAAGCTCATGGAATTGCGTCGGGTAGTGGTGGGGAGGCGGAGCAGGCACCGCAGAAGCAGTGCCTCCAGCTCCACCGCCATCAGCACGAGCACCTCCAGCACCAGTCCGAACAACTCCAGCACTGCCAGAACGAGCACCCCTACAACTCTAGCACCCCCAAAACTAGGACCTCCAATGCCTGCACCCTCAGCTCCAGCACCCCCAGAACTAGCACCTCCAGTGCCAGTACCCTCAGCTCCAGCACCCTCAAGACTAGCACCTCCAGTGCCAGCACCCTAAACCTTAAGAGAAGACGCTAAAAAGCCATGCTGCGGAGGCGTGGGAGGGACGGGTGACCAAGACGGTGGTGCCACAGGACTGTCGGGTGGGTGAGCGAACGACAAGAGCACGACGCAGCAACCTGACCGGACGAAGCTACCTGACCAGACGGGGCTACCTGGGGGTACGCAGTGTGCATAACGTAGAGACATGAGTGGGACTCCCTGGTGAATGTGACAAGAAGCGCCCCGGTGGAAGCGACTGTACATATCGCAGTCCTCCCGTGCCCAAGAAAGGTGACTGTGATTCCACGATCCTGAAGGTATCCAACACCCACCAAGTTCCGAGTGAACGAGGGGATGTGGAGACCAGAGAGAACACCAGAGGGGACATCCAGGCACTGGAGGGTAATAGAGCTGCGTGCAACGACTGGTCCTGAATTAGGATAAGCCAGTGCAACCATAACCGAAGCAGTAAGCGGAGTGAGAGACGTGTGGTCACGGAAGATACACTGAGACGCGCCAGAGTCCAGCGTAAAAGAGAGCCACGCCTCAGCTGAAGGTACACCTGCGCTAGTGGCTACACAAGCACCTAGGCTAGAAGCACTAGCACCTACACTAGCAACAGGCAAACGAACCTAACCTACAGCTGTCCCTGCTGTTGGGGCTGTCCCTACTGCTGCAGTTGTCCCTGCTGCTGCTGGGGACCTGCTGTGGCTGCTGCTGCTGGGGCTGCCGCTGCTGCTGTGCTTCTGCCGCTGCGTACGAACCAGTCACACCAGCACCCCCTCCCGCCGGGCCCGCATGCCCAGTACCACCTCCAGTGCCGCCTCCACCAGACGCACTAGTGCCACCAGTACCTCCGCCACCCCCGCCACCACCACCACCGCCACCACCCTTCCCTGCTTTCTTACCTCCCTTGCCCCTGGGCCGTCCACCTGTGGTGGACACAGCCGCAGTCTCGTCAGAAGCAGGAGACGCAGTAGAGGCAAGAGATGCAGTGAAGGTGGGGAGCTGTGGAACAGTACACCCCTGAAACAGCAGGGGAAATACGGCGCCAGAAGCAGAGGCAACGGAGCGAATGTTGCTCTCAACATCCTTGAGTGCGGACTCAAGGACATCGATAGTGAGCTCAGTAGGGTGCTTCAGAAGAAGCGCGTCGCGTACAAGTGCATGGCGGTTAGGGAGGCAAGTGGCTATGAAGTGAATAGTGATTGGCATGGGAGGGGGAGGGATCGCAAGCCGGGCCTCAATATACGCACGGTAGCTAGTGTCGAGCGAGCGCAGGTGGGTGATAAGGAATGCAGTGCGTCAAACGTGCAGAGGTCGAGAACCAGGAACGGTAGGAACAGGCGACCAAGCGAAGCGGAGGAGGGAGTGGAGTAACGAGCCTTTATCACAGTGAAACATGCCTGGGCAGATCGAACCTGGCTGAAGTGTGCCTCCTCAGACTCGGGGAGTAGCCGAGGGCGATACGAGCCGCAGCGTCTCGGGACTGCTACACCGATAGGGCTGTGCGGGCTTTGTCAAAGAACTTTTGCTCCTCGTCAGTAGGCTCCTCAGGCAGGTCACGAGGGCAAGGAGGCGAACGCAGTGTCAGAGGTCCACTGGAGATCCCCGATTGATCCTAGGGAAGGGTTACAGGCTCGTTGTCCTGGGGGGTTATGGGCGCACTGACCCGCTACTTAACAAGCCCTTTTATCCCAATGGTCTAAGTGGTTGGGATTCTGACATGGTATCAGAGCGGTCTCGGGTTCGAATCCCGGTGGTATGCACATGCAGGCGGTTGCCGCTGTGCTCAGTCCTGGGCCTCCCAGTGTGGGGGGGTGTCAGTTGATCTGCACTGTGGATGCCCGATTGATCCTTGGGAGGGTTACAGACACGTTCGCCTGGGGGGTTATGGGCGCACGGACTCGCTACACAAACAAGCCCTTTTATCCCAGTGGTCTAGTGACTGGGATTCTGACATGGTATCAGAGGGAAGGTCTCGGGTTCAAATCCCAGTGTGTGCACTTCGGGCATCCCAGTGCGGGGGGGTGTCAGAGGTCCACTGGAGATCCCCGATTGATCCTAGGGAAGGGTTACAGGCTCGTTGTCCTGGGGGGTTATGGGTGCACTGACCCGCTACTTAACAAGCCCTTTTATCCCAATGGTCTAAGTGGTTGGGATTCTGACATGGTATCAGAGCGGTCTCGGGTTCGAATCCCGGTGGTATGCACATGCAGGCGGTTGCCGCTGTGCTCAGTCCTGGGCCTCCCAGTGTGGGGGGGTGTCAGTTGATCTGCACTGTGGATGCCCGATTAATCCTTGGGAGGGTTACAGACACGTTCGCCTGGGGGGTTATGGGCGCACGGACTCGCTACACAAACAAGCCCTTTTATCCCAGTGGTCTAGTGACAGGGATTCTGACATGGTATCAGAGGGAAGGTCTCGGGTTCAAATCCCAGTGTGTGCACTTCGGGCATCCCAGTGCGGGGGGGTGTCAGAGGTCCACTGGAGATCCCCGATTGATCCTAGGGAAGGGTTACAGGCTCGTTGTCCTGGGGGGTTATGGGTGCACTGACCCGCTACTTAACAAGCCCTTTTATCCCAATGGTCTAAGTGGTTGGGATTCTGACATGCAGGTCACCAGAGACGTGCGCCCAGAGCGTGTCGCCATCCTGGCGCTGACTCTATAGGTACAACTCTATGCGGAGGAGACAGGTGAGGAACTCTAGTGCCCTACCCTCCGCATCGAAACGTAGGGGTCGAAGAGTCGCCATGGCTAACGCTCGACCGGACTAGTGGCGAAAGGGTACGAACGAACGAAGCCCGAGACGAACTGAGCCGGAAGGGCGAACCTAGGAATGGTCGGATCGGGCGGTGAGTACAGCCAGGGAGGCTAGTCTAGAGACGCGAGGCACGAAGAGGCACTAACCCTAATCTACCGTAGGAAGGACAATTACGGCTGCCAGACGCCGCGGGGGACGCCTATGACAGCAGGTACGGATGGGGCAACGGGCGTTGATGCGAGACAGGTGGGACAGCAGGTGCGAGTGCGGCGGCAGGTGTACGTGTGATCGGCGCAGTGCGAGCGGCTGGTGTTGTCAGCAGGGCCGGCAGTAAGTGGGGTGGGACGGGCAACGCGTGGGCCGGGCGGGCTGTGCGCGGGGAAGGCTGCGCGCGGGCGGGACGGGGCGGGCTGCGTGCGCACGGCTGCGGTAGGCTGCACGCGCGGCTGCGGCAGGCTGTACGCTGCGGGCTGCGCGCGGCTGTGGGTTGCGCACGGGCGGGACTGGGCGGGCGGCGGGCCGCGGGCTGCGTGCGGGCTCGACGGGACAGGCTGCGCACAGCGGGTTGCGCGCGGCAGCAAGCTGCGCTCGGGCGAGACGGGGCGGGCTGTGGCCTGCAGGCTGCGCGAGGCTGCCGCGGGCTGCGCGCCTTGCAGGGCGGGGCTGTGCAGGCGACGGGCCGATATCTGGGGCGGAACAGGCTGCGACCTGGACGACGGGCGTGGAAGCTGACTGACAGCAGCTTTGTGGGTGGGGGGGAGAGGGGGACGCGCGCGACTAGAACGGGATGGAAACGGTCAAGGCGACGGGACGGGACGGACTAAGCTAGGTTCCCATACCATCTCAAAGTGTGCAAGCGGAATGGATTGACTAGCATGAGTACTGAAACATATACCAACCCTAAAAGGGTTGTACTCCCTACCGTCTACCTCACTACAACCTACATACACAAATATGTAGTTTGACAGTGGTTTGGGGCGACGATATAGGCCGAACTGAACTGGCGCACGGCCCTCGGGTTGTACTCGCTAAAGTGCGAGTACAGTAAGGAGGGAATTACAATTTCCTACATAGATACTACCACTTGCTTTACTTTTTATTCCTTGCATATATTTGTTTTGAACTTTGTGAAGGATTTGTCTCCGATTCAATCAGTCCTATTGTGGCTGCTTTAGCGAGTGATGGGCAAATGTCGAAACACCTCACGCAGCCAATCAGGTTTATCCAGATGGTTTTCCACCAACCTCTGTTTTGGGAAAGGAGGGCAAAGGAAGACGGGCAGGAACTCTAATTCCACGAAGGTGGCGTGCCATGGAGAAAAACATATCTATGGAGCAAGCGTATGCATTCGGCGAATTGAAGTACCGCCTTTGCTGAATGTTTTGGAACTTAGCGTAAGTGTAGAACTCTGGGAGCTACTCCAACAAAGCTCGTAGCTCGTCACCAAAGTGCAAAAATCTCTGCCCCCAAAATCGCACTGGGATGATCTCACTGCCTGCCAGAATGCCTGTTTTCAACAACTACGCCAAGCACAAGACCTGTGTCTAAGAACCAGCGCTGCATACCTCCGTTTCATATAAGAACCAGCGCGCTGTAGATTACCTTAGTACGTTGAAGGCAGGCCGGAGCACCCGTCAATATTCTCCCCCTGTCCGTTTGCGCACGTCTCGCGTAGTGTTCACAAGCTTACATCCCGCTCGTTCACCGAACTCCCGAGTCGCCAAGAATCATGAAGCGCCACGTACTGCTGCTGCTCATCTGCATGCTCGTAGCGTCTCTCGCGGTCGTCACGGCGCGCCGCCGTAGCTGCCCGAAGAGCATGCAGTGTAGCGCGTCCACGAGCGGTTATTTCTTAGACGGCCCTAACGGTCACCTAGCGATTCAGTACACGGGTCGCGGGCCGTCCAAGCCGCAGTCGTGCAGCCACTTGTGCAAAACGACGGAGAATTGCACGTGGTGGATGTACAACATGCTTAGGGCTGACGGTAAGTGAAACGCTTATATTTGCTGCTTATCTAAATCAACGTGTCTAGAATGTACTGCCAGGCGCCTCGGTTTCTACCTAATCGTCTCATTTGTATTTTCGTGGTTGAGAGGCTTGCGGTTAACCCCACTGGGAAGCCATTGCCGGCCCTTGCACGTTTCTGGAAACTTATGAATGGATGCTAAAATCTGCTACTTTTTTTTTGTTTTCACAGTTTAAATAGTGGGTATCAGGATTCTCACACACCCCGTCCTTTGTTGGCTTGAAGTGGTAATCTTCCTCTTCCGCCATAATAAAATTTCCCCCATACCCTCCTGCCGCCTTGCTGTGCTGGTCGACGGTGAGGCGATTGCATGCGAGCGCAAATTCTGGAGCGATTAGCATAACCCGTGAATACTCAAGGCAACTTCCGAATCGACTCAATATCTCCTCGTTTCTCCCCTTCCCACTCCCCACCTCCCCTCCCCCCCTTCCTCCTCCCCTCCCACCCAATTCTTTCCGCCGTGCGCTCGTGCTTCCTTGCCATGCTACGTCAACGTCACGGGCGTGCGGAAAGCAGGCGAGTGCAAGATGTGGAGCGCGAATCAGAGCCCGTGCATTCCCGAGGATACATCCGATCCCGAGACCGCTCGCTTTGACAACACTCCCATTGGCTGGACTGTCGTGGGTGGCCCTTGCCAATCCGATGCCATGAATATGACACAAAGTATGGTCCCGTTTCGTTCCTCCCCTCCTGTTCTCTCCCTCCTCTCTCGGTTCCCCTCTCCTTTCTCCCGTCCTTGCTCCTCTAATCCCTCCTTCTCCACCCTCTTGTCTTTCTTGCGTCTTTCCCATCCCCCTTTTCCCTACTTTCCATCTCCTCCCTCCCTCCTTCCTCTGCCTTTCCGAGTGGTACCATGTATTAGCCTCACCTCCCTTCTCTATGCTCGTTTCCCATCTACCTCCACCAAGCCAATGCCTCCACCCACCAAATTCTTTACTAAAGTTGTGGGCCTGGTACTTTTCTCTTCCCACCCACTCTCTGCCACCGCTCTTCAGTAACATCCTCCCTCTGCCTTCACTTCCCCCGACCCCCCCCGTATTCCTCTCCACTCCGCCAAATCCCCACCCCCACCTGCCATACCCTCACTACAAACCCCGCCCTCCACCGTCCTCTCCAGAGTTCCGCCGCGGCAAGTGCCCTCAGCTGAGCTGCAACTCCCCCTCACGAGGGTTCCTATGGGACCACCCGCACCTGGGCCACCTCTACTCGTTTGCCACAGGCAGGAGAAAGCGGCCGCACTCGTGCTTCCTTGCGTGCATGGAAACCCCGGGATGCGCGTACTGGATGTACGATCTGCACTCGAATAATGGGGACTGTGTGCTCTGGTCCGATGAGCAGAACCCGTGCCTGCCCGAGCCGGGAGGCGGGGAAGGTTCGGCGCATTTTGACCCGCTGCCCACGCACAGCGTGTTTGTGGTGGGGGGAGGCTGCAACAGGGAAGTGCCGAATCAAGTTTGAGACTGGTTAGTTGGTTCGTTGGTTGGTTGGCTGGTTGGTGTGACTGGTTGATTGTTGGTTGGTTTGGTGGGTGGGGTTGATAGGCGGATTGACTGGGGGTGTTAGGGTGGTTATGTAGAGGGGGGAGAGTGGCTGCTGTGGTGGAGAGGAGTGCTATGGGTTGCAGAGCAGACTTTAAGAGAGTCAGTGTGCATGTGTTGTGTTGTAGTGTACCGTAGAGTGGTTTTGTTTCACCAGAGGGCTAGACTGTAATTTATGCCTTCGTGCTGTGATTCATGCGGTACTACCACCATCGATTCGCCTGGTCAAGAGGCGTGAATTAACATACAATACCATACTGTATATGGTATCGTGTATCTACCATCTACCTGCGCGGTGTACGGTGCCGGTATGTATGGAACCTACCTACGCTCATATGGGGTACTGGTATCTATAGAACCTTCTCTCAGCACAAACATGTATCCATTTGCACATGCTACTGCAGTTCACCCAGAAAGGTAAAAGTTGCAACACCTGTAGGTGCTGCTGTATTTGTGGATAGGAATCTCTGGTGAGAAACTAAACTGAGCCAGCACAAGCATGCTTGAAACAAGACCAACCTACAAGCATGATTAAAACAAGACATGATTGAAACACGTACGTTTTTTGTATGATAAGCACAATAGATTGACTTGCAAGTACCTCATGTAGGCAGTACACACCCCGTTTTAAAAAGTTGCTGCTGCTTGACACAACCAAATGCCTTTTGGTATGCGGCAGGAATTTCCCAATAAGCTTGTGATTGAGGTGGTGGCAAGGGAAGTTTATTCGTCCTTTGTGAGAAATAGGTATGTGATCTGGATTTGAAGGACAGGTAGAAGAAGGAAGGAACGGAGGGAGGGAGGGAGGAAGGGAGATAAAGGAGGGAGAGAGGGAGGGAGGGAGAGAGGGAGGGAGGGAGGACGAATATATGAAGGAATCAAGGAAGGACGGATTGAGCAACAAAGAGCGAAATGTGAATTTTATAGCCAGAAAAAACGAGATACGGGTTTGTTGGTTTCCTACACCACGAAGCGGAGACAGTAGAAAAAATCGGTTCTAGGGAAACAGTGTAGCGAGATGTGGCAAGTAGAGACTAAAACATGCGATGAAGGAGCAGGGGAACCTCACTCATGCCATACAGAGTATGCATGTGTAGCTCAGGTGCCTTTTCATCTGAGATGCCTGTGAACATTTCAAATCTCAGTTCAGGTGCATTGTAAAACCCTCCCATGCTGTAATGGCGAAAAGTGGCTCACCCATGCCATGAAGGAGAAAACCCCGAAGAAAATGGCTATTCTGTAGAGCGGGCAGGCACAGTCGCCTCGACGCCTCTTGTGCTTGCGAGCTGCCATGTGCCATGCGCCATGAGTCATGTGCCATGCGCCATGAGTCATGTGCCATGCGCCATAAGTCATGTGCCATGTGCCATGTGCCATGACATCATGTGTCAAGCACAACCAACAAGGAACCACGGAGTGCACAATTAGGAAGCCAGCCGTTGCTTGCAATATAGTCTTAAAGGCCACCATTTTCACGCCCATGCCATGCCATGGGATGGTATGGAATGGCAGTGAGTGGCTTGGCATGGCTTTGGATGGATGGGATGGCATGGCATGGAATGGGATGGCATGGGATGGCACTGAACCGGTGAGAGACAGCAATGGCAATCTTGCTAAAAGCTCATGCATGTTCTACAACCAAACCACCCCCGAACCTGCGTCATTCACGAACCTGCATCCCCCTCTGCACCAATCACGATATTCGTGAACGACCGATTTCGCGGCGGCGACCGCGCCCCCCCGGCGAGGACGCCGCGCTCCTCGCGCAAGCAGCGCACGCCGCCAACCGCCGCAGCGTGGTCACGCTCGTGGTGGTGCCGATGGTCCTCGTCGTGGTCGCAATCGCGCCGCTCGTGCTCGTGATCGCGCGCGTCGGACTCGTCGCCGCTACTGGCGGCCGCAGAGTGCGGGATGGAGGAGTTCGAGAGCACTCGATGGATGGTTGTTGTGGTAAGCATGGCGATTGTGGCGGTAGTAGTGGCAGCAGCAGCGATAATAATCGCGGTGGTACTTGACAGTAGCACTGGTAGTTACTAGTCTAGCAACCGGCCTGATTAATGCGTCGATGGGCTAATGTGCTCAGATTTGCGCTAAATTAACCGTTTTCTCATAATTTTGTAAGGACGCTTACTGCATTCGAGCGGGGTGACTCTGAGTCGACAATGAAAAGCGGGAATCACGGCGCGAGCTCATGAGAACGCGCCAGAAATTGCGCAGCTTCAGCGCGCTTCGCGGCACTGCGGCGCGAATGCGAACCTACCAGGACACGAACGCGAATGAGCGACGGATGTTCCCTCCTAAAGCCGTTCGCGATAGTCCAGTCCTCTCGCCCTACCGAACCGAAACACGCTGTCGCAAATTCCCGAACCACGGACACGAGCTAACACGTCAGGCTTACTCTCAGGTCGAGCTAGCTCACTTGTCTAGCCGGCAGGCGAGGTTTGGAATTCGTGAGAAGGGTTCGGAGAAGGGAAAAAGAGGCGGGGTGATGTTATGGCGCGGTGACGAAGCGGAAGGTGCACGGGAGGAAGCATATGCGATGGTTCTAGGCAGGGCTGTCGCTACCAGGGCGTTTGCCCTGCTGGACCTTGAATTCCAGGGCTGGGTTGCCCTTGAAATCTGAAATTGATGGGTTGAAATAATTCTGGCCCTGATTCCTTACAGGGCTGATTTGGGTCCTAGGCCTGGTGTGTCAAGGGTAGAATTTAGGCGAGCCCTGGAACAGAATCTTTCGAGCCCCCTCCCCTCCCCCCCTCCCAACTCGTCCTCTCCCCCTCCTCCCCGTTTCTATCCTGGTTGCATCCAACCTGGCAGATTTGGAGTTGTGTGGTTGGGCCAAAAACTCAACTCACCCTTGTCGTAGTACTTGCAGAGTGTAGCTGTAAGCTTTGTAGTTGAAATGAGGCTGCAGAATTTTCCGCGCCAAACATGATTCAAGGGAGGAAAAAACTCCAGCCCTGAAGCCTAAAGGGCCGAGATTCGCCCCAACCCTGCTAAATACAGGGTCGTATATGCCGGCCACCCTGATTTGTCCGGGGGGGCCAGAACCAAACGACAGGCCTGGTTCTAGGATAGCAGGCAGTTTGCACCGGTGGGCGTCCCAAGAAAGTTTGTCTGAATGCGGCTCAATTAGGTGTTTTACGTTGCGCAACGGTCCAACTACCATTTAGTACGGTTAAGCGAACTTCTGGGGCACGGCGTATAAATGTGGGCGAGGGGAGGTATCGATCGAGATTCGAGAGTGTGTGACCCTTCTACAAGGTGTTTCTATGTGACACGCCTGCGCGACAGGAGCAGAGGGCTGGACTACATGGTAGGTGAGCTCGAAGCGACAAAACACCTGGGTTCAGGAGGATGTTCGGTCATCACCCCGAAGAACCGTATCTGAACGCTAAAGAAACCTCCACAATCGTTCACAACCGTAGAGACATTTATGCATACATGCATACCGTATACCGTATACCGTATACCAAGCATACATTCATACATCATATATGCATATACATGCATATATGCATACATGCATAATCTTGCATACATGCATAGATGCATATACAGTATCAAGGGCCTAAGCTAGTCATTACTACCAATAAGTGGGCCATTGGGATTTTCTGACTATGCCGCAGGCGACAGATTCCAATCTATTGAATCCCCCCACCCTGGCGACACGTGTGGAGCCTCTGCTTTAGAATGGGAAGAATCACAATGAAGAAAATTTCTCTATTTTTTAATGCCCCACAATAAGGGACAATCCATTAACATTATCGGGACAGCGCTCAAATGGTAAATTTGGATCCGATCTGTTAAACGAGTCTGCCTCCCCAATAACCTCCCCACTAGGACACTTGAACCCATGCGGAGGGTGCTGGAAGCACGGCTCGAGTGGCATCTGTTGGCAGCTAGCCGCGACAAAGAAAGACGGCCGGCCGAAGAGAGAAGAGAGGAGATAACCGAAGGTGGAGGCGGGGGAGGTGAGAATGACATCCGAGCCTAAGGCAAGGGAATAGATATCCACTAGTGCATGCTCTAACTCAGCATCCAGTCCAGATTGCGAAACCTCAGTAGTAATTCGGTCCAAAGAGAGGGTCCCGTTGCGGATGATATTGCTCTCAGTGATGTTGGCGCTGCTGCTTGTGGGATCGATGGGTGAGAAACTGGTGGCTAGCGGAGTAACTAGACTGGTCATGGTGGTTCCAGCGCTGGTGACGGCAGTGCTGCTGCTTGAGGTGTTGAGAGCGGTGCTGTTGCTGTCAAGAGTGGCGTTGTTGTTGTTGTCAGAAGGAGATAAACTGGTGTCACTGAGGGCTGAATTGGCCGTCTCGGTGCTGTTTTCACCGTCTGGAGTTGTTGCCATGCCGTTGCTGCTGCTGTCGCTGCTGATGCTGCCGCTGCTGCTGTTGCTGCTAATGCTCATACCACCTGTGACTGTGGCTTTACTGTAAGAGAGGCTTGCAGAGGTGACGTTGGGAAAGAGCACCTGGGAAAGATTGAACGGCGCATACTGATTCAGACTCGCGATCAGAATAACTGTTGTGCCCCTTGCTGCATCAACATCAGTGTTGTTGGTGCCTGTGCTGCTGCCACTGCTGCCTGCACTGCTGCCGGCCCCACCCACAACAGTCCCACCAGATAACCCCCCCAGGCCGTCCATCAACCCCCTTCCTTCTCCTCCGTTCCCCGCACTACCTGCTTCCACACCAGCTCCCCCCGTTACCACCCCAACAGCCCCACCTCCCCCAGTCCCCCCTCCCCCAGCAGCATCCCCCCCACTCTCAATCCCCCCAGGAGCACCACCATCACCAGCAGCCACCTCCCCCGCAACCCCTGCGCCTCCCGCCCCTGCACTCTTCGCCCGAGCCTCCACAAGCACGGGGTGCTGCTGCAGGCGGGTAATACACATGACAGCATGGCGCATGGCTAGCTCCGACGCATGCCTGAACTGCAGCCCGATGCGAGCCGCCGCCGGGAGCGCACGGGCTCGGATATTCTCTGTTACAGCCGCCCAGATTGAGTTCTTTGGGAACATGATGAGCTGGGAAACGGTTTGGAAGATGCGGCCGGATGGAAAGAGGTCGTTGAGGTGGCGGCGGAAGGAGGGCACGTGGAGGAGGGCCGGGAGGAAGTATTGGTTGGAGAGGAGGATGAGCGAGGGGATGGTGGCGAGGAAGGCTTGCTCTGACTCGCAGAAGAAGAGGGAAGTGTTTGGCGTGTTGTGGTAGATGGGGATGTTGGCTCTGGAAGGAGGGGAGAGAGGGTTTGGGGGTTGGATGGGAGTGGGAGCGGGGTTTGGAATGGTGGGGAGTGGGGGTGTTATGGTGTGGGCAATACGGAATGGTATGGAGCATGTTACGAGACAAGTTTGACCATTTAAAAAGCAGAGACTGACCACTGCCACTGCCACTGCCACTGCCACTGCCACTGAAAAACAACCACAACTCAACACTCACATGGTCGGGGCCGGCATGGTGCCATTCGTGCCACTGGTACCATTAACCAGCACATCCAACCGCTCTGGAAAGAACTGCATCCCTTTGCGCGCCACCACGGACGACAGATAGAGGTCAACCGACTTCATACTCCCATTGAACAGATGCCACCGCTCGCCCATGCCCTCAAACGGGGCACACATCACCTTCCCCGGCCCCATATCCGTGTATAAAAGGAAGATCCGGTTTGTCAGGAGCGCGTAGACGAAGGAGGAGATGAAGGAAATGTATTGATTGCCCTGGCCGTCGCCTAGTTTCATGTGCCAGAAGAGATAACGGCAGTCCGTCGCGTTGCCGGCTAGCAGCTTAGCCTTGACGGCTTCGACGGTTTCGCGGCTGCTGCACGCGCGGAGGTACTCGTGGTACGCGTGTATTTTGCGCTTGAGCGCGGGGGAGCGCTCGGGGGTCCCCCGCGCGCCCGCGTAGCAGGGTAGCTCCGCGCGGCTCCAGCACGCGCCCTCCGCGCGCTGGTAGCGGGAAGGGGAGAGGGGCGTCGCGGGGGAAGGAGAGAAGGAGGAGGCGGAGAGAATGGCAGGGTCGCATTCTGTGGACGGACGGGGCGGGAGGGGGAAGGGAACGGGAAGGGAAGGGAGGGGGGGGGGGGGGGGGGGGTGGGGGGAGGGAGAGGAGGGGTCGAGGGAGATATGGCGGACGAAGAGAAAAAGGAAGGATGGGGGCGGAATAGCAGCAAGAAGCTCGGATGCGCGGAAGGAAGTAAGGCGTTGCTCTCGGAACTCAAATGATTATTATTAATGAGTATGCAAGTGAATTATTACAATCATGCAAGTTACCATGGAGCGTCGGAGTATTGGTGGTGGCTATAACGAGTAGCGCATCCTCCCCTAGTAGCGCTACTAGGACAACCACAAGCGGCAGCGCGGAGAGAACGCGCGCGCGCCACGCACCGCACCACCGCGACGGCGCGGAAAACGCGCCCATGGGGGACCTGCGGAGTGCGCCCGTTGCGGGCGCGCGAAAGGGAGGCGCGCGAGGAGAAAAGCGCGAGGGGAGGCGCGCGAGGAGGAGAGACGCGGGGATGGCGGAGCGGAGGTGGGAGCGCAAGAGAACCACCCACTGGTCGGAACGTTCTTGTGATCCGGATCGCGGAAGGATAATTCGACAGCGAGTCCCCAAACTGGGAGCCGATGGGGAATCGCGGATCGGAGGGAACCGAGAAAATCGGGCGCCAAATACTGATCTCAATTCGATTTTGCTCGGGCGGTCAGACTATGTCGATTCTGCTTTCACAGGTAAACGCCGACCGCCGCTGATGCATGGATAGCGGGACACAGACTATTGTGCCGCACCGTGTGGCAATTATGGATAAATCAGTATGGTATGGCGAGTCTGGTGAGTGTGGCGGGCGAGTGTTGGAATAATCGCCTTTGCGTTCGCCCTGAAGCGGAGGCCCACACGGGCTGGCGAGAATGAACAGAGTTATGCTTGTGCGGTGATGGGATAGCGACACTGGCGTTCCGAGTTCTCATCCCATCTCTAGTCCTGTACCGGGGTAGAGTTTAGCTGAGGCGTGCCATAAGAGTTCCCTTGATGCGGTGCTGTCAGGTGCTTCCTCTTTCAAAGCGGCTGTTAACCATTGTAGAACGTTTGGGTAGGAGTTCGAGCAAAAATACAAGTGCGGGTGCGGGATGGTGCATTTAAAACCGGAGTCACAAGTTCCCCAAAGTTACCTCAACCTTCCTACCTTTGGTTGGGTCACCAGGTCCAACCAAGCTTCCTACCTTTGGTTGGGGCACCAGGTCCAACCAACCTTCCTACCCTTGAAACCTATGGACCTCGGGTTTTAACGACAGACAGGACGGGTGCGTAGATCACCAGTGACAAGAGGTGGGTGGGTGATTCTTGATATAAAAGAGTTGTAAAGAAAATTCATTTTCCGTACTTCGCGTCGCTCCTTACCGCGTACATGACCATTCCCGCCATCAGCACCCAACAGTGAAACGTTACCCGCTCGCGACACTCGCCTCGACCACTGTTGCGAATATGTTTTTACGGAATATTCTTATGCAGTACACTGTTCGAAGTGCAGCAGCGAGTACCTCAGTATCGAGTATGTTGACTCCAGTTCCGAGCTGCAGGGGCGCATCCGCGTACAGTGGTTGCGCCCCGCGTGGCAGCTGAAGGGTCAGATTCGGGCAGGAGGCAGCGTCTACAGTGCGCGAAACCACCCCGGGGAAGCGGCAGAATACCGCGCCCTTGCCGAAGCTGAAGGATCTCGCCAGCTCGACAGTAACTGGGCAACTGAAACGTTACAGCGCAACTGTAATACAGTTGCGCCTTGGTAACTACCTGCCTACCTGTTTCCTATATATTCCAATGTATTGCCATGCTATTATTACACAATTCTCATCCTTGTGTCCGGCCTACCCTCGGCCGCCGCTCTGGCACCAAGTTACAAGCCACGAGAGCTACCTCTGAGTGACCATCGTTAATTCCTAGAGTATTTCCGCTACTCTAGCGACCTCTTTATTTCAACAACCACGACTCTCGCCACTGTTCACGATGCGACCCAATCTCACGGTTCGGTTTGGTAACCCACTCTCCGGACCTTCGCCTCGACATTTCCCAACCTTGGCGCTAGGCCCGTAGCGCACCCCAATTTCTCGCGTTACCGTTACCACGCTAGCTTCGCTATATATTCTTCGCTCATGCTTTCGCTTCATGTATTGTTTTGCTTCGATAGTGCAATTCTCACTCGCTCGCTCAATTGCACTCGTAACACTTGGTATTCAGAGCCTACGATCTCTTCTTGGACCGCACCCACACCTTCGCTTCCCCACTATCTCAATTTTTGGAGGGGGTAGACGTCTCTCAGCATTCAGGCACCGCCGCTCGAAGTGCTCTCTCGAAAGCACGCACGGCCACGACTGAGGCTCTCGCTGAGCTTGCCCGACGCCCCCGCCATGGCCGACCTCAATCTCGCGACGTTGATGCAGGAGCAACTCGACCGGCTCGTCCGCCAACTCGAGGATTCGGCGCTCGAAATCGCGACACTCACGGCGGAACGTGACTCCGCCCGCCAGCAATCAACGGTGAATGCACCAGCATCAACACAAGCACCTGCAAATGCACCTGCGCAATCGGATGAGCCGATTGTCATCTCATCCGGCACACCGTCTCACCACGACAGCGTGGGACAGCGCTCAGGCGCAGCCAGTGATGGCGTCGCCCAATCAATGCCCGGCATGGAGAGAAACAGGGCCGCACCAAGCACGAGCGGGCCTCGCGAAGCCCGTCGCAACGTCGAATTTGCAGCAACAAGCGGTAACGACAACATCGTTGCACCGATGCCGCTCAAACCGCAACGCCCACCCTATTTCGACCCCAGCCAACGTGGAGGTCCGACGGTTCAATCGTGGGTCTTCACGATGAACGTCTTCTTCGACACAAATTACGTCGAGTCGGACGCAGCGAAGATACGATACGCCATTTCGCTGCTACGGGGCCCCGCCATAGACTGGTGGCGAGTCATCGTGACGTCGCCACGCGCCTACGAGCCACCGTCGCAAGAGGAAGGGCCCACGGGTCCAGCCGTCACCTGGAGTTCATTATGCAAAACCGCCCAGTACAGCACGTGGGATGCGTGGTGCGCAGGGCTTCGGGCGCGCTTCGAGCCGATCGCGGCTTCTATCTCAGCGCGTCAGAAACGGCGTACTTGGCGACAACTTGGGTCGGTCCAAGATTACACGAGCGGTTTTCTCGCACTATGCGAGCAAGTCGGCTACATGCACGAAGCGGAGCGGGTGGACCGTTACGTCAGAGGGCTGAAGCCGGACGTCTCGCACAAAATCATGCTACGCGGGCTATCGAATTTCAACGAGATCCTCGCGCTCGCCAAGAAAATCGGCATTTTGCGTCGTCCGAGACCGGGGTCTTACTACGGACATCGCCCTCGGGGACCGACCGAGCACGCCACCGTACACGCCGTTGCGGCAAATGCAGCTGCTACGCCATTTAAGGGGTGCTGCTTTGCTTGCAATAGGTCGGGCCATCGCAAGAGCGAATGCCCAGAGGAGAAGAGATGCCGCGGAGCAGAGCAGGGGAGGGAGTCTTAGAGGCAGGGAAACACCAGCAGTCAGTAGAAAACGGGCCAACTAGTGACGAGACAACCTGCTCGCCCAACCTCACCGACCCTCACCGAGTCATAGTACCGATTCACGCCATCGATCGGGCTCGGATGAATAAGGAGGGTACAGCGACGGATTGCCCAATACTGATTTACGGGAAAATACAGGGGACAACAGTGAAGATTTTTATAGACGGAGGAGCAAGCCATAGCTTAGTTAATACCGCAACTGCACGGAAGCTGCAACTGACACTTAGTTGCTGTTTACCGGAGATTGATGCACGTCTAGTTGACGGCACGCCACTGGCAATACGGGAGAAAGTGGAGAGGGTGAAAGTTCGCTGCGGGGGAAACTTCGGGTTTACACAGGTAATGCTCGCGACGACACTGGATGGGCATGACATTTTACTGGGACATGACTGGCTGCGACGCTACAATCCGCGAATTGACTGGACGGCGGGTAGCTGCACTGTGCGAAGTAGTGGTAACTGGGTCAAATTACATCGCTGGCAGTCACCTGAGTCTTCGACAGTCCACGTCAACGCCATCACAATGAAACAGGCTGTCACCGCTGGAGCTGACGTGTACGCGGTGGATATTGCATTGGTAGGAGAAGCAGAGCAGCCGAGCGATTTTCATAAACTGCTGGCAGCCGTACCGCCCGAACTACAGGAACTACTGAAACGATACCCGGGGATTTTTCCGGACGATTTGCCGGAGGGGTTGCCACCTCAGCGGGCACACGACCACCGCATAGAACTAGAACCGGGGGCACAGCCAACCGTACAGCGACAGTTCAGACTGACACATCCCGAGCTCGACGAACTGAGGAAGTAGTTAGATTACCTGTTAGAAAAAATATTTATCAGACCAAGCTCGTCCCTGTTCGCCGCATCGATACTGTTCACACCGAAAAAAGACAGAGGGTTTCGCATGTGTATCGACTACCGAGCACTGAACCGGGTAACTGTCAAGTCGCGATACCCCATCCCCCGCGCCGTCGAACTAATAGATCAGCTGCGAACAACACGGATTGTTTTTTCGAAAATTGACTTACGGGGAGGTTACCATCAGATTAGGGTCGAACCATCGGACTGCGCCAAGACAGCATCCAGGACTAGGTACGGTTCATTCGAGTACACCGTGATGCCATTCGGGCTGACCAACGCACCGGCGACATTTCAGATGACCATGAACGAGGCCTTTAGGCCGCTCTTAGATAAATGCGTGATAGTCTACCTCGACGACATCCTAGTCTACAGTCGTGATAAGCAGCAGCACTTAGCAGATATGGAAGCAATGTTTAAAATTTTAGACGAGCACAGACTACTGACCAAGGGTTCCAAGTGCGAGTTCTTCCAGGATAGGTTAGATTTTTTTGGGCACGTTATTTCGGAGGCTGGAGTTGAGATCGACCCAAAGAAGCTGGACACGGTAAAAGCGTGGCACCCCCCCGACAAATATCACGGAGCTGCAGAGTTTTTTAGGGTTTGTTAATTAAGTGCGACGGTTCGTCCCCGACATGGCATGATTAACTGCCCCACTGACGGATGTGCTGCGGAAGGGGGTCGCTTTTACGTGGGGGGAGAAAGAGCATGCTGCCTTCTCTACCCTGAAAATTGTTCTCTGTTCACCGCCCGTACTGCGCATCGCCGACCCACACTGCCCATTCGAAGTGGTTACAGACGCAAGCGACATCGCCATTGGAGCCGTACTGCTACAGAATTTCGGCAACGGCCTACAGCCCATCGCATACAAGTCACGAAAACTGCATCCGCCCGAGAAGAATTACCCGATACATGACCGCGAAATGCTCACGATCGTGCATGCATTTAAGGGTTGGCGCTGTTACTTGACCGGCGCAGACGTGACAGTACGGACAGACCACAAATGCCTACAGTACCTCTGCGCACAGCCCCACCTCAACCCACGACAGGTTCGCTGGCTCGATTTCCTCGAGTCAAACTTCCATTACACGGTCACCTACAAAAAGGGGGCATCAAACATCGCCTATGCACTGACCCGCCCCACTGCCCAAATCCATGCCATACTACTCGCCCAGACCAGCCCACTACTCACATGACTATTTACCCACGGCTACCAAACGGACCCATTCTTCACCGGAGGAAACTCGCAGCAGTTCGCTGCAGCAAAGGGGGTCTATTACGTAAAAGCCGGCACCGATCGCATCTGGGTACCGGGCTACACTTTACTAAGGGAGCTGTTACTACAGGAGGCACACGACGGGGTTACCTCAGGCCACTTCGGAGTAGAGAAAACACGGCAGCAGCTGCAGCGGTATTAATACTGGCCCGAGATGCTGACCGACGTGCAACAACATGTGGCATCGTGTCCCACCTGCCAGCTCATGAAGTCGTCACGACAACGACGAACAGGACAGTTGCAGCAGATACCACCCCCAGAGCGTGCTTGGCATCAGGTGACGATGGACTTCGTCACGGGGTTACCGGCCCGAGCAAGTGGGAACGACGCGATCCTGGTCGTCGTCGATCGGCTGACAAAATGGCACAGTTCGCAGCCTGCAAGAAATCAATCACAGCCGAAGAAACAGCCCGCCTCTTCATCGCCACCATCGTTCGACTGCATGGGATACCAGCGGCGATCATCAGCGACCGCGACACGAAATTCACCAGCAACTTCTGGCGGAACCTGTGGCAACAGTTCGGCACACGACTACAGTTCAGGTCATCGTACCACCCCGAAACTGACGGACAGACATAACGTACAAATCAGACCATGGAACAGCTAATCCGAGCCACGTGCAACGACCCGACCACGTGGGAACATCAACTGCCACTCATCGAGTTCGCATACAACAACTCGCCATCTGCCACGACCTAACAGTCACCTTTCTACCTGAACTACGGACAAGACCCCACAGTACCCATGACTCCGAATCCCGACAACCCGGTACCACGCGCGCAACAATTCGCAAAATATTACAGGCACCACGGACCCGAGCAGCAGAAGCAATAAAAAAAATCAAACGTCATCGCTAAACGCAACGCCGACCGCCACCGCCGCCCCGTCACTTACCAACTCGACGACTTGGTGTTACTCGACACTAAAAACCTCCGCCTACCCATCATTCCGAAACTCCGCCCCTCGATATTGCGGGCCATTTCGCATCAGCCACATGATCACCCCCGTCACCACCCACCTCCTCCTCCCTGCTGACTGGTACGTCAGCCCGTCATTCCACGTCAGCCTGCTTTGCCCATATATCCCATCCACCAGCCAACTGCCTCGCAACCGCCCCGCCATCATGACACGACCGCCGACAGAGCCAATCATCACGCATGAAAAAATACAGAGCCACCGAGTTCGTGACCCACGGGGAGCCCGCAGGATTGAATTTCTAATCCGCTGGAAAGACCGCACGCCCACCGAGGACAAATGGGTTCCCCTAGATAGAATCGAGAACCACCCTGTCCTCACCGAGTACCTGCGCAGCCGAAACTTTCGAGATGTACACGCGCTCTCGTTAGGAGGGCCTCCTTGGGGAGGGGGGTAGTGTAAGGAGAATTCATTTTCCTTCCTTCGCGTCCCTGCTTACCGCGTACATGACCATTCCCGTCATCGGCACCCAACAGTGAAACGTTACCCGCTCGCGACACTCGCCTCGACCACAACTCCCGCCTGTTCACGATGCGACCCTACCTCACGGTTCGGTTGGTAACCCGCGCTCCGGACCTCCGCCTCGACATTTCCCAACCTTGGCGCTAGGCCCGTAGCGCACTGTCAGAATTATGTTGTTATAACTGCATGTAGTTCTAGCTGTAGTGTAGTTATTAACTTTGTAGGTGGTGCACCTCTTCATTTGTTTGCTATATGGACCCTCGTGCTATAGTGAAACTCATCATTCTCGACTTCTTCTTGCAACAACTTCCTCGACTCCCCTTGGCCTAGGCTACTAAGCCTAGGCCCTCACTTAAACCTAGCCCCCACTTGTGCTACTATCTTGACACGCACCCCAATTTCTCGCGTTACCATTACCACGCTAGCTTCGCTATATATTCATCGCTCATGCTTTCGCTCAATGTATTGTTTTGCTTCGATAGTGCAATTCTCGCTCGCTCGCCCAATTGCACTCGTAACAAGAGTCTACATCAGCTGCAATACTACAAGAAAGATTTAGGTTGAACCATTATGTTATGGAGAAGACTGCACAATACCCTTTTAGTGCCGTTTTCTTTCTATGCTCTGTTCGAAACACCCGTATGATAGAGAAAAGATATACATTGAGATAGATGGTATTCTGATAAAAGTATGCTGTCATGGTTCACAATGACATACTTTCTTATTGGTGACGCTTTGAGAAAAAATGGCATAGTTTGTTATCAAGTACCGTATGTGTAATTGATATTTAGCCTCTTTTTAACATGCATGTAAAGGCAGCAAGCTAGTAGATCAAGGCGGATGAAAACAATCTCCAATTGATGCGGTAATAGAATCCGCTATTGTGAAAACCAGAATCTGCTGCAGCCAAACAAGCTACTATACTGCCAACAACACTTTTAGCTCTTACAACCCACAGAACCAAACTCAAACTCTGTTACAATCCCAAGTGGGACTTAGCGAAGGATCGCTCAGGGTTGATCGCAGGGTAGTGTTGCAGCGGAAGTTTGAATCTCAGGTCAGAGTGAATGTAAATGACTGAGTTGATAAAAGCATGCATACATCGGGTTTATATAAGAATACAAGGGAATACGAAAAGACCTAGACTAGCCATGTACTCTAAGGGGTACATTCCCTTATTCTAACCAAATTCAAACCGTGCGGCGCGGGAACCCGTTTCAAACCTGTTCCCACTCTTTTCACTTCAAATGTTTCTGCCTGCATCGGTCTTGGTCAGACGGTTGCTGCGTCGCTTCGACTCTTCTGACTCCTCGACTTCGTACTCGGTAGAGTCGGCTCCTGCAGCATACAGGAATGCCTACTCATGTAATTTCATATCGTAACACTCCCCTTCATTCCTGGGCGCGGGAGGAGCTGACTACTCCGGTGAGGCCAGAGTAGTGCTTGTATTGCTGACGTGGCAGGCGCTTGGTGAGGAAGTCTGCTGCCATCTCAGTAGTCGGGCAGTAGGCGAGGTCGGCTTTTCCTTGGTCAATTTCATCCTTGACGAAAAAGTACCGAAGTGCGATGTGCTTCGTGCGGTTCACGAAACCAGGCTTGTTCGCGATCCTGATGGCGCTCTGGTTGTCGCAGTGAAGGCAAAAAGTAGGCGAAGTTGGAATTTTCGCTTCCTGTAGCAGCCCCTGCAGGTACAGGCCTTCGCGAACTGCTGCTGTCGCGGCGATGTATTCTGCTTCAGCCGATGACAGGGCAACCAGCTCCTGCTTCTGCGAGTTCCAGGAGATTGGCCCAGTTGGTTCCAAGCGGAAAACGAAGCCGGTTCGGGACCGTCGATTTGCAGAGTCAGCTGCATGATTTGGACCAAGAGAAACACGAGGGGGGGTTGGCGGTACATTCCCCTCC
This sequence comes from Closterium sp. Naga37s-1, assembly GCA_947471745.1. Taxonomy (NCBI): domain Eukaryota; kingdom Viridiplantae; phylum Streptophyta; class Zygnematophyceae; order Desmidiales; family Closteriaceae; genus Closterium; species Closterium sp. Naga37s-1. Next base: position 2,707,316 of record CANJKZ010000813.1, read on the forward strand.
TCAATCTCCGACCGAGGGTCACGCCACCGATCGGGGGAGGTGGGGGGTGAGCGGATGCGCGGGGGTCGACCGAGTGGAATGGCGACACGGGGAGACTGTTCTCCGCGCTCGGCTTGCATCTCGCGTTCCATTTCTTCTTCTTCTTCTTTGGTAAGCGGAGCGTCCACGTATTCGTTTCCTCCCCATTCGCCGGTGTTACCCCATCCTCCCGTGGTGACCGTGCCGCTGGCGCTGGCTCCCCATGCTCCAGTGGCGGATGCCCAGGTTGCGCCTTCTTCTGGTTCGTAATCCTTGTCTCCCCATGCGCCTCGTGGTGCCAACTCCTCGTCCCACCCATCCGCGACGCGTTGCTCATAAAGTTTCTGTTTCTTTTCCGCCCGTTCCTTGTCTTGTTCTTCCTTGACGCTCAGCTCCTCTGTTGCGTCGGGATCCTTCCAGGCTGTGTCGATCTCCGTGCGGTAGACGTCACGAGGGTAGGGGCGTGGGCGTCCCTCCTCGTCGTAGGTGCCGGTGTTAGCTCGTAAAATAAATCGGAGCGTCTCTGCATACGGGGTTGGTCGTTCGACACGCACTTGCCCGAAGTCGTCGTTTGGTTTGCCGAACATGCGATGAGTTGTCACGGCAAGCTCTTCTTGTGTCATGCCCGTAGGTTCTGCCTCGGCACTCTCTGCTTCCTGGATTGCCACATACTCCTTTTCGACTTGCTATGTGCGGCTCGCTGTGGGTGTGTGGCAGGTGGTGCAGAGACCATTGAGGTCTGGCTCGTGCAGATTGATCTCGCGGGGATGGGGGCTGCGGCGAATCCATGGTCGCCCGTCTGGGTGCTCCCATTTGCCTATGTAGGCGAACTCGAGGGGGACGAGGTCGACGAGCTCATCGGATGATGCTTGGCAGGAAGGTACGTCGAAGTCTAGGACGTAAATTCCGTTGATTGAGCGGGCTCGTCCGAGGTATTTGAATGACTCGGGAGGGGTGTCCGGAGGAGCGTAGGTGAGGATTAGATCGCGTGTGGCTAGGTCCGTGGTGAGGATGACGCCGCAGTCGCGAAGTTGTCCTGCCAAGAGAAGATTAAACCGAAGATATGGGACGTAGAGTACGTCGTTGAACGAGATATGTGTGTTGCTGTCTCGTGCTTGCAGGACCACGATGCCTTGCGCATTGGCGCGCAACTGCTCGTTGTTGGCGACGGTGGCATAAGTTGCGGGCGCGCGGCTCAGATTCGAGACGTATCGCGTGGATCCCACCATGTGCTGTCCGCAGCAGCTGTCCAAGTACCAGGTGTTGTGGTTGTTGGTGTTGGATCTGCGTAGAAGTAGCGCCAATCGCGGAGTCACCAGAGTTGCCTTGTAGCGCCTGTGGAAGAGGGGGTCTTCTTCTTCCTTCCATCCCACAGGTACGTAATTTTGGTTGTCGTGTGGCGGGCTTTCCCGCAGTGTGATTGGCTGATTCCAATCCTGCTCGTCTTCATCATGCGAATAATAGTAATCTTCAGTGAGGGGATTATTCCAACCCTCTTCTGGTTCAAGGAGTCTCCCTTGAATCTCACTTTCTTCGTCCTGTTCAGCAGTGCGACGTCGACGCGTCGCCATATTTGCGATGATGTTTCTAGGAGCTCCTGATTAAGATCCTTGAGTTTGCTGATGTTGATGCTGTGCAGGAGGACGAGGTGTCTGATGCTGAGACTGAGAATGACGAGCATCTTGTCGGTCGACCCAGTTGTTGTGGTGAGTGGAGTTTGGGTGGCGATAGTTGGATCGGGATTTGCATCGATCCGTTGAATGTCCGAAGACTTTGCATATTTTGCAGTAGTGGCGCCTTGGTTGTCGTCGCTCTTCACGGTTGTCAGCGTAGAAGGCGAGGCGCTCTCGGCGCGGCGCTGAGCTTGTTCTGCTCGAGTCCATGTCCTGCTGTTCAGTCAGGAGTGCGGCGCATAGCGCGGCTTATGAGATGATTCCTCGCTGTCAGAGTAGCGCTTTGCAGGGCTTCCACTCAGGCCCGAGTCCCTGAAGGACTATGTTGACGAAGATCTCTTCCGAGATTGCGCTCCCATGCTTCGTGATCTGGTCACGGATGTTGCGACAGCGGTTAATATAAGAATTCGCTTTCTCCCCGTGCCCCATCTTTGTCTCCATGAGTTGCTGCAGGAGCCTGCTGGCGGTAACCGAGTCCTTCGGCTGATAAACCTCAACGAGGTGCTTCCAGGCTTCCAAGGCTGGAGCGGCGCTATCTTTGTAGGAGCGGATGCTTAGTTGTTCTGCAGGCGTCATGTTGCGAAGCAGCACACTATACGCCATGAGGGACTCGCTGTAGTACTGAGCCCTGGCGTCGTCGGTGTCGTCCACCGGTTTAGAATAGGAGCCGTCGAAGTAATGGTAGATCTGCGCTGTCTGTAGGAGGAGCTCAAGCTCGAAACTCCACGTGTAAAAGTCTTTGCCGTCAAATGCGGAAGTAGTCTTGATTTTTGAAACGCTGAGAAAGCGTGCTTGCGCAGAGTTAATGACTTCATCACTTGGACGGGGGGCAGTTGTTGTTGATTTGTCCGTGTCGAGGGAGAAGGTGTGCGCGGCGGTATTACGGCTTTTCGTAGCCGGTTGTCCAGGTTGTGCTGGTTGGGAAGAGGTTCCCGCATCGCCTTTGCGCAAATCTTGGAGTTCTTTCTCAATAGTTGAAAGTCGAGCGAATAACTGCTCGAGTGCGGCAGTGCCGATCGTAGTGGTCATCATTTGTCGCAGCCGGGTTGGTTTGTCCTTCACCCGTCAGATTTGTTAAGAACCTAAGGCAAGAATGATAGATTAGGTCAAGGTTGGGGTACAAGAGTGAAGTGTCGAGAGAGTTTCTGTACCCCCTAGTGCTAACCACCATGCAGCCTAGATAACCTAAACATATATATGTATATAATTTGACACACCCCCATAGGCGAAATGGGGGATAGCCAGAGCAAGCAATGGTCACAAGACCAGTCAAGAGAAGAAACAAAACACAGCTCAGGGTGGATCACAACGTCACCACGCAAAAGCAAAAGGCCACAAGGCCAGTTCACATGCAGAGATATATATAGATCACAGTACAAACAAAGCCTACAGCAAGTGAGGAAACGTGGGCACAAGGCCTAACAAAGTACAGAAACGCTGATGATCACCAGGCGGAAGTGCCTTGGTGAATATATCAGCAGTGTTGGCCCGAGTGGCCACGTAAGCAAGACGAAGCTGACTACGCTGCTGTAGCTCTCGAGCAAGGAAGTAACGCAGAGCGATGTGCTTCGTTCTGTGCTCCAGTCTGTGCTCCTGACACAAGGCAATGGCGGCCTTGTTGTCGACGTACAGCACTGGAGGAGAACGAGGCCTCTCTCCCAAGTCGGTCAGCAGGTAGGTGAGCCAGCGTAACTCCTGTGCAGCCATGGCTGTGGCGTAGATCTCAGCCTCACAACTGGAGCTGAGAACTGAAGACGAGCGTGTAGAACGCCAAGAAACCGAACCAGAGCCAAGGCTGAAGGTGTAACCCTGTGACGACCGCTGCGTAGCCTGGTCGTCAACCCAAGAAGCGTCTGAGTGCCCAGTGAGGACAACGTCGCTCCTTCCTCCAAGCACGAGCCCCATGCCCGATGTACTGCACAAGTAGCGTAGTACCCTCTTAGCAGCATCCATGTGCACCTTTCGGTGCCGACCAGGAGCCACGTAGCGAGCCAGAAGGCCAAGAGGGTACGCAAGGTCAGGACGAGTGCAGGTCATCAGGTACATGAGGCAGCCCACTAGCTCTGGGTAAGGACCACTCGGCTCTACGGACTCGTCCGAAGGTGGAGCTGAGAGCAAGTGACCTGTAGCCAGAGGAGTGGGCTGTGCCGAGGACCAGGTGAAGCCGAAGCGCTGAAGGACCTGCTGCACCATGTGTGACTGAGTCAGTGTGATGGTGCGGCGTGCTCTGTCCCGGGTGATCCGCAAGCCAAGATAGCTTGTCAGCTCACCCAGGTCTGTGCACGTGTGTCTCTTCTGCAGCTCCGACTTCACCAGGGCGAGAGCCTCAGTGTCAGCAGTGGCAAAGACCAAGTCGTCGACGTACACTAGGATGTAGAACGGCGGCAGTGAAGTGTCGGTGCGCAGAAACAGCGACGGGTCAGCAGTCGAAGGAGAAAACCCAAGAGCCGCAAGTGTCGTCCTCAGTGTGTCGTTCCACTCACGCGGCGCCTGGCGGAGACCGTAGACCGGCCGCCGGAGGCTCCACTGGGTACCAGGAGGGAATGATTCAGTGAAGCCAGGTGGGCGGCGCAGCCAGATCTCCTCGTGCAGGCTGCCCTGTAAGAAAGCTGTGCTGAAGTCAAGAGAGTGAAGCTCGTAGTCACGCTGGGCGGCAACGTGCAGCAGCACCCGAAGAGTGGTCATCTTCGGGGTGGGGGAGAAGGTCTGGAAGAAGTCAACCCCCTCTCGCTGACTGAAACCTCGAGCAACGTAACGAGCCTTGAAGACAGGCGGAGAACCTGGCGGCCGCTTCACCCTGAAAATCCACATGCCACTGACGATGTTCGCCCCAGGAGGGGGAACCTCGTCGACGTAGGTGCCTGTGGACTTCCAGGATGCCATCTCTGCATCCATGGCTGTCTGCCACTGAGAGGAGTACTCACCCGCGATCGCCTCAGCGTAAGAGCGCGGGGTCGGGATGTCTGGTGCATCCGGGTCTCCCTCAGGGGCAAGCAGCATGGACACAAGATGAGGCGTAGCGGCTGCAAAACACTCAAGGTCCTCGTGCCTGTCCTCAAGGACGTCCGTGCCAAGAGCACACTCACCCCCGACGGACGGAGGACAGACAGACTCAGACTCAGCAACAAGACTAGCAGCGTAGTCTAGGCGACAGGCAGCAGCAAAGTCAACAAGCTCAGCGACTAAGGCAGACGCAGCCGCAGACTCAAACGACGGGTCAGTGACAACTGTGGCTAGCAGACGCGTGACAGTAGAGTGCTCAGCACGAAACTGGTCAGACTCAGGGTCCGGAACAACAGGCAGAGAAGACTCCGGAGGGGACGGCAGAGGAACACGCTGCAGAGGAGAGGAAGGACGACGGACTTCAAGGGAAGGACTGGGGACAGCCGGCGGACGCTGACGAGGAACACGACGACTGGACCGACCAGAACGGACAGGTGAGACAGGACGTGACGCAGGCTCATGACGCTCAGTAAAGCCCCCTGTCTGCTCAGCGTAAGGAGAAGGAGCAGGCAGAGGTGAGCCAGGCTGTAACGGAAGACCAGTAGACGACGGGAGGCTAAGAACCTGGCGAAGTACGGAGTCAGACGGTGGCAGAGACGATGGAGACGGTGGAGCAAAGAACAGGCGCGGCTGTGCAGTGCCACCAGCACCAGCAGCTCCAGCACCCTCAGCAGCTCCAGCACCTGCAGCAGCTCCAGCGCCTCCAGCAGCTCCAGTACCCTCAGCAGCTCCAGCACCTCCTGCAGCTCCAGTACCCTCAGCAGCTCTAGTACCTCCAGCAGCTCCAGTACCCTCAGCAGCTCCAGCACCCTCAGCAGCTCCAGCACCTCCAGCAGCTCCAGCACCCTCAGCAGCTCCAGTACCTCTAGCAGCTCCAGCACCCTCAGCAGCTCCAGCACCCTCAGCAGCTCCAGCACCTCCAGCAACTCCAGTACCCTCAGCAGCACCCCCAGAACCGGCACCTCCAGTCCCAGGGTCTCCAGCCTCCGTGTCTCCAGCAACAACACCCCCAGACCCAGGGTCTCCAGTAGTAGCACCCTCAGGCTCAGCAGGACCTCCAGCCCCAGCAGCTCCAGCACCTCCAGTGCGAGCACCTCCGGGACCAGCACCACTCCCAGTAGGACCTGAGTCACCAGTGACCTCAACAGGCGCAGGCACGGGAGGGTCTACCTGAGAAACACCTGAAGGAGCAGGACCTGGCGCGGGGAGGGGGTCTACCTGGGGAGGACCTGGGGCAAGAAAGAGCGGCGGGGGGGGGGGGCGAGGGGCAGTGCGGTAGGGAAAGAGACGGTAAAAGGGGACGGACTCGTCAAAGGTGACGTCCTGAGACGGAAAGACACGGCGCGAGGCTGGGTCGTAAAACTGCCAGCCAGGCGCGTCAGGGACAAAGCCAAGGAAGACGCAGGGAATGGCGCGAGCGGAGAGTTTGTCCGCGGTGGTATCGCGGACAAAGGCACGAGCACCCCAGACCCGGAAACGCGACGCATCGCCAACCTTCCCCGTCCACAGCAGTGTGGGCGAGGTCTCCGGCAAGGAGACACGGGGCCAGAGGTTGAGCTGATGCGCGGCGTACCGGACCGCAAACGGCCACAGAAAATGGGGGGCAGCCGCATGGATCATGGAGGTACGAGCGACCTCCATGACTAAGCCAATGCGGCGCTCAGCAACCCCATTCTGCTGCGGAGAGGCCGGAAGCGTGAACGTCCGGCGGATGCCGTGCTCCGCACAGAAGGCTGCCAAGAGGTCTGAGGAGAACTCACCACCTCTGTCAGAGTGCATGCTACGAAGGCGAGGCAGGGAGGGGTGACCAAGGCGGTGGTGCCACAGAAGAGTGTCGTGCGACAGGCGGCGACACTCACACTGGGTAGCTACCTGAGTAGACGCGTACAGCTGGGGGGACAAAGGGGTGTAGCGTGACGTAGTGGTGAGGGTGTACAGACTAGACCCAGGCGCACGTGTGAACGTGGCCAGGTGACGGCCGGTCCGGGAGCACGTGCAGATCGCCACACGCTGTCCTCCAGGAGTAAAGGTGTCAACCCAGTGATCCTGAAGGACGGCATTGCTCACCAAGTTCGTAGAGAACGAGGGGAGGTGGAGACCAGACAGCTCACCAGACGGAACTGCCGGACACGGAAGCACAGTGGAAGACCGTGCAAGCACTGGGCCCCCAGAGGGGTCAGCCAGCGAGACAGGAACAGGTGCAGGGAGGGGAGTGACTGTGGTGCTGTCACGAAAGAAACAGCGGGAAGCACCAGAGTCAAGTGTGAAGGTGTGCAAGGCCTGTGCGGACGCAGTACCAGGGGGAGCAGACTCACAAGCACCTAGTGCCACAGGCGCTATACCTGGGGCTATACCTGGGTCAGGCGGCACACACAAGTAGCAGTCACCCTCAGCACTAACAGTCAATGCATACATAGCAGCAAGAATAGCCTCATAGTCAAGATCAAAGATTGGTACATCACGCCTAAGCAAGTCTGCCCAGTTGGGGAACTCAGTAGCATCAGGAAACTTGGCGCGCCAGGCGTCGCTAAGTCGAGCGAAGCAGCGCTGCTCAGTGTGAAACCCTGTGCACTGGCGATTAGCGCGGGGACCTGTGCGGATGATATAGGGGCAGCGACCAGGACCCCCAGAAGCCCCACGCCCGGCATACCAGTCAAGAAGCTGCTGGGAAGTGGGGGTCTGGCGCTGACGCTGCTGCTGCTGCTGCTGCTGCTGCTTCTGCTGCTGCTGCGGCTGCTGCTGCAGGCCCTGACCACCACTGGCACCACCGCTCCCTCCTCCCCCACCGCCGCTGCTGCCCCCTCCACCGCCCCCAGTGCCTCCGCCGCCCCCACCACCACCTCCACCCCCTCCACCCCCACGACCACCCCCACCACCTCCACCGCCCCCGCCGCCTGCACCACCGCCGCCTCCACCGCCGCCCCCACCGCCCCTGCCACCCCTGCCGCCCCTGCCGCTGCGACGCTTCCCACTAGGAGCGGAAGCAGCCCCGACCTCCTCAGCACCAAGGTAGTCGTGAGCAGCAGCTGCGGAGGCGTAGGAGGGGGTGAGAGGGGAGGGGGAGCACCCCTCAAAGAGGGGAGAGCGAGGAGTGCCACGAGCAGCACCTACAACGAGGTGTCAGATTTATATGACATAGCTACTGTAGGCTATAGTGGGGTAGCACATATGGGGTACAGTTTTCTAGGGTTTACATTTGTACCCAACTTTCCCTTAGTCAATTCATTCTCGTTCAGTTTCTCATGGTATCGAGCAGGTTCCCCTGTGGGAACTGTTCCTAGGGCCCACCACATTTTTTTTTTCCTGCCCGGAGCGCGCTCTCCACTGCCCGAGTCGCGCTCCCCTCTCTCGACCCTGTCGCGCCGCCTTAGCGGCCCCGTCGCGTCGCGCTTGCGGCCCCGTCGCGTCGGCCTCGCGGCCCCTTCACGTCGCGCCGCCCTAGCGGCCGCGTCGCGCCGCCCTCGCGGCCCCGATCCGCCGCCCTCGCGGCTCCTTCGTGTCGCGCCGCCCTCGCGGCCCTTTCACGCCGCCCTCGCGGCCCTTTCACGCCGCCCTCGCGGCCCTTTCTAGCCGCCCTCGCGGCCCTTTCTAGCCGCCCTCGCGGCCTCTTCAAGCCGCCCTCGCGACCCCCCCCCCCCTCCTAGCCGCCCTCGCGGCCCCGTCGCCTACCCCTGCGGCCCCGGCGCCGCCCTTCCCTGCCTCGGCGCCGCCTCTGCTGGCCCCGTCGCCTACCCCTGCGGCCCCGGAGCTGCCCTTCCCGGCCCCGGCGCCGCCTCTACTGGCCCCGACGCCGCTCCACCCGGCCCCGACGCCGCTCCACCCGGCCTCGCCGCCGCTCCACCCGGCCCCGCCGCTGTCCCCACGCGGCCCCGCCGTCACCACCGAGCCGCCGGCGCCGCCGAGCTACTGCCGAGCCGCCCGATCCACCCGAGCCGCCCGAGCCGCCGCGCCACCTGAGCCGCCCGAGCCGCCGGGTCGCCGAGCCGCCGAGCTGCAGTTGCTGCCGCACCGCCGTACCGCCGAGCCGCCCGAGCCGCCCGAGCCGCCGTACCGCCGAGCCGCCCGAGCCGCCCGAGCCGCCGAGTTGCCGACCCGCCGAGCCGCCGAGCCGCCCGAGCCGCCCTGTCCGGTAAGAGCAGCGCCTCTGTCACTGCACTACCCTTACCCTACTGTTCGCGCTGCTAGTCTACTACTGTCATGGCTACCCCTAGTGTCCTCGCTTTTGACGCTGAGGGTCGGGCCATTGACTTTGACGTCTGGGTAGATGACCTGCAGCTTTTCCTACAGTGCGATAGGGCAGACGGTCTCTCCCTCTTTGACCTCACCTCTGGTGCCTCTCCTGCCCCTGCTGCTGATGCCGACGCCACTGTTCGCTCACAGTGGGCCACACGCGATGCTGCTGCACGTCTTGCTGTGCGTCGCCACCTGCCTACCTCTGAGCGTGCGCACTTTAGCCAGTACAAGAGTGCTCACACCTTGTACGACGCTTTAGTTGCGCGCTACTCCTCCCCTGCCACTGCTGCACTGAGCCGCCTCATGCTACCGTACCTCTTCCCTGACCTTGCTGCCTTTCCCACAGTCGCTGACCTCATTACGCACCTCCACACTAGTGACACTCGCTACCGCGCTGCGCTTCCTGCTGAATTCTGCGCCAAGAACCCCCCCCCCATGTACATCACCCTCTACTACATAGTCACCCGGCTCCTTGACTCCCTTCGCGTAGTCAGGGACCACTTCCTCTCAGTTTGCCCCACCACTCTCACCGTTGACCTCCTCGAGAAGGCCCTCCTAGCAGCAGAGAAGAGCATAGTCGCTGTAGGAGCCTCTCGTGGTGACCCTCGCACCCCCGTCTTTGAGGGGTGTTCCCCCTCCCCCCTTTTGCCCTCTGTTGCCTCTGCTGCTGCGGCCGACCTCGTTGGTTTCGAGTCGGTCGGCGCTGCGTCTGCCCCGAGCGGGAGACGCCGCACCGGCAAGGGCAAGGGGGGCAAGGGTGCTGGAGGGGTTGGCGGGGGTGGCGGAGGTGGCGGTGGAGGCAGTGGAGGGGGTGGGGGTGGTGGTGGGAGTGGTGGCGGGGGTGGAGGTGTCGGTGGCGGCAGTGGAGGCGGAGGCGGCGGCGGCGGTGGCGGTGGGACCGGAGGTGGCGGAGGTGGCGGCGGTGGAGGAGGCGGCGGCGGAGGAGGTGGAGCTGGTCGGGGTGGCGCTGCGCAGAGAATCGGCTCCGGTGGTGGTCAGCGCCAGCAGCAGCAGCAGCAGCGGCAGCAGCGCACTCGTGACATCCCCCCCCCTCAGCAGCTCCGTGAGTGGTACGCTGCACGCCAGCGGGGTGGGGGTACTGGTCCGTGCACCTACGTCCTACGCACCGGCGACCGCGCGGGTGAGCAGTGCGGGGGTGCGCACTCCACCCAGCGCTGCTTTGGCCGCCTGACGGACGCTTGGTGTCACCAGTTCCCTGAGGCCACTGAGATCCCCCGCTGGGGCGAGCTGTCTAGGGCGGGTGTAGCTGTCTTTGACCTTGAAATTGATGCTATTCTTGCTGCCATGTATGCTGTGACTATTAGTGATGAGGGTGACTGTTACCAGTGTTTTCCGCCCGACCCGGGCATTGAGACTGCTGCTCTAGGTACTGGTGAGGCTGCTGCTCTAGGTGCTAGCGAGGCTGCTGCTCTAGGTGCTCGTGTGTCTGCTCCCTCAGGTGCTGGTGAGTCTGCTCTCTCAGGTACTGCGTCGGCTTCGGCCTCCCACACCTTCACCCTTGACTCGGGGGCTTCTCGCTCCTTCTTTCGAGACCGCACCACACTCACGCCGCTTGGCCGGCCAGTTGCAGTCTCTCTGGCAGACCCCTCTGGGGGTCCTGTCCTTGCTCACTTCTCCACTGTCCTCCCGTGTCCGGCGGCCCCCTCTGGCACCCTGTCTGGTCTTTACCTCCCCTCGTTCTCTACGAACTTGGTGAGTGGTGCTGACCTACAGGATGCGGGGGTTCACCAGTTCACTCCTGCGAGTCAGCGGGTGACCCACTGCACGGACGCTCGGACAGGCCGACACCTGGCCACGTTTACACTTCGGCCGGGGTCGAGCCTGTACACACTGACCACTGCGTCTCCTCCAGTCACTGCGTCTGGTCAGGTAGCTGCGTCGGGTCAGGTGTTTGCTGCAGCGTCCAGGTCTGGTCCTGAGTCTGCCCCCTGTTCGTGTCGCCTCCTGTCGCACGAGACTCTCCTCTGGCACCACCGCCTTGGTCACCCCTCCCTGCTTCGTCTCCGAGGCATGGCCTCCCGTGTCCTTGTCTCTGGTCTTCCCCGGTCCCTCCCTCCCCTTCCTCCGGGGCCAGGCCCTACCTGCGTCCCTTGTGTCGAGGGGCGGCAGCGGGCTGCCCCTCACTCCTCCCAGTTTCCTCCGACAGAGGCCCCGCTACAGACGCTTCACATGGACGTGTGGGGCCCGGCCCGCGTCCGTGGACAGGGTCACGAGCGCTACTTCCTGCTGGTGGTTGACGACTACTCGCGTTACACCACAGTCTTCCCCTTGCGCAGCAAGGGTGATGTCACTGAGGTGTTGATCGACTGGATCCGCGCAGCTCGTCTCCAGCTCAGGCAGAGCTTCGGCTCGGACTTTCCTGTTCTGCGTCTGCACTCTGACAGAGGTGGAGAGTTCTCCTCTGGCCTTCTGCGAGCCTACTGTCGTGCACGAGGCATCCGCCAGACCTTCACGCTTCCGGACTCTCCACAGCAAAATGGGATTGCTGAGCGCCGCATTGGCATGGTCATGGACGTCGCCCGTACGTCCATGATGCATGCGGCTGCCCCCCATTTTCTGTGGCCGTTTGCGGTTCGGTACGCGGCGCATCAGATCAACCTTCACCCCAGGGTCTCCATGCCGGAGACCTCCCCAGCTTTGCTGTGGACCGGGAAGGTTGGCGATGCGTCTGCGTTCCGTGTATGGGGATCTCGGGCGTTTGTCCGCGACTTGTCTGCGGACAAGCTGTCCCCTCGTGCTGCTCCTTGCGTCTTCCTTGGCTTCCCCCCTGACGCGCCAGGGTGGCAGTTCTACCACCCCACCTCTCGCCGTGTTCTGTCCTCCCAGGACGTCACGTTTGACGAGTCGGTCCCCTACTACCGCCTCTTCCCCTACCGCACTCCGTCCCTCCCCCCGCCACCGCTCTTCCTTGTGCCAGGTCCCCCCCCGGTAGACCCCCTCCCCCCTCAGGGTCCTGCCCCTTCAGGTGTGTCCCAGGTAGACGCAGTCGAGCCTGTCGAGGTTACTGGTGACTCTGGTGCTGCTGAGGGTGCTGAGCCTGGGGGTGCTGACTCTGGGGGTGCTGAGCGTGTGGGTGCTACGCCTGGGGGTGCTGAGCCTGAGGGTGCTACTCCTGGGGGTGCTGAGCCTGGGGGTGCTGAGCCTGGGGGTGCTACTACTGGGGGTGCTGAGCCTGGGGGTGCTGAGCCTGGGGGTGCTGAGCCTGGGGGTGCTACGCCTGGAGGTGCTGAGCCTGGGGGTGCGGAGCCTGAGGGAGCTGGGCCTGCTCGTGTGGCGTCTGGCGGTGCTGAGCCTGGAGGTTCTCCGGGTGCTTCGTCTCGGCGGGAGCCACTCTCTCCACAGGAGCTGCGCGAGTGGTTTGCCCGGCGCTGGAGGCGTGCTGCTGGAGCTGGAGGTTCTTCGGCTGCTGAGGGTGCTGGTGCCGTGGGTCCCGGAGGTGCTCGTACTGGGAGTACTGGAGCTGCTGGGCCTGCGGGTACGACTGGAGCTGGAGCTGCTGAGGGTGTTGACGCTGAGGCTACTGCTGTCGGTCCTGGAGGCGGTCCTGCTGGGGGTGCTACTGGTGCTGCTGGAGGTACTGGAGCTGGAGGTGCTGCTGGCGCTGGTGCTGCCGCTGGGGGTACTGGTGCTGTCCCTGCCGTGTCTGGAGTCGCCGCGCGGCCTCGGCCGTACTTCGTTCCGCTCCTTCAGCAGGTTCTTGGTCTCCCGCCTTCTACTGGTCCTCCTCCCTTAGAGTGTCCACAGCCTGTCCCGTCCCAGTTACAGTTACAGCCGGCCTCCACACTGCCCGCTCCTTCTCCCTACACTGGTCCTACTGGAGGTCTGACTGAGCGTCGTGAGCCTGCGTCTCGCCCTGCGTCGCCTGTCCGTCTTGCTCGCACTAGTGGCCGTGGTTCGCGTCAGCGTCCTCCTCCTGTCCCTGGCACGCACCGGATGTCTCTGCGTCCGTCCACTGCTCCTCTGCGTGCCCCTTTGCCTTCTCCTCCTGAGTCCTCTCCTCCGGAGTCGGACTCTCTTCGTGCTGCCAGTCCTACTGTCACGCGTCTCCTTGCTACTGTCGTCACTGACCCTTCCTTTGAGTCCACTGCTGCGTCTGCCCTAGTTGCTGAGCTCGTCGACTTTGCTGCTAGCTGTCGTCTAGACTACGCTGCTAGTCTTGTCGTTGAGTTTGAGTCTGTCTGTCCTCCGTCCGTCGGGGGTGAGTGTGCCCTTGGCACGGACGTCCTTGAGGACAGGCAGGAGGAGTTCCAGTGTTTGGCTGCTGCTTCACCTCATCTCGTGTCCGTACTGCTTACCCCTGAGGGAGACCCGGATGCACTTGACATCCCGACTCCGCGCTCTTACGCGGAGGCGATAGAGGGTCCCTACTCCTCTCAGTGGCAGGCAGCTATGGACACAGAGATGGCTTCCTGGAAGTCCACAGGCACCTACGTTGACGAGGTTCCCCTGCCTGGGGCGAACATCGTCAGTGGCATGTGGATTTTCAGGGTGAAGCGACCGCCGGGTTCTCCGCCTGTCTTCAAGGCGCGTTACGTGGCTCGTGGCTTCAGTCAGCGGCAGGGAGTTGACTACTTTCAGACCTTCTCTCCCACCCCGAAGATGACCACTCTTCGGGTACTGCTGCACATAGCTGCTCACCGCGACTACGAGCTACACTCTCTTGACTTCAGCACTGCTTTCTTGCAGGGCAGCCTGCACGAGGAGATCTGGTTGCGTCGCCCACCTGGCTTCACTTGGTCTTTTCCTCCTGGCACCCAGTGGAGCCTCCGGCGACCAGTCTACGGTCTCCGCCAGGCACCGCGTGAGTGGCACGACACACTGAGGACTACACTTGCGGCTCTTGGGTTTGCTCCCTCTACTGCCGACCCGTCGCTGTTTCTGCGCACCGACACTTCTTTGCCGCCGTTCTACATCCTCGTGTACGTCGACGACTTGGTCTTTGCCACAGCTGACACTGCTGGACTCGCCCACTTGAAGTCCGAGCTGCAGAAGAGACACACATGCACAGACCTGGGTGAACTGCGCAGCTACCTTGGCTTGCAGATCACCCGGGACAGAGCACGCCGCACCATTACCCTGACTCAGTCACACATGGTGCAGCAGGTCCTTCAGCGCTTCGGCTTCACGTACTCCTCGCCTCAGGCCACTCCTCTGCCTACTCGCCACTCGCTCTCAGCTCTGCCTTCGGATGAGTCCGTAGAGTCGAGTGGCCCGTACCCAAAGCTTGTTGGCTGCCTCATGTACCTTATGACCTGCACACGACCTGACCTCGCATACCCTCTTAGCATTCTCGCACGCTATGTTGCTCCTGGGAGACACAGACCGGAGCACATGGCTGCAGCGAAGAGGGTGTTGCGTTACTTGTGCAGTACGTCGGGCATGGGGCTTGTGCTTGGAGGGCAGAGTCCAGTGGTCCTCACTGGGCACGCAGACGCTTCTTGGGCTGACGACCAGGCTACGCAGCGGTCGTCACAGGGTTACACCTTCAGCCTTGGTTCCGGCTCTGTTTCGTGGCGGGCTACCCGCTCGTCTTCTGTTCTCGGCTCCAGTTGTGAGGCTGAGATCTACGCCGGGGCCATGGCTGCACAGGAGCTTCGCTGGCTCACCTACCTGCTGACTGACCTCGGAGAGCCGCCTCGTTCTCCTCCAGTGCTGTACGTAGACAACAAGGCCATGCTGGCCTTGTGTCGAGAGCAGAGACTGGAGCACAGAACGAAGCACATTGCTCTCCGCTACTTCCTTGCTCGTGAGCTACAGCAGCGTGGTCAGCTGCGGCTTGCGTACGTGGCCTCTCAGGCCAACACTGCTGATATCTTCACCAAGGCACTTGCGCCTTGTGATCATCAGCGCTTCTGTACTCAGCTGGGTCTTGTGCCTACCTTGCCTCACTTGCTCACCCCTTGACCTTGTTTGTACTGTTGCATATATATATACACCTGCTCTTGCTTGGCTAGCCTTATATATATATGTAATCCTGCATGTGAACTGGCCTTGTGGCCTTGAACTTGTGCTCGGAATGTGTGGTGACTTTGTGATCCACCCTGAGCTTGCTTTGCTTTGCTTGACTGGTCTTGTGACCCCTTGTTCTCCCCCACCTTGCCTATGGGGGTGTGTCAGATTTATATGACATAGCTACTGTAGGCTATAGTGGGGTAGCACATATGGGGTACAGTTTTCTAGGGTTTACATTTGTACCCAACTTTCCCTTAGTCAATTCATTCTCGTTCAGTTTCTCACGAGGATGTTCTTCTCTGCTGCAAGGAGGTGCTTCTCGAAGTCGTCGACAGTGAGAGTGGGGGGGTCTAGCGCTAGGAAGTGGTCCCTGACCGAGCTAAGAGTGTCAGGGAGGCGCGTAACGAGGAAATAGAGAGTGAAGTACATCGGGGGGGGGTTTGCGGCGCAGAACTCGGCTGAGAGGGCGGCACGAAAGCGAGAGTCAGTAGCGCGGAGGTGAGAAATGAGGTCCTCAGCAGTGGTGAACGAGGAAAGGTCGGGGAACAGGTAGGGTAGCATGAGCCGACCTATGGCTGCAGTGGCCGGGGAGGAGTAGCGTGCAACTACAGCGTCGTACAGTGTCTTAGCAGTTTTGTGCTGGCTGAAATGCGCGCGCTCAGTGATCGGCAGATGGTTCCTAATAGCTAGGCGTGCAGCAGCATCGCGAGTCTGCCACTGCGAGCGTTCGAGAGCAGGAGCATCAGCAGCAGGAGCAACGGCAGTGCCAGACACGTAATCGAACAGTGAAACGCCCTCTTTGGCATCGGTCAGAAGGAACAGTTGCAGGTCGTCTAGCCACACAGTGAACTCTATGGGGCGACCGTCAGGTTCGAACGCGAGAACATTAGGCGTCGTCATAACAGCAGTAGGCAAAGGCAGCAGAAAGCAGGCAGGCAGTAGACACGAGGCAGTAGGCAGTAGACAGAAGGCTAAAACTTAGGCAGTAGGCAGTAGGCAGTACAGGCAACGTGCAGGGCAGTAGCTGGCTGCACCCAAGCTCCTACGGTGGGGCTCTAGACAGTGGCAGGCCGTACAGTTCGAAGGCAGTGAGTTTGGCAGCAGTAAGCCTCACAGGCAAGTACACACGTAGGGCGCGCGCGGCTGCTGGCTGCGTGCGGCTAAGGGCCGCGCGTGGCTCTCTGCTGCGCGTGGCTACGTGCTGCGCGCGGCTCCTGGCTGCACGTGGCGACGAGCAGCGCGCGCGCGGGCGGCGGGCTCTACGTCGCGCGCGGGCGGTGGGCTCTGCTTAGGCTGCGCGCGGGCGGCGTAAGGGGCGCGCGGGCTCTACGAGGGCTACGCGGGCGACGCGGACCGGCGCGCGGCTCTACAGCAGTGGCTCGCGCTAAAAATCAGAGACGCGTGCGCTAGAAACCGAGGCGCGCGCGGGAAAAAAATAAGTGACGCGCGTTGCCGCCGAGGCGCGCGCGAGCAGTAGGCAAGGCAGGCAGTTAGGTGGGCCCGATTCGTAGGTCCTAGAGACCTCCTGCTCTAGTTACCATGTTAAGAACCTAAGGCAAGAATGATAGTTTAGGTCAAGGTTGGGGTACAAGAGTGAAGTGTCGAGAGAGTTTCTGTACCCCCTAGTGCTAACCACCATGCAGCCTAGATAACCTAAACATATATATATATATATATATATATATAATTTGACAAGATTTGCTTGGCCTCCGGATCCTCCGGCCATCTTGGTCTTGGAGCGTGTGCCGCTCGCCAGATTTTGATTTGGCGAGTTTCACGGAAGTGAAGTTGTGAAGAATCCCTGAGTAGCTCTCATACCATGTTACAATCCCAAGTGGGACTTAGCGAAGGATCGCTCAGGGTTGATCGCAGGGTAGTGTTGCAGCGGAAGTTTGAATCTCAGGTCAGAGTGAATGTAAATGACTGAGTTGATAAAATCATGCATACATCAGGTTTATATAAGAATACAAGGGAATACGAAAAGACCTAGACTAGCCATGTACTCTAAGGGGTACATTCCATTATTGCAACGAAATTCAAACCGTGCGGCGCGGGAACCCGTTTCAAACCTGTTCCCGCTCTTTTCACTTCAAATGTTTCTGCCTGCATCGGTCTTGGTCAGACGGATGCTGCGTCGCTTCGACTCTTCTGACTCCTCGACTTCGTACTCGGTAGAGTCGGCTCCTGCAGCATACAAGAATGCCTACTCATGTAATTTCATATCGTAACAAACTCTAGCATTAACCCTGACTGGTATTGTATCCTCATGTAAACTACAAATCTGTACCGCGTGATTACTGTAGAATGCGGTGGGGGGTTCAGGACGCGTTGAAAGTGAGAATATCGCAGGATCGCGCGTCTATATCGATCCGCATAATCGATTGGGCGGATCGTTTGGCGAAACGATGCGCCCACGCGGTTGTAACGATCGCCCCTGCATGATGGGTTGGATGTTACAGAATCAAGATTTCGGTTTTGCCTGCGACACCGTCTAAGAAAAACCCCCTTCGCCCAACTACACCTGAGACATTCGCAACCAACAGGGCAACCGACTTGAAATTCCGCAAAATGCCGGAATTATGCGCGTCTACGTTATCGCTATGTGGAATTTCAGCACTTCGCAGGCATCAGCATCAATCGTGCCTGTTGTGATCGGTTCATGCACATCATCTGCGCATTGATGCTGCGGAAAGCTCTACAACGATCAGTGATTAGTCGCATTCACTTACTGTGCAAAAAAATTGGACAAAAACCTTACTGTAGCATGGTTACACAATAGAATTCAGGGTAACTAATCCGCATACCGATCGCAACTGATGATCGATCGTCTACTTTCACCGTGTCCTCAGCACAGAAATTGGGGAGCAGAAGGCGTATTCGAGGATTGCATCAATCTTTGTGCTTAGACGTGCAAGGTGGCTGTAGGAGGTGTTGGCTCCGCAACTGTCGACATCAACGACACAAAGTCGGCCGGCTGGGAAGTCTTACATGATGTAATCTGGAAGGTAATTTCTATGAAGGAATACGCCTTATTGGCCAAAATCAAACAGAAGGCACGTCGTCAATGACCAACCGCACCTGGACCTCGTTTGAACGACTTCAGGTACGTCTGAGCCAGCGGAATTCTGCATTCCCTAGGTACGGGGGGCGTCGCCGCAGCACGGAATGTAGCGATTTCGAGGTCTGCCTCTGGTTCGGCCTAGCAGAACTTGCTGGTCTGGATGTTGCTGCCTCGGTAATATTCAAGCATATCCCCAGGTTTAGGCTTGAACACGCTTGGTTCGGATTCTTGTGAAAAAGCTCTGGCTGGTTCGTTCCAGCCAGACCTAGGCTCTAATCTGTAAACTGAACCACACTTTCGCCCCTGCTGCCCCTATGGAGTGCTTCCAAGCCTACAGCTGGCTCCCTAACCTAGCCTAACTGGCTGGTTTGCTCTGGAAATGCTTCTGGTGCTACTTCGGTGTGGTGCTGGAACTCTGCCTCTCTCCTCCCCATCCATGCCAGGGATTTCATTTTTCACCCCTCCCTCAGAAGAAAGCTGCATTGTGTTTTCCATCTGTTCATTCTGCTGATGAAAGCAATTGACGTCTTTATGCTTGTCCACTGCACACACGTGGGGGATTCTTACATAGAACATATATTGAGTCCGCGTGCGTTTATAGTCTAAGAGGCTTTAGGTAGACTTCCAGTCTCAGTCATGACGTAGTTCGAGCAGCCTTTAGTAGTGCTTTATAGTTATAATAATTACCTGGTCTCCTCGCACCTCTTGCTGACACAACTGTAACACGGTTACTCCTCTACACGCGCTTCGGTTTAAACCTTTATCCGTCTCCACTCAAAGCAACCAAAGTACAAAATGGGTGTACAAATAACGACATCACACGTGTGAAAAGCGTTCCAGCCTTCATTACCTGAAATCGAAGTAGTATCTAGGCAGCGTTGCAACTTCTCCTAAGTCGACCAGAAGAGCCACATGGCTCTTCTGGAGCATTTGAAGGTCGACCCCGGCAGTATTCGCTTCCAGTGTAAGCGATTTTTGTCTTTCCTACCCTGCAATGTTTCAATTCGAATGAACTACGGCGACAATCTTTTCGCGGCATACGCTGGAGAAACGGAAGAGTTAACGGGAACATTGCACATTCACGCGGCACTAACATAATGCTAAGCTTCAAAGTGCTAACGTTCTCTTTTGCTCGATAACGTTTGTTCCTTACTGGTTTATACTATCTGTGCACGGATTGACCCTGCTACCAAAATTCTTCTGGCATGTGTAATGTTTCGCGTCAGCCAAGCTCCGTGCTACCAATGTACCGTAAATCCTCATGATTGCACAATTGGGATGCAGTGCCAAAGACAGTGTGGTGAACCATGTGCAACCCCCATTCCGTTCCCCTCGACCTCCCCTTTCCCTTCCCCTTCCCCTTCCCCTTCCACCTCCCCTTCACTTGGGAGGTGCGCAGTCGACGTGGGTCAGGAGCTTCGCAGCACCCTACGCTTCACCAACTTCAGCGACCAAACGCTGGTCATCAGGGTGAGTCAGGTCGTTAGGTAGGGTAAGTCAATGCGGATCGTCTGGGTGAGTCAGGGCCGGCTGTTAGGTTGAGTCAAGTCGTTAGGTAGGGTGAGTCAACGGTGGTCGGTAGGGTGAGTCAACGGTGGTCGGTAGGGTGAGTCAACGGTGGTCGGTAGGGTGAGTCAACGGTGGTCGGTAGGGTGAGTCAACGGTGGTCGGTAGGGTGAGTCAACGGTGGTCGGTAGGGTGAGTCAACGGTGGTCGGTAGGGTGAGTCAACGGTGGTCGGTAGGTTGAGTAAACGGTGGTCGGTAGGTTGAGTCAACGGTGGTCGGTAGGGTGAGTCAACGGTGGTCGGTAGGGCGAGCCAACGCTGGTCGGGAGGGCGAGTCAACGCTGGTCGGGAGGGCGAGTCAACGCTGGTTGGTAGGGTGAGTGAACGCTGGTGGTCAGGGCTCCATCGCCGGTCGTTAGGGTCAATGGTCCACAGCCACCGTAGTAGTCTAGTCGAGCCGGCTGGCAGCTAACTCCGGGCGCTGCTCGCGCGTACACCGCCATAGTGCCTTTTGAGGCGCCTCATACGTAACCTTACCCCGCTCTTCGCCCTTTATCCTCGCCATGGCTGGCAGCTCACTCCGGGCACTGCTCGCGCGTACACCATCGTGGATGGCGGCATGCTGCTGCTGCCGCCCAACAGCCTGGAAGAGAAGTCAGGTAGAGAGTGGCGGGGAAGGGAATGATTTGGGGGGGGAATGGGGCCGAATGAGGGAGAGAGAGGGAAGTGAAGGAGGAGAAGGGAGTGGAGAAGGGGGAGAGAGTGAGAAGGAGGAAGGACACTGCACAGAAGTGCAAAGTAGGGTCTGGCTTTAGCATGATTGGTTTGTTGTTTTGTAGCCGTGCCAGATTCAACATGATAAATTCACCAGGTTATATACAGGCAAGGGCGTGAAGCGAGGCTTTGTAGGCTATCCTGCTCAAGCAAGGGCCTGAATAGAACAGTGACTATCCAGCCCACAGGTGGATCTCTTCTACTCGTGTACCGCTTCCCACACCTGTTCCCCCACCCCCCCGCCCCCTCCACTCCGCCGTCTGCCCTCTCCGTGTGCCCCTTGTTTCGTCGTGCTGCCAGTGCTGTGTGCAGCCTTTGACAAGAAGCCTTTCTGGTTCCCTGCTGACTTCTTCACTCTCGAATGCTTCCTTGCTAACTCCATTCAAGAGGTCCGTTTTAGACCTTTTTACCCTCCCCCTCGTCCTCCCACTCCTTCCTCGCTTAATCCAGTCAAGAGGCTCACGTTCATTCTTATCTCGTCCCCCCCCCCTCCTTCCCAGCTCCTCCCCCACTCCACCCTCTTCTCCTCCCCCCTCTCTTCCCTCCCTTCCCCCCCATCCCCCCACTTCCTACTGCTCTGCTACCTAACTGTAATCCTTACTCCTCTCTGTACTTCGTCCCTTGCATCTGTTCACCCCCACCTCTTCGTCTTCCTCATCTGTTCTTCACTTCTCATCCTATCTCTTCCTTATTCTCTCTCTCCCTGTCTCACCCTCTCCCTTTCCCCTCGTTCCCCCCTCCCTCCCCCCTCAACCCACCCCCCCTCCCCTTCACGGCCCCCCACGGTCCCCCTTTTCTCCCTCTCTCCCCGCCCCTTCTCTCTCCCTGCGCCACAGGTGGAGCTTGGTCGCGATGTGGTGCCCATAGGCCGTCGCCAGCTGCAAGTAGCCTTCAACGAACGGCCAGGAGGCAACTCGATGCCCGCACTCTTCAGTAACGTGAGTTTGACACACATACCACGCACACCTCACATCCCACCCGCCTTTGCTGAAGCTAGGGTCAACAGGAGTTAGAGCGATATCTCAGTTCGACCCTCATGCCCACTCCCTATGTAACGGATGGTCACTTCAAGCAATGTTGTACGTAACAGGCAAAGAAGTTGCCATCCTTTACAGGCAAAGAACAGGCAAAAAAACTAACCTACCACCTGCAAAAACACAGGTAAAAAAGGGGAGATTTCTCTGGTTACTCCTCGGTTCGGTTTATTCCGCCTCCAACCCTTCCCTTCCGTTCCACACTGTCTGTAACCTCTCCCTCTCCATCGCCCCTTCCCGTTTCTCGATTTCCTTCCCTCCTACTTCCACTTCCCCACCCTACCCCCACTCTTTTCCCCCCCCTGTCGCCCCCACGCCCCCCCAGCAGTCTCAGTCGGGTCACATGCGTGCCTTGGGTCTGCCTGGCGCCTTCTCTGCTGATGATCGCGCACAGGTGAGAGACAAGGGTGCTGTGCGCATAGGCAAACGGGAGAACGAGAGGGAGAGAAGGCGGTGGGGAGAGCAGAGGGAGGATATGTGCAGAGCAGATACGTGAGGCTGTCATTCAGCTCCCGTTGCTCCCTGTTCAGTTGCGATTATCTTGTCTCGAACTTGGAACTGGGAACGTCCCTTCCTCCTCCTCCCTTTCCCACGGCCCCCCTTTTCCTCCTCTCGTTCGTCTCTCTCTCTCTCTCAAGGCGAAGGTGTACGAGGCGATGAAGCAGACGGTGAGGGACAGTCAAGAGAAGCTGATGGCACTCTCTATGCCCTGTGCCCACCCACCCCCCCACCACCCCCATCCCCTCCCCTTTCCCCTCTCCTCCCCCCACTCCTTCCGCCTCACCGCACCCCTCTGCTATCTCTCAAGGCGGAGGTTTAGGAGGCGATGAAGCAGACGCTGAAGGAGAGCCAGGAGAAGCTGATGGCCCCTCTCTCTTGCCTTAGCGTCTCCCCTTTGCTTCCCCACCCTCCCCGTTCCCCCACGTTTGCCCACTCTCCCTGAATAGGCGGAGGTGTATGAGGCGATGAAGCAGACGCTGAAGGAGAGCCAGGAGAAGCTGATGGAGCGCGACGACACGATCCGCGCGCTGAGGGAGGTGCTGGCGGCGCTGGGGCCCAAGCTCAAGGCGCGGGAGGACGAGCTGGAGGAGTATGAAGTGCACGTGTGCGAGCTCAAGCAACGGCTGCTCATGGTGCGTTGAGAGGGGATGGGGTGGGGGTGGGGGCAGTTGGAAGGAGTTGGAAGAGTATGAGGTGCATGTGTGTGAGCTCAAGCAGCGGCTGCTCATGGTGCGTTGAGATGGGATGGGGTGGGGGTTGGGAATAGATGCTGATGTGATGGCATGCAGATGGTGGTGATGATGATTCTGACTTCGAATCTTGTAATGTCTTCTGCAATGCAGGAGGCTTTATTGCTGCCACTGCAGCTTCACATCAGTATTAGCTTCTCTTGTTCTTCTCTTAGTTGCTCCTTCCTATCCCCCCGTCTGTCTGTCTCTCCTCCGTTCTGCCATCTTGCAATGCACGTCCGATGGAGCAGGCTGAGAAGAAGGTGAACGAGCTACAAACCGCTCTGGTGAGTGTGTGCGCTTTGGGACGCCTCAGGACGAAACATAGCATGTATCTGTTGATGCTCTTCTAGTTGACTCGCTTGGTATTGTTGTTGTTCCTTCACCTGACTCATCAGGCCCACCATTACCAGACCAGGTTGAGCCTTTCAAGAGACGCCTCAATATTAGACTGAAGTTGTTGAGTTCCTTCCCTCTCTTGTTCTCATTCTCTCCCGGTCTCCTCTCTTGCGCATCGTTCCGTCCCTTCTTGTTGTGCTCCGTGCTTGCTCTTTGTGTTCATCAGGCCATGACGCCCGATAGAATGGTGAGTTGCAAGAAACGGCGGGCCACCTTTGGGTCGTTGTCCTGTGTGTGGTATTTGCAACGAGGTCTAATTTGTTTTGTCCTGAGGAATGGATGTAGCGTGCAAGGGGCTGCAGCTGTAGCATGATCCAGTAGCTCTGTGCTCTGTCCATCATTCCCTTAATCTCTTTCTTTTTCTAATCCTGTTCCATCACCCCCCCCCCCCCCCCCCCCCCCCCCAATCCCCCCTCCCTTTCCCCCTCTCCCTCCCTCCCACTCTCCTTTCCATGCATGCACTGCTCGTTTTTACGTTCTTTCCAAGTCTCCTCTACTCAGTTAACTCCCTCTGTATTTTCTTAAACCTTCACACTCACCTCTCCTCCCTCCTGACCCCTCTTTCCATCCGTCCCCTGCCCATCTCCCTCCCTTACCCGCTGCCTGCCCCATGCCCTTCGCCCCTCGCCCCATGCCCCGTGCCCCTGGCTCCGTTCCCTCTCCCCCTGGCAGAAGGCAGCACTGGAGGAGGCGGGGGAGAGGGAGGCGTCGTTGGAGGGCAAGTGCCGCATGCTGGAGGGCGAGTGCGAGCGCAGCCGCGCTGCCATCCTCGCCGCCCAGCAGCAGGCCGACTCCCTCACTCGCACCCTGGTGAGAGGAGGGGCGCGAGGAGAGGGAGGGAAGGGGAGGGGAGGGGAGGGGAGGGGAGGGGAGGGGGGGGAGGGGGAGGGGATTCAAGGGAAAAAATGATTGTGTTTATTCACGTGCCCATTCACGTTTCCGTTCATACTGCGTGGGTATTTAGACTGATGTGAGTCTCGTGTCATGTGTGTATGAGCAGAGAGTGATGGAGATTGAGAAGCTCAAGGCTGACAGGGAGCGCTCACAGCAGGTCAGTCAGCACACCCACCACATCTCTCCCTTACTCCCTCCCCTCCCTCCCTTCACTCACTTTCTTCCCTCCCCGCACTTGCTCGCTTCGTATCCTTCATTTTCCCCTCTTCTCCCCCCCCTTCCTCTAGCCCTCGCTTCTCCCCCCCCGCCTTCCCCTCCTCATATCTCCCTGCCAAGCCGTTCTCGTCGTACCGGTGTGGCTCTCACACATCTTCTGGTAGGCGAAGCTCTGCACCGCACCCGTGCTGTGTGCTATGCTCACAACCCACCTGCCCAACCAAACCCGTGCCTCTCAAACTCAAACATGCCATGAGCATGTCCCCTGCAACTCTACCCCTCCTCCCATTCTTCCCAATTCCTCCGCTCCCCCTCGCCCTCACCCTCCTCCTGACACACACGCTCCTCCCGGTCCCCCTGGCAGGTGTGCAGTGTGGAGGCGGGGAAGGTGTAGCTGGAGCACGAAATAGCTCGCTTAAAGGACGCCCCGTGGGTGTCCCCCCCTGCAACCCTACCCCTTCTTACACCCCCCTTTTCCCCCTCCCCATTCCCCCCTTCATCTGGCAGGTGCGCAGTGTGAGGGCGGAGAAGGTGGAGTTGGAGCACGAGGTAGCGCGCCTCAAGGACGCCCTCAAAGCAGCAGGCGGCCACCTCTCCTCTCCAGACAGGCCCGACCCCCCCCGCCGCCGCCTCTCCTCCCAGGTGTGTCCAACCCCCCCCTTCCCAACCCCCATTCCCCCCTCTCCGATTCCACCCCGACCCACTTCCCCCTCTTCCCCCCTCCCTCCCCCCCACCCTCCCTCCCCCTCCGCCTGCCCTTTCCCAACTGTGAGGGCAGTGAAGTCACTGCCAGTCTGCTGTAGCGAATCACGTCGCTGCGTTTGAAGCTTGTTGTCAAGGAGAGCCGCGTTGGTCCAGGAGAAGCACGTGCATTGCATTCTGCTGTTGGGATGTTTCCAGTCTCGTGCCCAGTGCACTCTCCAGAATCTTCCATCGCTGCCACACTTCCCCCTTTCCTCCCCCCTCCCACACTCCCCAACTCCTCTTACCGACTATCTGCTTCCGCATTGTCACCTCCCTTTGCCTCCCTTCCCCCTCGCCCCTTCCATCCCTTCGCCAACCCCCCCCCCCCCTCTCCCCTCCTCCCATCCCTTACCCAAATCCCCCCTCCCGTCCCTTGACCACTCCCCGCCTCTCCAGCTCTCTCCCCACATCCCGAGCCGCCCAGGCTTCCCCACATCCGCGTCTCTCTCATCAGCAGAGACACCGGACAGGGAGGGCCGGAGGTCCTTCACGCGCTCCTCTAGCCGCAGCAGCCAGGACCTGGAGGGCCGCGAGGGGCTGGGGAGTGTTGACGAGTCGAGCCAAGGCGACAGGGATGAGATGTTTGAGACGCGGTCGGTGGAGAGTGTGGAGGAGGGGAGTGAGAGAGGAGGGGGGAGGAGAGGGGAGCGGGGACTGGAGGAGATGGTGGGAGCGGACGGGGAGATTGCGGAAGGGGGTGCAAGCAGCAAAGAGGTATGGAGTTTGACTGGGTTTGTTACCCTTTGGTCTTACCTTTGTGATCTCGGTACACTACGTTTGTTGCATGTGTGTACGTTTGTGTGTATATGGGTGATGGGGGGGAGACGGGGGCGAGGGAGGGGTTGCATGGGTATGTGGGTGCATGCATGTGTGCGTGCAGTGGGGAGTGTCTCTGACGCGTGCCCTGCTGCATCTCTGTTTGACACATCTCAAAGGTTGCATGCATGTGTGCGTGCATGAATGCATTGGAGCGTGTCTGAGACTGAAGCTGTCCTGGTGCATCCCTTTCCTCTCTTCCTCCGCTTACACCCCTGCATCTACCTCACTGCCCACTCTTCCCGGCTGTGTGTGTGCGTGGTCGCCAAGCTGTTAGCATCTCTGCAAACACATTCTCAAAAGCCTTACCCGCATGATATACCGCACTGTCCTTCGCCTTCCCCCCACTCCCCCCCCCTCCCGCCTGCGCGCGTGTGTGTTATAACTGTTTCAGCTGTTTGCCCTGTTGGAGGGCGAGCGTGCGAGGGCAGCAGCAGGGGAGCGGCGGGTGCGGCAGTTGCAGGAGGAGATGAGTCAGCTGCAGACAGACCTGGGCCGATGGCAGCAGGTGGGTGTGTGTGTGTGTGTGTGTGTGGGTGCGTGCGTGTGTGTGTGTGTGTGTGTGTGGGTGCGTGTGCGTGCGTGTGTGTGTGTGTGTGTGTGTGTGTGTGCGTGTGTGTGCGTGCGTGTGTGTGTGTGCGTGTGTGTTCGCGCATGTTTGAGACTTCTCAAAATGCGTGCGTGTTCGCGCATGTGTGAGTGTGTTTGCACAAATACTTAACATAATCGTGTGTGAGAACTTGTGTGTGGGCGGTGCATGGGTGTTGAGAAGGGAGGTACTGTAGGAACAAGAGCGTAACAGAAAGTGGGGCTTAGGAGTCTAGAAAAAGCTGGGCACTAGAGAATGAATGAGAGGAGGTTAGGGAGTGGAGCACACGAGTGAAAAACAGCTTGCATGCTTAGACCGCGACGTAACCAGAAGAGCAGCAGCAACCCGAGATGGTCTCAAGACGTCTCAAACTCTTTCTCGTCCCTCTCACTTCTCCTTCCCCTCTCCACATCTTTTCCCTCTCCCCACCCTCCCTCCCGTCCACACCCTCGCACGATCACCAGGCGGCGAGGGAGGGCGAGGAGGCGCGGCAGCAGGCGGTGGCATGGCAACAGCGGTGTGCGATGGTGCAGGAGGAGCTGCAGCAGCGCCGCAGCGAGGCAGGCTTCCTCACAGGCGAGGTCTCCCGCCTCCGCACGCTGCTGCAGGTGGGTTGGGTTGAAGGGGGGGGGTCGTTGGCGTTGGTAGGAGTCTGTCTGTAGAAGCCTCCCCGAGTCGAACTTAAAATGAAAAAGCGAGGCAGGGTTTCTGAGAGGCGAGGTGACCTACCTCTGCTCCACACCCTGCTGCAGGTGGGGTTGGGGGAGCCGTTGGGGTCTGTCTGTAGCTCTTTTCGAGTGCTGCTCTGTGGTGTCATGTTCCTGCGCCCGCTGGCTGTTGTATATGTCTTGAGAACGCAGTTTGTTTGTGTGTTTGTGTGTGTGTGTGTGTGTGTGTGTCTGCATGTGTGTTGTGTGTGTGTGTTGTGTGTTGTGTGTTTGTGTGTGCGTGTGTGCGCGCGCGTGCTCATGCGTGTGCCTGTCTGTGTAACAGGAGCGGGCGAAATCAGGAGTATCATCACCTGGAGCAGCAGCAGCAGCAGCAGCAGCGGCGGCAGCCACACCGCAATCAGCACCAGCGGCTGCTGGTGAAGCAGGGCTTGCAGAAACACAAGGCCAACCACTTGACACAGGGCGAGCAGGGGGATCCGGAACAGCAGGGGCTGCAGGGAGAAGCAATGGGGACAACGACAGGGAAGCATGCGCGCAGGGAGAGGAGGAGGGGCAGGGATGGGCGGAGCCCGAGGGAGGCACAACAGGGGGCATGTGTGCGGATGGGTCAATGAGCTTGCTAGGTGCTTCCTCTAGCAGCGCCCATGCCTTGCAAAGTGGGTTCGGGGAGCCAGGCGAGGGCGGTGGGGACAGGGGCGGAGACAGTAGGGGGTCTGGAGGAGCTGGGGAATGGAGAGAGGGGGATTTGGAAAGAGGAGCAGCAGTGGGTGTGGGTGTAGGAGCAGGTGGGAGGGCTTTAGGGAGGGGCGAGCAGGCAGGGGCGGGAGGGGGAGATGGGGCGGAGGGAGGGGAGGGGGTTGGGGGGGAGGATAGGGCAGCATCTGTTGCAGGTAGCGTGGAGGGTGGGAGGGCGGAATGGGACGGGGATACTGGTGGTAGTGTTGCTGGTGGTGGGAGGAATGGAGGCGAGGCAACGCCAGCAGCAGTAGGAGGATCGATAGCAGCAGGAGGAGGAGTGTGGGAGAGGTGTGGGAGGGGGAATGGGGGGAGTGGATCGTCCAGGAGCCATGATGCAGAAGAGGCTGCTATGCTGAGATTCGAGGTGAGCGGTCGCGGTCCACTCCACTCCACTCCACTCCACTCCACTCCACTCCACTCCACTCCACTCCACTCAGCACCACCAACTTGCATTGCATTCCGTCACCATGACCTGCATGAACTGCCTCTTCTGCTTCAACCCCTCGTCGTTGACGCTCCGAGCTTGTCGTTCAACGTGCCATGTCCCTTCCGGTGATCCTATCGTACAGAGCGTCAACTGCGCATTCTACCTGCATATGTAGCTTCACGTTGTAAGACGACCTTAAGATCTTCCTAAAGACGCACACGGGTTTTCAGAAGAGCAGGGGACCAGTGCAATTAGGGCGAAAGATGTGCTAGGAGAGAGGGGGGTGAAGAAGTGGGAGAGAGAGGCTGGAGAGTGGATAAGCGGACTTGTTTTCACGATGTACAATCTGAAAAACGCCGGGTTTCCATTCTCCGTTCCCATCCACCCTTCTCTCTCGCCCTCCCCCACCCCCTGCCACCTCTCCTCCTGTGCCTGCCAGGCAGTGCGGCTGATTGAGTCGATGGCAACGATAGAGGCGGAGAGGCGAGTAACCATCATGTTTGCCCCATGCCTCGTCCCCAATCCCCCCCCTTGCCCTCCCATTCCCCATCCCTCCCCCGCTCCCCCTTGCCATTTCTCCCCCCCTGCTCTCCCTCTCCCTCTCCCCCTCCTCTCCCCCTCCCCTCCCCCGCCTCTTGTGTCCCCCAGGCGGCGCGACTGATGGAGTCGATGGCAGCCATGGAGGCGGAGAGGAGAATAGTAGCCGGCATGTTTGCGCCATGCTTCGTCCCCAATGCCCCCCCTTACCCTCCTACTCCCCCTCGCCCCCCCCCCCCCCCCCCCCCCCCCGTCCGCCTGTGTCTCCCAGGCGGCGCGGCTGATGGAGTGGATGGCAGCGATGGAGGCGGAGAGGAGAGCAACCATCATGTTTGCCCCATGCTATGCTTCATCCCAGTTTCCGCCCTCTCCCTTCCACTCCCCCTCCTCTTCCGCCTGTGTCCCCAGGCGGCGCGGCTGATGGAGTCGATGGCAGCCATGGAGGCGGAGAGGCAGCAGCTGCGCATAGCGGTGCGCGACCGGGACGAGGTGGTCCGGCGCGTGGAGAGGGACGCGCAGGAGCTCCGATACGCCAACGAGGAGGTGAGCCATGGGCTGTGCTGTGCAGTAATAGCTAGGATCTCGGATGCACACTCGAAGCGAAGCGACAGGGAGTGTGAGAAGTGTTGAGAGGGATGCGCAGGAGCTCCGATACGCCAACAAGGAGGTGAGGGTGGAGGAGTAAGGATAGCAAGAGGGTTCAGGCTGTGCAAAGGGGAGGGTTAAGATGTAGATAGGGGTGAATAGGATCCGAGGATTTCCGGTTCTTTCGTCTGCAATCCTTTCTTACCTCCGTTGACTGATTCGTGCCCCACAATGATGATACGCCTACTTTCTTTTCTCACAATTTCTCCTCTCTTCCTCTGCCGACCGGCTCCTCTCCCCCTCCCCTCCCCCTTCCCCCCTTTCCCCTTCCCCTCCCCTCCCCATTTCCCCTCCTATCCTCCCCCCTTTCTCCCCTCCCGTTCCCTCCCCTCCCCCTCCCTCTCACCCTCCCCTCTCCCACTCCGTTGTTGCAATGCCAGGCGTCCACGCAGCTGGCAACGTATCGCCAGCTCATTGACAGCCTCTCCTCCTCCTCGCCGTCTCGCTCCCACCAGGTCCGTTCCCTTCGCCACACACCTCTCCACCTCTCTCACCTGTGCCCTGTGGCCTGCGCATCCCCACCACCCTTCCTTTCCTGCTCCTCCCCACCACCCTTCCTTTCCTGCTCCTCCCCACCGTCCTTCCTTTCCTGCTCCTCCCCACCACCCTTCCTTTCCTGCTCCTCCCCACCGTCCTTCCTTTCCTGCTCCTCCCCACCACCCTTCCTTTCCTGCTCCTCCCCACCGTCCTTCCTTTCCTGCTCCTCCCCACCACCCTTCCTTTCCTGCTCCTCCCCACCGTCCTTCCTTTCCTGCTCCTCCCCACCACCCTTCCTTTCCTGCTCCTCCCCACCGTCCTTCCTTTCCTGCTCCTCCCCACCACCCTTCCTTTCCTGCTCCTCCCCACCGTCCTTCCTTTCCTGCTCCTCCCCACCACCCTTCCTTTCCCACTCCTCCCCACCACCCTTCCTTTCCCACTCCTCCCCACCACCCTTCCTTTCCCACTCCTCCCCACCATCCTTCCTTTCCCACTCCTCCCCACCATCCTTCCTTTCCCACTCCTCCCCACCATCCTTCCTTTCCCACTCCTCCCCACCATCCTTCCTTTCCCACTCCTCCCCACCATCCTTCCTTTCCCACTCCTCCCCACCATCCGTCCTTTCCCACTCCTCCCCACCATCCGTCCTGCTCCTTCCACCCCCCTCCCCCCCCCCCTACAGCATCACGTGGACGTGGAGCGTGAGCGGGCACAGCAGCGCAAGTCTTGTTCCCCCCCTGAACCCTTACACTCACTCTTCCCCTCCCTCCCCTCTCCCATCCGCCCCCCTTCCCCCCCCATGGCAGCACATAGATGTGGAGAGGGAGCGGGCGCAGCAGCGCATTCTGCAGCAGCGAGTGGAGCAGCTAGCGCAGCAGGTGCAGGGGGGCAGGCAGGACATGGAGGGGCTCCGCCAGGCGCTCAAGGCGGCCAGGGAGGACGTGGCTGAGAAGGACGTGCGGATTAGGGAGCTGGTGAAGCAGCTGCAGCACTGCGAGGTGCGTAGGTTCTGCAGTTTGAGGTGTGTTGGTCTCTTGGCTCCAATCAGAAGGACAATGCAGGCAGGCGCTCAAGGGCGGCTAGAGAGGACGTGGCTGAGAAGGACGTGCGGATCAGAGAGCTGGTGAAGCAGCTGCAGCACTGCGAGGTGCGTAGGTTGTTCTGCAATTTGAGGTGTGTTGGTTCTGTGGCTCGACTCGGAACAATGCAGGCAGGCGCTCAAGGCGGCCAGGGAGGACGTGGCTGAGAAGGACGTGCGGATTAGGGAGCTGGTGAAGCAGCTGCAGCACTGCGAGGTGCGTTGCTGGTGTGCTGCAGTGCAGTTTGAGTTGAGGTGTGTGGGTGTTTTGGCTCGACTCAGAGGAACAATGCAGGCAGGCGCTCAAGGCCGGGAGGGAGACGCTACAGCAGGCTGAGAGGGTTGCGAGAGAGGTCGTGATTCATGTGATGTGAAGCAAGCAACCCCTCTTTTTGAGGGATGCGTGAGAGAAGGACAGAGCAGCACACCCTCCTTCCGTAAAACGTCCTGCTGCCTTTCCTCTTTCATCCCTCCCTTCCCCCTCTTCCCCTCCCGTCCCCCTCCTCCCTCTCTTCCGCCTCTTCTTCCCCCCCCTCCCCTCCCCCTCCTCCCCCTTCCCTCCCTTCTCCCCCCCCCCCCCCCCCCCCCCGCGTTGCTTCACTCCAGATGAGTGCAGCATCTCAGCAGCAGAAGCTGCAGCAGGCTGTGAGGGCGGCAAGAGAGGAGGCGGAGGAGAAGGAGGATGAGATACAAGTGTTGGTGGAGAAAGTCAGAAGCATGGAGCCTCAGGAGGTGGGTCGTTTTTTTTTGTGGACTAAAATAAGAACCGTACATTGGAGTATTGCTGGAGAAAAAAGAGACGTATGGAGAAGCAGGGGGTGAGGGGGTTGGGGGTGGTGGATTGGAAAAGGGGGTGGTGGGTTGTAAGAAAGTGTGGTGGATTGCACAAGGGTGGAGCACACGGAATACGCCCACATAATGTGTGGAGGGGGAGAGGGGGTGGTGGATTGCTGCTCTCCTGTGTGTCCCGTCCTGTCCCTCTCTCTCCCGCATGTCCCCCTCTAATCAATCAACACCCAATCCCCCATTCTCCCTTCAACCCGTCTCCCCAACCACTCTCTCTCGCTCCTCTCCATCCCTCTCCATCTCCTCTCCCTCCATCCCTCCATGCCCTCATCCCTTGCAAGTTGCAACCCTTCTTATCCCACTCCACCCCTCCGTCCTCCCTCGCCCATACCCATCCCCATGCCCCGCCCAGGGAGGTGAGGAGCAAGGGCGAGCACAGCAGCAGCAGCAGCAGCAGCAGCAGCAGCAGCAGGCAGAGCAGGAGTGGCAGTCGTTGCGGCAAGAGAAGGAGGCCTTGCGGAACGAGAACGAGGGCCTGAGGCAGGAGAATGAGAACCTGCGGCAGGAGGTTGAGGGGATGAAGGAGGACGCACAGAGGGCAGGGCAGGAGGGGGAGGAGTTGAGGAAGGCGGTGCAGGGGGCGAGGGAGGAGGTGGGGGAGAAGGAGGAGAGGATTCGCGCCCTGCAGGACAGGCTGGAGCGGATTGAGATGCAGGAGGAGGTGAGATGCAGGAGGAGGTGAGATGGCTAAGTTAGAGAATCTGCAGGTACTACGCAATACGCTGGTTGGGAGAAGTCTGTATTTTGAGACGATGCTTAGGTTTGTTGCAGCTGCACTCCTTTCTTCCAAGGCATGCGCCTCTCTCTCCTTATCCTCCCCCTCTACCCCTCTTGACAACTCCTTTCAACCTTCTATCAACTCCTTTCAACCCCTTACACCCCCTCATGCTCATCAACCCCTTGCAACCCCTCTCTCAACCCCCCAGGAGTCAGGCCTACAGGACATGCTGGCGGCGCTGCAGGCGTCGGTGCGGGACAAGGAGGAGACTCTGCGGTCGCTGAAAGACTCAAGTTGGGTGCAGTCTAGCACACAACAACCCTACCCACCCACCCACCCTTCTCAAACCCCCTAACCCCTCTTAACCCTCGAACAACCCTTTATCAACCCCTCCCAACCCCCCAGGAGTCAGGCCTACAGGACATGCTGGCAGCGCTGCAGGCGTCAGTGCGGGACAAGGAGGAGACACTGCGGTCGCTCAAGACGGCGCTTGCTCTCTCAGACGCTCGCGCCAAGGATGCCGGCTCGCAGCTAGATCCTCTCAAGCTTGAGCTGCAGCAGCTGCGCCTGCAGATGGTGCGTGCTGGCTGGCTGAGTGTGTGTGTGTGTGTGTGGTTTGAGGGGAGGGGGGAGGTGAGTAATGAGTCAAGGGGACTGTTGAGTTGACGCAGGTGTCGCCGTGCATCTGCATTTGGTGGGTATGGTTTCAAAACCCCTTGCTCTGCAAGGCCCATGTCTCATCCTTACCTAACCACAGCATTCCCTTATTGCTACTTGCACCTTGCATATCTGTGCTTGTGTGTGTGCACATGCCGTGCGTGTGTGTATGTGTGTGTGCGTCTTGGGGGGGGGGGGAGGGGGGGGTGGCATGATGGCGTACAGGACGAGCAGCAAGCAGCACGGGAAGAGGAGCTTCGACTGGTGGCAGCTCGAATGGTGAGTCAGTACAGCACACCATGGCAATAAATCAACATCCCACAGCTACCTGCTGTAGCAACACACCCTTTGAGTTGACTCGGAATCTGCAGCAGCAACGGTGCCTTAGGCATCCCTTGCCAACTCTGCTTTCCACGTTTTCCCCTTCCTTCGACTCCGTTCGCTTTTGTGATCTGTTGTAAGACTCAGGCGTTTCAGCATTTTACCTCGGTTTCCTCTTCCCACTCCCCTCCCCCCCCTCCCTCCCTCCCTCCTTCCCACCCGCCTCCCTGTGCTCATGACAGGAGGAGCGCAATAAGGCTCAGGAGGCGGAGCTTCAACAGTCAACAGCCACCATGGTACGACATTCCATGGCATGGCATGGCATGGCATGGCATGGCATGGCATGGCATGGCATGGCATGGCATGGCATGGTATGGCATAGCATAGCATGGCATAGCATGGCATAGCATGGCATGGTATAGCATAGCATGGCATAGCATAGCATGGCATGACAAGACATGACGTGACATGGCTTGAATTTCCTGAGCTTGTAGGCCATTGCCTGCTTCGTTATC
This sequence comes from Closterium sp. Naga37s-1, assembly GCA_947471745.1. NCBI lineage: Eukaryota > Viridiplantae > Streptophyta > Zygnematophyceae > Desmidiales > Closteriaceae > Closterium > Closterium sp. Naga37s-1. The sequence continues at coordinate 2,741,108 of CANJKZ010000813.1, forward strand.
TGGCTGTCATCTTTTTGTGTCATGCGTGCATGCGTGCCGATTCGTGTGTGTCTGTGCGTGTTGCTCTCCTGTCCGCCACTGCAGGAGGCCATGAAGGCGGGTCATGAGAGAGAGATGGAGCAGATCAAGAGAGCAATGGTGAGCGGGTCAGAAGAATAATAGGCGAGCGGGTAAAAAAATCTGACATTCAACAATGCATGTTTGATAACTTTTTTTGAGCTGAAGCCACGCAAGTTACTGAGTTGTTCCAACTCAACTCAACTAAACGAAACTGAACTTGACTGAACTGAACCTCCTCACCCAGTCACCCCCAATGCCAGCCCATATCATGGCCACGATCTGGCACATCTGACTTGCGTCCAACTTATTACTTCTCCTGTATTCTCTCACTGGCTGTGGCTGTGCGTGCGCATGTGTATGTGGGTGTGTTTGCGTGTGTGTGTGTTTGTGTGTGTGTGTGTGTGTGTGTGTTTGTGTGTGTGTGTGTGTGTGTGTGTGTGTGTGTGTGTGTGGAGTTGGGGTGTGGTGGGTGTGCATGTGTGCGTGCATGAATGCACAACAGGCAGCAGCCAGGGCAGCACACGAAGCAGAGCTTCAGCAGCTCAGAGACACCACTGTGAGTACGATAGGCAGCGCAAAGACACAAGCACATGTGTGTGCACGCATGTTAAACTCTGGTTTATGGTTCACACAGAACCACTTGACTTGATACATGCGTTGAGGATTTAGACTCCCAACGCATGTCTCGCCAGGCTGCAACAGTTGTTACCCTACCCCGCACACTCCTCTCCTCTCACCTCCTGTCAAACTTGCCCATGGTCTGCCCTGACCCTCCCGCTGCTCCTCTCCCCCCTTCCTCGTCTCCTCCCCTGTCCCACCATCGTGTACTACCAGTGCAGGCAGCCAGCATCCCATCGGGCAGATCTGCAGCAGCTCAAGCTTGTGTTGCCCGGTCCCCCTCCTCCCGCCCTCTCCTCCCCCGCTCCCCTGCCCTTTTCCCCACTTCTTTCCCCCTCCTCCACTCCACTCCCCTGTCCGCCCGTGTGCTGTCAACCACTGCAGGCAGCAGCAGCAGCATCCCACGGGGGCGATCTGCAGCAGCTCAAAGACCAGCTGGTGAGGCCACGTGCCATGCCCTCTGTGCCCATGCCACATGTCGCACAGTTGAGCAACCATGGCTTCTTGTTGCAACCCTGGGATTCATCTGCATGTTGCAACCCTCAACCGCAGCCCTCAACCCTGAATTCAAAACCTCAACCCGAAACCCTAATTGAATGTGATGGCTGCGGTGCATGCAGGAGTCTTCCAAGGCAGCACACGAGGCAGAGCTCCGTCAACTGCTCGATGAAATGGTTAGTGAATTACATTTGCTCGCTGGGTTACATGAAATGCTCTGTGCAAGGGAGTAGCACTTCCTGATTCGCACTCAACAATGCACCCACCTATTGCTACCATTACACTCAACAATGCACCCACCTATTGCTACCATTACACTCAACAATGCACCCCCCTGTTCCCAACCGTTTTTTCTAGCCGTTTTTTCAGTTACTTGTTCTCCTAGTTGCATGTTGCATCTTTCATGCCTGTTATGCCACTGCTCACATGCATCACTTGTCTGGCTTTGGCAAATGGCTGGCTGGTTCACATGTTGAGAGCTTTTCCTCCCTGGCATGTGGCATGTGCATGTGTGGCATGTGCATATGTGCTTGAGCAGGAGGCGATGAAAGCAAGCCATGAGAGGCACATGGAACAGGCCAAGGCAACCATGGTATGGCTTTCACCCACCCACCATGTGCCATGTGCCATGTGCCATCCATCGTTTGCCATGTGTCACCCACCATACGTTTTTGCTTGCACATTCCTTTCTTTCCCAATTTTTTATTGCTCCCTTACCTCTCTTTCTATCATCTTCGACAGCCTCCCCACACATCCCCCAACCCACCCCCAACCCCCCCCCCCCCCTTCCACCCCCCCCCGGCTCCTTCTCTCAGCCCCAACTCATTTCCACGTCCCTCCCACATGCAGAGGGGACCAGGCTTGTGAATCTACCCAAAGGCCATCTCGTTCGAGTCATCTGAAACGCCACCACCCCAACCCATCCCCTCGTCCGTCCCATGTGCAGGGGACGCCAGGGCCCATTGTGGCAAGCAGTGCAGGGCACAGCAGTGAGGAGGTGGAAGCGCTGCAGAGGAGAGTGGCAGAGCTGGAGGCTACAGTGGATGGCAAGACTCGTGAGGTGAGTAACAGGAAACGCATGCTAGGATTCTGGTTCGTTCATGGCACACCTAGCATGCGTGTGAGCTGATTCCTGCACGCACCAGAACCGATTCCTTTGGTCCGACTAGCAAAGGCTTTAGAAGACCATTCCATCCTCACATCTCCGCACCATCACCTCCCTTGTCAGTTATTCTCATGCCCTTCCCTCTTTCCTCCTCCCCTCCCTGCCCCCTCCTCTCTTTCCCCTCCACGCACAAACCCCACCACCCCCTCCCCCTCACCCCACAGTTGGCCATGGCGTTGGAGTCATCAGAGGGGGATATGCAATCCGTGCTGGCACAACTGGAAAGCTGCAAGGAGCAGGAGAGGAAGCACAAGGAGCACGCGCAGCAGCTACAGGAAACCCTCAAAACCTACGAGCTGTCCCAGCTGCGCGCACAAGAGCTACAATCTGCAAACGACGAGCTGAGGGACCAATCGGAGCGGCTTTTAGCTGAGATCCGGAGCTTAGAGATGGTGGTGGCAGGGGTGGAGTCGTTTGATCCGAGGCGGCCCAACCACCGGGTGCGGCTGCTGCGGCACCCGTCGTTTATGTGCTCGGTGTGTCGGGGGAGTGGGAGCGGGATTGCGTGGCGGTGCATCACTGGGAGGTGTAGCGATTCGATTCACCTTTCTTGCTTGACTTCGAGGTGATGATGGGTGATGGCAGGTGAATGGATGCACAGGAAGGGAATATCTTAGAAAATGTATAAGCTATTAGAAATTGGATGGCCATAGGGTAGCAAGCAGTTTGTGAGGAAATGGAGTAGTGAGAGAGTTTTTTTTGTGTGAAAAAATGAGGGTATGGCTTCAAATGATAGGTCTGGCTAGGTGGAGGTGAACTAGGCATGCCAAGTTCTCGTGAAAATCAGTGTGCTAACAGAATGGCTTAGTATTTGATTACTTTCCGAAAAGTTTGGAGTTGGGTTTTGGCATTACAATCCCCAGTTGGGAAGGGTGCAGTCATTATGATCAAGGCAGAACTGATGCAAAACCAAGGAAACGAAAGTCGTCTACAAACGCGGACGAGAAACACCCCAACCCACCCACCGCATCCACCTTCCCATTCTCCCAACCATTCCCACCCACTTTGGAGAATTGACGGCACAGTGCGGTACAGTGCGATAAGGCACACTGTACCCTTGTCCCCCTGGATATTGCCGACACCCATTTCTCCCTTCACATTTCCCCCCACATCCACCCTTTCTTCCAAATCATCCTAGATCCGCTCCTACAGTAAATCCCCGTTTCTAGCTCAAAGTTCGCCGCTGTTTCGTCCCCGCGCTGCTCCCGCGCGACTCTTCCGCCATGTCCGGCGATCAGGATCGCGAGCGCAATGCGAGCCGCCGCCTGCCCGTCGACGCGCTTGCGAGCGTGGATCCCGCGGAGATGGTGCGCCTGCTGGGCGAAGCGCTGGTGCAGAGTGAGTGGCGGTGCGGTTCGGATGGTAAGGTCGTACGCGTTAGAGTAACAGCGGAACGCTCTTGAGAGTCGAAATGTGTCGTGTGACGTTGTAACGAGGTGACAATCAATCAACTGGTGAGGACGTACGAGTTGGAGTATTGCCACAACGCGAGCATACACGGCATATCAGCGTCACTTTCAGAGTGAGAGTGAGAGTTAGATCTGGAGTCAACGTTAGAGCTAGGGCCAGGCAGGCATGGTGTCCCTGCTAGTGAGTGATTCGGTGTAAGTATCGTGCCACTCTCCAGCCGGAGACACTGCGGCATGGAATAAGCTCGTTGCGACATGGCGCAAGTAAGAACGGGTGGGATTGTACGCCTCGACAATCCGCTCCCTCTCCCTCTCCCTTTCATGCTTCCCACGGCTCCCTCCTGTTCATCAAAGGGTCACCTTTTCACCTCTCTAGATCGCTCCATCCGGCCCGACTTGCGAGACGTTAGAGGCGTTTCACATCACATCGCTACATCACATCGCTGCATCACATCGCTACGTCACATCGCTACATCACATCGCTACATCACATCGCTACATCACATCGCTACATCACATCGCTACATCACAAGCAATCCTCTTTCCCTTCGACTCCATGAGACATCTCATAACGTTACCATTTTTCCCCTTCTTTCCTCTCCCTTCTCCCTGTCTCCCCCGAATTCTCTCTCTCGCATTCCAGCCGACTCCGCTCGCCCTGGCTTCTGCTATCACGCCGTGCGGAAAGAATTCGCGCAGCTCCTTTCCTCCTCCACCTTCCCTCCTCCTGTCTCCTTGGGCAACAACACCACTACCACCACCACCAACAACAACAACAACAACAACAACAACAACAACAACAACAACAACAACAACAACAACAACAACAACAACAACAACAACAACAACAACAACAACAACAACAACAACAACAACAACAACAACAACAACAACAACAACAACAACAACAACAACAACAACAACAACAACAACAACAACAACAACAACAACAACAACAACAACAACGACAACGACAACGACAACGACAACGACAACGACAACGACAACAGCAGCAACAGCAGCGGTATAGCGTACCCCGGGCCTGTGACGTACGGCATGCTCTGTGTGCTCTCCATGCTGCAGCCTTCTGGAGGCGAGGAGGGCGGGGGACACGTGGCGCACGGCGATACGCTGCTGCACCTGGTGCTGGCGGCGCTGGAAGGAGCGATGGGAGAGAAGGAGGGGGCAGACGCAGCAGGTGCAGCCGATGAAGCAGCAGCAACAGCGCTCCCAGCAGTCTCAGGAGCTGCAGAAACATCACCAGCACCAGCAGCAGTCCTAGCAGCAGCAGGAGCAGCAACGAGCGGGGGAGTTGCGTTCGGAACAGTATCAGATGAGGTTATAGCGAAGCGGTTGGCGTGCGGCATGTTCTGGGGTGCCATGAGGAGCGCACAGGAGGCGAAGCGAGAAGCCAGAGTGAAGAAACCGGGCAAGGAGCCGCAGGGAAAGAAGCGCAGAGCAGCGGACCCTCCACCCTCACCTCCTTGTTGGCGTATCGGAGCTCCTGCGCATCCCTCTCAACACTTCTCACACTCCCTGTCGCTTCGCTTCGAGTGTGCATCCGAGATCCTAGCTATTACTGCACAGCACAGCCCATGGCTCACCTCCTCGTTGGCGTATCGGAGCTCCTGCGCGTCCCTCTCCACGCGCCGGACCACCTCGTCCCGGTCGCGCACCGCTATGCGCAGCTGCTGCCTCTCCGCCTCCATGGCTGCCATCGACTCCATCAGCCGCGCCGCCTGGGGACACAGGCGGAAGAGGAGGGGGAGTGGAAGGGAGAGGGCGGAAACTGGGATGAAGCATAGCATGGGGCAAACATGATGGTTGCTCTCCTCTCCGCCTCCATCGCTGCCATCCACTCCATCAGCCGCGCCGCCTGGGAGACACAGGCGGACGGGGGGGGGGGGGGGGGGGGGGGGGGGGGGGGGGGGGGGCGAGGGGGAGTAGGAGGGTAAGGGGGGGCATTGGGGACGAAGCATGGCGCAAACATGCCGGCTACTATTCTCCTCTCCGCCTCCATGGCTGCCATCGACTCCATCAGTCGCGCCGCCTGGGGGACACAAGAGGCGGGGGAGGGGAGGGGGAGAGGAGGGGGAGAGGGAGAGCAGGGGGGGAGAAATGGCAAGGGGGAGCGGGGGAGGGATGGGGAATGGGAGGGCAAGGGGGGGGATTGGGGACGAGGCATGGGGCAAACATGATGGTTACTCGCCTCTCCGCCTCTATCGTTGCCATCGACTCAATCAGCCGCACTGCCTGGCAGGCACAGGAGGAGAGGTGGCAGGGGGTGGGGGAGGCGAGAGAGAAGGGTGGATGGGAACGGAGAATGGAAACCCGGCGTTTTTCAGATTGTACATCGTGAAAACAAGTCCGCTTATCCACTCTCCAGCCTCTCTCTCCCACTTCTTCACCCCCCTCTCTCCTAGCACATCTTTCGCCCTAATTGCACTGGTCCCCTGCTCTTCTGAAAACCCGTGTGCGTCTTTAGGAAGATCTTAAGGTCGTCTTACAACGTGAAGCTACATATGCAGGTAGAATGCGCAGTTGACGCTCTGTACGATAGGATCACCGGAAGGGACATGGCTCGTTGAACGACAAGCTCGGAGCGTCAACGACGAGGGGTTGAAGCAGAAGAGGCAGTTCATG
>CANJKZ010000813.1:2750000-3205000 GCA_947471745.1 Closterium sp. Naga37s-1
CCTGCTGCTGCTGATCCTGCTGCTGCCGCTCCTGCTTCTCCCGAAACCGCCCCATTCGAAACCCCCTCTCCCTCCTCACCCGCTCTAACCGAGGTGCGAGCCTACCTCCGTCTGCTCGTGTCCCGCAAGGCGTACCCCGCAGCCGTGGGGCTGATGAAGCAGCTGCACATGAGCGAAGGGAGATCGGGAGAGTTTCTCCTTGATATGGTGGAGAGGGGGCAGGTGGAGCTCGCGGCTGATTGGGCCAAGTACCTCGGTGGCGACACATGTCGCGCGCTGATTCGCGCGTGCATGCAGAGGGACCTGTACAAGGCGGCGTATAAGGTGGTGGTGCGGTGCGAGATGAAGGAGGAGTTTCCCAACGCGTGGACCGAGTACAGGAAGAGGTGAGACTCTTACCGTGAGAAAGAGGGGTTCTCGTGTGGTGGAAGAAGAGGTGAGTGTGAAGGAGGAGAGTGAGAGTTATCCTGGAAAGGCGCCTTCTTGCCATGCGGCTCTCTCTTTTGAGTCGACTCAAGATACACTTGGGCCTGGGGAGCTTTCAAAGAGTCATTCACACGTGCGCCTTCTCGCCCTCTTCCTTCCTGTCCTGCCCTTAACCCGCCCGGCAGCTTGATGTGCAAGCTAACAGACAAGTGCATGTGGGAAGTGGCGGAGGGACTCGTGACACCTCACCTGCCCTGCATTGGCTGTCAATTCATGCCTGCTCCCCTTCCTGCTCCTCTGCCTTCTCCACTGCCTCCGTCCCCTCTCCTTGCCCCCCCATCCCGCCCACCAGCTCCCTGCGCAAGCTAGCGGACAAGTGCATGTGGGAGGTGGCGGAGTGCCTTGTGGGGGACGACCCCGACCTGCTCCACTACCTCGTGAGTCACGCCTGTGGGGGCAGGGCATGGGGGCAGGGGGAGGGGGGGGGGGGGGGTGTGTGGATGGGGGGATGGGGGCAGTGGGGATGGGGACAGGCAGGGGGGAGGGGAAGCACGGGCACAGGGGGGGAAGAGCACAAGATAGTTGGTGGGGGAGATGAGACAGGGGGCGAAGGGGGCACGGGGCCACAGGGATAGGGGGCTTACGTCAATCGAATTGTTGAGGTGAAGTTCTGGATATCCATAAGTTCTTGCAACACTTCACTGCCAAGGCATTTTGCAGTGTTACTGATTGTGGAATTGCCTCCAAACCCTCCCTCTCAGCCTCCCCCTCGTCTTCTTCACCCTATGCCTCTCGCCCCTGTTCCCCCCCCCCCCCCCCCCCCTCCCCTCCCATGTTTCCTCCTTTGCAACTGAGGCTTGGGAACCTTTGAGTCGCTGCATCTTTCTTCTATTGTCTCTTCTCCTTCCCGTTGCTTTCCCCGATTGGTAGAGTGCTCTAAGATTACTCTTTGAGTGCTCCAAAGTTCCCCTGGAAAGGTGCACTCCACCAATCTACCCCCCCTCCTCTCCTCCCGCTTCGTCTGTCTTCCGTTTTCCCCTCCTCCCTTTATTCTCCTTCCCCATCCCCTCGTCACCCTTTCCCCCAATCCCCCCCCCCCCCCCCCCTTTCTCCCCTTTCCCCCAATCCTCCCCCCCTTTTTCTCCCCTTCCCCCTCTTCCCCCTCTTCCCCCCCTTCCCCCCCTTCCCACCCTTCCCACCCTTCCCCCCCTTCCCCCCCTTCCCTCCCGTTTCCTCAACCCCCACCCCCCTGCAGCTGCAACTGGCGGTGGAGGCAGGCGAGGCGGAGTTTGCGTCTTCCCTCTGCGCCCAGCACAACGTGCCCGTGCCGCCTGCCGTGCAAGGTGACAGCATGCGCGTGTGTGTGTGTGTGTGTGTGTGTGTGTGTGCGTGTGTGTGTGTGTGTGTGTGTGTGTGTGTGTGTGTGTGTGTGCAGTGGCGTGCAATGCATTGCAAGGTAAGCATGCATGTGGCTTTGAGACGTGTGAAAGCCCGCCGCGCTGCAGCATGCCACAAGAGTCAACTCAAGAGTCAACATAGCACAGTGCTCTCACCAGATCAGCTTTGCACACGTGCGAAGCTCCCCCTCCGCTTCCCATCCTCCCGCCCGCCTTACCCCTCCCCATCCACATCCCCTCCCCCTTTCCCCCTCCCCATCCACCCCCCTCCCCATCCCCCTCCCTCTCCCCCTCCCCCTTTACCCCTCCCGCTCCCCCTCCCCCTTTCCCCCTCCCCCTCCCCCTTTCCCCCTCCTCCTCCCCCTCTCCATCGCCCTCCCCCTCCCCCTCCCCTTCCGCATGTCCCACCAGGCGCATTGGCATCAGAGGCCCCAACGCCCGTCCTCTCCCTCCCCTACCTACTCCAGTGGGGGAGCAACGAGGGGCAGGGGGGGCAGCTAGTAGATTGCACTACTGAAGCGCCTCAAGCATCGCTTGTTGAAAGGCAGGGGGAGGGGGAGAAGACAAGCAAGGCGGAGAGAGGAGGGGAGGATGAGGAAGAGGAGAGGAGGAGGAGGGAAGCGATAATGATGGTTGATAGTGCAGAGAGTATTGAGCGCATGAGGGAGGTGTTGGAGGGGGTTGGGGTGGATGCAGTGGGGTTTGACTGTGAGTGGAAACCCAAGACTCAAAAGGGTGCTAAGGCCAATAAGGTGAGAGGGAGAAGAGAGGGGGGGGGAGGGGGGAGAGGGGGGAAAGAGGGGCGGGCGATGGGGAGAGAGGGGGGAGAGAGAGGGGAGAGAGGGGGGAGAGAGGGAGGGAGATGGGGAGAAAGGGGTTAATGAGGAGGGAGAATGCAAATGGGAAAGAAGGGTTGGGGGGGGGGGGGGGGGGGGGGGGGGAGAGGGAGGGGAAAAAGGGGATTTGGGATGGTGTGTGGGGATGATAAGGATAGGGTGTCCTGAAGGGCATGGGACCCCACTTGCAGTGCTACTCCTTTCCTCTCAAGTGCTCTAATCTCAAGCCCAACCCCTACTCTCCCTCCCTCGTTCCCTCCCCTCCCAGCCCCCTTCCTCCCTCCCTGCTCTCCTCGTTTTCTCTCCCCCCCCCCTCCCTCCTTTTCAATATTTAGCTTCGTCTCGAATTCATCCATTCTTCCCTTCGCTCTTTCTCCGCTCCTGCTTCCCGTTTTCGTACCCCGCCCCCTTCGTATTCCCCACACTCCCTCTCACCCCCTCTCACTCCATCTCATTCCATCTCAACCCTCTCTCTCCACCTCGCAACCCCTCTCACCGCTTCTCACCGCTTCTCACCGCTTCTCACCGCCTCTCACTCACCCCTTCTATCTCCCCCAGGTGGCCATACTCCAGCTAGCCACGCGCCGCAAAGCCTTCCTCATCGATCTCATCACCATCACCGCCTCTCCACCCCTTTCCACCGCTCTCAACTCCGTTCTCCTCCACGTCTTCACCTCACCGCACATACTCAAGCTCGGTAAGAACATCACATCACACCAAACCACCCACCGAGAGGGTTTTATTTCCACCACACTCACACGTTTGTCTCCCTGCTGCTACCTCACTGAGGTGACCTTTGCGTCACCCTAGAGCCTCTTCTCTTCTCTCCCACTCTAAAGCCGCGGGTCTCTCCAGGGAATAGCCCTTCTCATTGCTACCTTCCCCCCTCCCCCCCTCCCCTTCCTTCCCCTTCCTTCCCCTTCCCCCCCTCCTCCACCCCCCCTCCCACCCACCACCAACCAAACAGACAACATCGCAGCCAACGACCTGCGTCTGCTCGCCCGCTCCCACCACACACGTCGTCACACAATGCACCCTCAAGCCACAGTTTCCTCTCTTCCCTCCCCCATCCCCTCCCCCCCACCCCACCCCCCTTTCCCCCACCACCAACCAGCCTACGGCGCAGGCAACGACCTGCGTCTCCTCGCCCGCTCCCACCGCGCGGCCCTCCCAGCCGTGTCCACCTGCCACCCCGTGCTGGACCTCCAGCCGCTCGTCTCCCTCCTCTGGCCGCTCTCGGGCCAGGACACCCCCAAGGGGGGCCTCAAGGGCGTGGTGCGCAGCGTGTTTGGGCGGCGCATGAGTGCGCGCGTGCAGATGAGCGACTGGGAGGCGCGGCCGCTGAGTGACGCGCAGGTGGAGTATGCGGGGCTGGATGCGATGGTGCTGCCGCATATCCTCGATCGGTGTGTGGCGGTGGCCAGGAGGATTGGTGCAGAGAGCATGGTGAATGCTTGCAAGGTGCGTCTGGGAAGGGGAGAGGTGGGGAAAGGAAGGGGGAAGGGAAGGGGGAAGGGAAGGGGGAAGGGAAGGGGGAAGGGAAGGGGGAAGGGAAGGGGGAAGGGAAGGGGGAAGGGAAGGGGGAAGGAAGGGGGAAGGGAAGGGGGAAGGGAAGGGGGAAGGGAAGGGGGAAGGGAAGGGGGAAGGGAAGGGGGAAGGGAAGGGGGAAGGGAAGGGGGAAGGGAAGGGGGAAGGGAAGGGGGAAGGGAAGGGGGAAGGAAGGGGGAAGGTAGGGGGAAGGTAGGGGGAAGGGAAGGGGGAAGGGAAGGGGGAAGGAAGGGGGAAGGGAAGGGGGAAGGGAAGGGGGAAGGGAAGGGGGAAGGGAAGGGGGAAGGGAAGGGGGAAGGAAGGGGGAAGGGAAGGGGGAAGGAAGGGGGAAGGTAGGGGGAAGGTAGGGGAAGGGAAGGGAAGGGGGAAGGGAAGGGGGAAGGGAAGGGGGAAGGGAAGGGGGAAGGAAGGGGAAGGGAAGGGGGAAAGGAAGGGGGATGGGAAGGGGGATGGGAAGGGGGAAGGTAGGGGGAAGGGAAGGGGGAAGGGAAAGGGGAAAGGAAGGGGGATGGGAAGGGGGAAGGTAGGGGGAAGGTAGGGGGAAGGGAAGGGGGAAGGGAAGGGGAAAGGGAAGGGAAGGGAGCTGATGCTTTTCTCCGTGAGGTGCCTCAAAAGATTGGCTGACGGTACTCTCTGGTGTTCCTGGTAACCCTTGCTCACACCCCGTTCCCCTCTCGCCCGCCTACCCTCCGGCCTCTTTCTCGCTTCCCTCCGTTCACGTTGAAGGCGCCATGCCACCATCCCAACACGGCGATTAGAACGATGGTGAGGGCGAGGAGACCGCCTGAAAGAACCTTCCTCACACTCGCTTTTCCCTCGCGCCCTCCCCCCCAACACTCCCTCCGCCCCTCCCTTCCCCCCTTCCCTCTCCCCTCCCTCCATCCGTCCTTCTCCTCCCCCCTCCCATATCCCCTGCAGTCCTCCTTCCACGTGGACGGCTCTATCCCAGCATCCGAGGACGACGACGACGATGACAGTGACCTGTCAGATCTCGTGGGGCAGGGGCGAGTGGCAGCAGCAGCTGCAGCGGCAGGGCTTGTACCCATGGCGGGGTCGTCTCTTGAGGAGATTCTGGAGGCGACAGAGAAGCACGCCGAGGGGTGGGTGGGGCAGGAGCAGCAGCAGCAGCAGCAGCAGCAGGTGCAGGGGGAATCGGGGTTGCTGCAGGGGGAACAGGGGGAGCAGGGGAGGCAGGAGAACGAGGAGGAGACGAAGGAGGTGTGATGTATGATTCTCTGCTGCCCATGACTTAGCATCTCTCTTCTCGACCCCTCCTCTCTTCACCCCCGCCCCTTTCTCCCCACCACCCTCTTCCCTCCCTCTCTCACCCTCTCGCCTCTCTCTTCCTCAGCCTCACAGTTTATTGTCCATCCGTCCTGACCCGTCCCTCCTGCTTCTCCATTCAATCCCATATGCGCTCTCACCCTGCCCGTTCTTGTCCCTGCTCTCCCTGCTCTCCCTGCGCTCCCTGCTCTCCCTGCTCTCCCTGCTCTCCCTGCTCTCCCTGCTCCCCCTGTCATCTTCTTGTCCCTCTGCTCTTCTCAGTCCTCGTCTGCACATACCCGGTCGCCCTTCTCTCAATCTCACACCCCTCTCTGTCCCCCTTTTTTCCCTCTCTCCTCCCTTTCTCCCTCTCTCCTCCCTTTCTCCCGCTCTCCTCCCTTTCTCCCTCTCTCCTCCCTTTCACCCTCGCTTCCCCTCTTCCCTGCAGATTATGTCTACCCCCACTCCCTTCAGTGCAACCACAATGAACCTCGCCCCGACTCCAGGGAACGCCTATGCCATTTGGACCACCGACCAGGTGCAAGCAGTGTTTGCAGACCGCAATAGTGATAGAGTTAGTGGCACCAACAGTAGTGGCAGTAGTGGCAGCAGTAGTGGCAGCAGTAGTGGCAGCAGTAGTGGCAGCAGTGGCAGCAACAGCAGTAGTGGCAGCAGTAGTGGTGGCAGTAGTGGCAGCAGTAGTGGTGGCAGTAGTGGTGGCAGCAGTAGCAATAGTGGTAGCAATAGTGGTAGCAGTAGTGGCAGCAGTAGTGGCAGCAGCAGTGGCAGCAGTGGCAGCAACAGCAGTAGTGGCAGCAGCGGCAGCAGTGACAGCAATAGTTCATGTAACAGCGGTTGGGGGGATGCGAAAGGAAGAGGGGGGGGGGGGGGAGCAACAGCAGCAGCAGCACCAGCGTCACCACCACCAACAGCACCACCATCAGCAGCAGAAGCAGCAGCGTCAGGAGGAGGGGGGGGAATGGATGTTATACAGCTACTGTGTGTTGCTGTCACGCACTCTGCACCTGTGAGGCTTCTGTCCCTTGGGCTCCCCTCCCCCTCTCCACCCATAATGTGCCATCCCAAAACCCATCGCCGTACCATGCCATGCCATGCCATGTTACCCCATGATGCCATGCCATTCCATGCGGAACCATGCGAAGCAAGAGCACTCAAAGCAGAGCCACTCAGAGCGAGCCGATCAATCAATGGCATCTGCCAAAGTTTCCTGGCTGAGGGGACTCAGCCCAGCACTGTGATAGAACAGATTTGCAGTCAATTCCAAAGTAGAATCATCGTACAATACAGTACGCATGATTCGTCTCTCCTTCCTCTCCCACATTTCCCTCCTCATCCCCTCCCCAGCCCATCCCAGGGACAATCAAGTGGAAGGTACAGCAATGGCAGCAGTAGGCCAGATCCATCATCCCTGTTCATCCCTGCCCAAATAAGAACTGACTCGACCCCAAACTCACGCTTCTTCCTCCTCTCCCTCTCCTCCCTCCCCTCCCTCTCCCTCATTCCTCTCCTCCTCCCCTCCCCAGGCCATCCCAGGGACGGTCAAGTCGAAGGTACAGGAGTGGCAGCAAGCAAGGGCCCTGCCCATTCCAGCCTACTCCACTGTCAACGTCGCCTCGCACTGGCTCTGCGACGCTCTCCCTTCCATTCTGCACGTCTCTCACACGCCTATGCTGCAACCTCCCGTGAAAATGGTTCCGCCACTGGGTTTCTATAGTAGCAGCAGCGGTGATGGCAGCAGCAGCAGCGGTGATGGCAGCAGGAGTTGCAGCGGGGTGACGGTGCATCATGAGGCACAGGAGCGGGTAGCAGGGCAGAGGGCAGTGGGCGTGGAGCAGCGACAGCGCACCGTAGCAGCAGCGGCAGCAGAAGCAGCACGGGCAGGAGGAGAAGCTGGAGAAGCAGGAAAGGCAAGAGGAGCAGAAGCAGGGAGACAGAGAGAAGAAGAAGGAGGCAGGGGGTGCGTTGAGACAGCGGCAAACCCCACGGGGAAGCACGATCTGTGGTGGGGGAACGGCCCCACTGCTCCCTTCCCGTTCTTCGTGTCTCAGGTTCGCATTCAAGTCCCCAGACAGGGGGCGGCAGAGGCATCAGCAGCGACATTGCCAGAGGCATTGCCTGGGTCAGCAGCAGGGGCGTTGCTAGGGGGGAGGATGACGGAGAGCGAGGGAGATGCAGGGAAGGAGCACGTGAGGGAGCGGGAGGAGTGGGGATGGGCGCGGTTCATGGGTCTGCCAGCGGGAGCAGCAAAGGAGGCGGAGAACCGAGCGGCGTTTGCGGCACTGCAGGCACTGGTGGGGCGAGGTGAGGGCGGGAATGTGCTCCTGTGCGTGCTTGCAGTGGTGCTGCTGTGGGGTGGGGCGCATGGGGGCATGGGGTGGGGCGCATGGGGACATGGGGTGGGGCGCATGGGGGCATGGGGTGGGGCGCATGGGGGCATGGGGTGGGGCGCATGGGGGCATGGGGTGGGGCGCATGGGGGCATGGGGTGGGGCGCATGGGGGCATGGGGTGGGGCGCATGGGGGCATGGGGTGGGGCGCATGGGGGCATGGGGTGGGGCGCATGGGGGCATGGGGTGGGGCGCATGGTGTTGTTATGTCTAGTGAAGTTGTTATGTCTGTGAGTTGTAGTAGCTGAGACCAGTCTTGCAGGTACGGGTGGGGTGAGGTGAGAGACGACGTGTGCATGTGCTTGGAATGGTGTTGATGTGGGTCACAGGTTGCATGTACAGCAGGTTGCATGTACAGCAGGTTGCATGTACAGCAGGTTGCATGTACAGCAGGTTGCATGTACAGCAGGTTGCATGTACAGCAGGTTGCATGTACAGCAGGTTGCATGTACAGCAGGTTGCATGTACAGCAGGTTGCATGTACAGCAGGTTGCATGTACAGCAGGTTGCATGTACAGCAGGTTGCATGTACAGCAGGTTGCATGTACAGCAGGTTGCATGTACAGCAGGTTGCATGTACAGCAGGTTGCATGTACAGCAGGTTGCATGTACAGCAGGTTGCATGTACAGCAGGTTGCATGTACAGCAGGTTGCATGTACAGCAGGTTGCATGTACAGCAGGTTGCATGTACAGCAGGTTGCATGTACAGCAGGTTGCATGTACAGCAGGTTGCATGTACAGCAGGTTCCATGTACAGCAGGTTGCATGTACAGCAGGTTGCATGTACAGCAGGTTGCATGTACAGCAGGTTGCATGTACAGCAGGTTGCATGTACAGCAGGTTCCATGTACAGCAGGTTGCATGTACAGCAGGTTGCATGTACAGCAGGTTGCATGTACAGCAGGTTGCATGTACAGCAGGTTGCATGTACAGCAGGTTGCATGTACAGCAGGTTCCATGTACAGCAGGTTGCATGTACAGCAGGTTGCATGTACAGCAGGTTGCATGTACAGCAGGTTGCAGGACAGGACACTCTTCTCGAGAGTCTCTTTGGAATTTCGATTCTGTTTTCCTACCTTTAAATACTCCTTCCACTCCGTCCAGTCTACCCCTCTCAAGTGCACTCTGGCCTTCGTGCCGCGTGCACGAAAGCCAGAGTGACTAGTTGACAGTGCCGTGTGTTGGGGTCTTGGAAACCATTGTTTGTTCTGCAGCAGGCAGTGTTGTTGTTGAAATACCTCATTCGTGTCTCCACTTGACTGTACGCAGCAGTTAGTCCAAGTCTTTGGTCTGAAATCAGAAAACAAACTGTACAATCAGCTGTTAGTCGCCTCCTATAGCTACCCCCGTTGCCTTTGCCCTTGCTCTTGCCCTTTACCCACACGTGCTTTCCTCGTGCACCCTTCAGTCAGCACCCCATCAACCATGCCCGTCCACATGACTTCTACATCCATGCCCTACCCACCCCACTGGGGGGGCGGAGTTCTTGCCAACACGAGAATTCTAAAAGACGTTCTTAGAAACGTTTTCTGCAACATTCTCGAAACATTCTCAAACGCGTTCTCAAAACCGCCCCCCACCCACCAGAGGAGGCGGAGTTCCTGGCGTTTTCTGCGCCCACACGGCATGGCAGCTGTGGCGATTTTGCAGTCGACTCAAAAATCGTCTCATCCACATGCCCTCCATGCCAATGCCCTGCCCACCCTCCCGCCCACCAGAGGAGGCGGAGTTCCTGGCGTTTGGCGATCTGCTGCGCTCACACGGCGTGGCAGCTGTGCCGCTCCGTGCGCCGCCCAGGCTTGCTCGTACGTGCTTGATCTTCTGTGCTCGTGTGCTTCTGTGTTCTCGTGCGCATGTGCTCTTCTATTTCTGGCTCTTGTCAGAAAGCGTGTTCACGCTTTCTACTCGTGACCTTGCATCCCCTTCTTGGCTACTTCACTTCCTAGCTGCTGCTTTTTACATGGGTACAGTGTTTTCTTCTGCTTTCTCACACCTACTCATTCGTTCGTTCTTCAATTAACAAACTTAGTAGCATTTTCTCACTCATGGATTGCCGTTGCACCAACCAATTTGACTTTTGAGTTGCCACGGCCTTTCCTTGCCTCGCTGCCTCCTCCTTCCCACCTATCCCCACCCATTCCGACCTATTCCTATCTGCCTCCGCCCCACCTGCAGCGGATCTCATAATAGCCATTGTGCCAGCATCATCGACAGTCAATCTCAATGCCATTGCTGCTCATTTCAGCCTTCTTCCCAGGTACTGTTGTTGCTCAGTTCAGACTTCGGGAACGTGGAGCATGTAGCAATTGCTTGTCTTTGCTCCTCTGTCTGAAACGTTTGCGCCGCCACTCCCTCTCCCGCTCCATATCCTCCTCTTCCTTTTCCTCTCGTTTCCTTCTCTCCCTCCTCTTTATCCTCCGCTTATGCTCCAGGAGCCCTTTATTTAACGTTCTGTTCGCTCTCTTCCATCTATCATGGTAACCTATCTTTTCTTCGCCCCCAGCCTCCTTGCGGAGCGTTCGTTCCTCTCCTCCTCTTCTCCTTCCAACAGTGCCTCAAACTGCTCACTCTGTCACACTAACATTTCCTTCATCTTTTCTTTTCTTTTCTTTTCTCCACCTCTTTTTTTTTTTTCTCCCCCCCCCTTTCCTGTGGAGACGCACCTCTCCCTCCTCCACTTTCCTCTCTCCTCCCTCCACCCCTTCTCTCGCCCCCAACCCTCCTCTCGCCCCCAACCCTCCTCTCGTCCCCAACCCTCCTCTCGCTCCATTCTTCTCCATCCCTCCCTTCGCCCACCCCTTTTCAGTTCCCTCTCTCTCCCGTCCCCCTCCACTGTAAACGCTCTTACGGGATTTCCAAGTGACGCCCTGCCTCCCCTGGGATACACCCACTCAGTCACCACTCTCATTGACGCCTCCCTGCTCCTCCACCTCTCCTCTCCCTCAACGCTCTGCCCCTCCTCTCCCTCGTCTTGCTCCGTTCCTGTGAGTGCGAGTGAGCACCAGCAGCAGCAGCAGCAGCAGCAGCAGCAACCCCAGCAGCAGCAGGCTCACGAGCAGAAGGAGCAGCAGCAGCTGCAGCAAGTTGAAGCAGTGGTGATGCTGCCTGCAGGGGACCAGGATCAGTGGATGCTCATCCGACCCCACCCCCTTCTCCGCGTCACTCAGGCCATTCCCGTGCCCAACCTCGCTCTCCCGTCCTCTCCCACTCCTGCCTCCTCTCCTTCCTCTCCTTCCTCTCCTCTCTCTCCCACTCCATCTCTTCCATCTTCTCCTTCCTCTTCTTCCTCTCCTTCCTCTCTCTTCCCTGCTGCCGCTTCTCCTCCCTCAAATGCATACTCGTTTTCAAAACTTTCTCCTGATTGCCTTCCTCCTCATTCCCTTCCTCTTTCACCCTCCTCATCATCCCCCTCTTCCTTCTCCTGTTCCCCTTCTTCCTCTCCCTCCTTTCCCTCCTCTTCCCCTTCCGCTTCCCCCTTCTCTTCATCCTCTTCCTCCTCCCTCACACCCATCCCATCATGTCCACCCACTTCCTCCCATTCCCCAACATCAAACCCCCGATTCCTCCTCCATCCCTCCTCTCGACCCTCCCATTCCTCCTCCCAACCCTCGCGTTCCTCCTCCTTCCCTCTATCCTCACCAAAACCATCGTCCCCATTTTCCTTCCAAGTCTACTCTCCTCATCCCTCCTCATCTCTCACACCCATCACCACTTATCTCGCCATTCGTTCCTTCCACAGCAGCAGCAGTGGCAGTAGCGGCAGCAGTGGCAGCAGCAGCAGCAGCAGCCCTCGCTCCTTTGCCCACAAAACTCTCCTTCCTCCTCATGCTCTTCTATCTGCTTTCACCCTAGCCTTAACTCCCCTGAGACTCTCTTTCTGTGCTGCTGTTGTTGCTGCTGCAGCCGCTTCTGCCGCTACTCCTGCTCCTGCATCTGCTCTTACTGCTGCTGCTGCTGCTCTTGCGTGTGCTACTGTGGGTGCCACTGCGATTGTTGGTGCTGCTGTTGCCGCTCTATCCGACACACCACTACACATCCCCACTTTGTTCCACATGAGCCTCACTAATCCATCCTCTCAACAACCGATCAGCTTCTCAGCCCCTACACATCATCACCAAGCAACTTGCTTTGTAAACACACGACAAAGCAGGACCGTCGCGATCCGTTCAGCCTGGCTAAATCAGCGGCAGCAGCAGCGGGGTTGCAGCAGCGGTTGGTTAGCACAGGGAGCACCATCCGAGATGCAACAGCATTGGGAAACCGGATTCCGTACTAAGGGGCTGAGCCTCAGCCGTCAGGTGTCAGGGCTTTCAAAGAGTCCTTTCCACAACCTGCCGCATCAGAGTCCCAAAGGAATGGCACCCCATGAGGCGTCTCAAAGGCTGCTGAATGCGAGATCTACTGGAGCAGTGACGTGCGCTCCAAATCACAAGTTTGCCAGGAGAGGGAGATTTTTGGAGAGGTCAAAACAGTCGCAGAGGCTTCCTGGTGGAGTGGCAGTGCTGAAGCTGCCAGTCGCGTTGCTGTAGGCACGAAGAGTCAGACGAGATCTACCAGTGGAGTGTTGATTTCTGAAGCGTCTCAACAGTCGCAGCGGCTTACGGGGAGGGTGCCTGCCAGTGCTGCAGCTGAAGCTGAAGCTGAACGTGCCAGTCGCGTTGCTGTAGGCAGGGGTTGAGGCAGGCAGGGCAGGTCATATGTAGTCTGTCTGTGCTGCGTTCATGTGCTGCCTCAAGCTGACCCGAATCACACTCGCTGAAACTCCCGCTCGCACTTGCTGTAGGAAAAGGCAAGCGGTTTGAATCATATGACATGACATGACATGGCATGACATGACATGACATGACATGGCATGACATGACATGACATGACATGGCATGACATGACATGACATGACATGATGCATCTGCTGATGTGCCATGTGGGACGGGGACACTTAATTAAAGTCACTTTTGAGAATTCTCAAAAGTGGCACTATTGGAACATATCTGCTGAAGCTGCCACTACTGCTGAGGTATTCCTTGATGGGGCTGGTTCTGCCTGATATATTTTCACTGCTGTCGAAATGGCCATGTAACAAGCTGAGTGTCTGGTCCAGTGGCCTGCATGGATGACAGAGATTGACACTGTACATACGGTACATAACATACCAGTACTTGACTTTCAGTGTCCTCGTGATCTGATAGGCATAATAAAAAGCATAACATGCATACCGGTAGCAGCAACTACTTCACTGCATTATTACCAGGGTACTTGGTCTATCTAGCAGCCACAGCGAAGTGTACAGATTCAAAGTACCGTACACACACAGCCCTGAGCTTGTGTTGTGTGCTATTTTAGGGTGCAAATGCAAAGCATCGTTGTGAACAGCTGATTATGCAGTGCGGCGCACAGCCTTTGGTTGTGAGGTGATCACCAGCAAATGCGTTGCTGCTAGTACCCATCTGATAGGCGTGTGGGTAGGGGGGAGAGGGGGAGGGGAAAGACAATAGGGTTACAGGGGAGAGGGGGGGGAGGAGGAGGGTACTAATGAGGAGCAACGAGGTGATCACCAGCAGATGCGTTGCTGCTAGTACCCATCTGATAGGCGTGTCAGTGGTGCGGGAGGAAAGAGGGGAGAGGGGTGGGAGGAGCATGAGGGGAGTGGCAACCTAGGAAGGAGGGAGGGAGGGTCACTTTTGAGTGGACTCACAAGGAATGACCACCAGCCAACATTGGGGCTGGCGAAGCTGAGAAAAAATACATTTGAATCACCAGGAAAAGGGTGGGGAGAAGCAGGGAAGCGGGTGAGAGGGGGAAAGGGAGTGGGGAACGGAAGCAGAGGGGAGAGGTGCGAATGGCAGGACGGAGGAGAGTGAGAGGAGGGGACATGCAAGAGGGAACGAGCTGGAGAGAGAACGAGAGGGAACAATGATCCAAGTGACAGAGCAATGGTAGTGCAGAGATAGGGGAGATGAGATGGAGATGAGGACGAGAAGACAGATAGTGGAAGCACTGGTGGGAAAGTGACGCGTGCCAGTAGCTGTGATGTGACGGACGATGCAGTCACCTGTAGGCTACTAGTAGGAGCATGACACAGTTCAGTATTCTCTGTGACAGCAACAACAAGAAGAAGCACTTACCTATAGACCACAGGCAGCACCATTATGCAGTACAGGGCCACCTTTTTCTGCCACAGTCTGCGCAGCTCGGGCAGCTGCACAAAAACTTCTGTCACGTCCACAGTGTAGGAGCCGGCTAGAAGACTGCCCGGAGGGAAAAAGGAGAGTGGATGAGGAAAGTGGGGGCAGGATGGAGGGAAGGGGAAGTTTAAGGGGGGGGAAAAGGAGGTGTGGCAAAGTGGTGGAATTGCGGTAATGACACGTCTCAGAATGCATTGACTGCTCGCACATTGTGAAACGGCAGTTTGACTGGAGAGAGCAGCGTTACAGGCCACACACCCATGATGAACCCATCAGCAGCCCATCAACCCATCGACCCATCGACCCATCGACCCATCGACCCATCAACCCATCGACCCATCGACCCATCAACCCATCGACCCATCAACGCATCGACCCATCAACGCATCGACCCATCAACGCATCAACGAATAAACCCACCAGCCCATAACGTGTTTTATTCCAAAGCGTTTCAACAACACAGCACCAACAAAGGAAGCCCACTGCAGCCCACACCACCGCACACCACAGCACGCCACCGCACAGCACCGACCCACCATCGCGCGTGGAAGAGCAGCAAGGGCACGTTGAGAGCAAAGAGAACAAGGCCGAGCAGGGAGGGCGGGAAGAGCAGCAGCAGCAGCGCGACAGCAGCGTGTGCGAGCATGTCGGGCAGCAGGAAGCGGTTGATGGACGCCGCACTGTCGTGTGGATTGATGTAGTCGTGCTGGAGGTCCGAGAGGGTTACCAGCTGAGGGGGGGGCCGAGGGGGGGAAGTGGGAGGGAGATACGGGGAACAGAGGGAGTGGAATAGGAGAAAGGGGACAGAGTGCGGTTGGGGGTAGGAGGCTCAGGGGCAGGATTGAAAAAGGCACGGAGAGATTCTTTCCCCTTCCGCCGCCCAGCACTCACGCAGAAGATACCGACGGCGACTAGAAGCCCCGCCGCCACGAACGCGAAGCCCCACACCAGGAACGCCGCCCACGCGCCCGCGCGCCCGCCGCCGCTGCGGTCCCCGCCAGCAGCGGCGCGGCGCCAGTCATAACCCGCGCGATGCCCATCGCCCGTGATATCAGGCCCCCCGCTTCCCCCTTCCGCCTCCGCCGCCGACGCCTCTTGCGCTAGCCTGATAGCGCGCTTTCCTGCACTCGATATTTGTCCGCTCCTCTCTAGAATTCTCGCACGATCGGGATTCGCGGCTGCGGAGATCGCGGTCGCGGGAATCGCGGCGAGGCCGAGTGCTAGAAGAAGGATTAGAGTGGGGATTGACACGACGAGCGATTGTGTCTTGAGCCTGAGAGCGAGACGTGAAGGGAGCGTTAGAGGTTTCCGAGCGAAAGGGACGCGAGAGGTTAAGCAGTGGACGTGGCGGAAGAGCGCCAAGGAGACGGCCATGTGAGAACGGCGACCGCGACAAGGCGGGAGGTCTGCTTGTTAGCTCGGTCGGCCATTGAATCCGTACTTGGGAAGGCGCAGGCGAAACGGCGTTGTACTCGTTATAGCACGGCTCGCCACGGGAACCTTTGCAAGAGAAACAATTACCCATGTGTGTTTCGCCATGTGAACCTTCTAGCATTGAAGTACTAGCTTGCCTGATTACCGTATGTACATACTCATGTCAAAATGCTCAAGCTGGAGAAATGCCTGTCAATCTTCTCAACATAGTACGGTACTTGATCTCATGACACCAGCCAACTCGTTCATCTTGAACACTTTGATACAGATCCCACATCCAGTGCCCAAATTTCAGTACAACACCAATACCGGTAGCATGACACCATCATAGTCTAGCCCTAGAAGCACATGAATGTGGAGAACACAAGTGGATGGTTTCATAGCAATGTGTACTGATGCCATTGAATGAACACAGCAGACGAACCTAATACGGTGCCACGTGGTGTAGCACAGCTTCATCTCCCCCAAATATCGTTGTTTCTTAGGGAAACTCCGGGTCCAGGCTGCACGGTGACATGTCATGAATCATGAATCAAGTAGATACTGATGGAGAGGGAACAGTAAGCTTCCAGGTGGACTTCTGTCACAAATTGTTGCAGCAGCACCTGTGGTTAATTGTTCCACTGATGCAGCTTAAGGCTTATAGCCTGTGAGGGTAAACCCTCGGCCAACGATTTCGCCCACACAGAACCAGGCATACACCTCTGCAAGAAACAATGTGGCAATCCCGATCTCCTCTAGTTGCAGCTCAGCTCGGTTCGCCCACTTTTGCTTCACGATCTGCATTTCTTGCTGAGCATGCTGATACCGTTTGGGAAAGCTGCGCCAAATAAAACGCGTGAGGTTAGCAAACTGGCAAGGGGAAAACAGCGCTAAGAAAACTGGAAAGAGGCAGCCAACGACTTCAGAAAGATCGCGAGGCGCGAAAATACCTCGCCAACGTGGTGTAATAAAGCTGCTTCGAGAGCTCCTTCACCTTCTCTGGATTCCCGCCATCAACAATGTACTGCTTGTTGCTCTCAAGAAGCTGCATCGACAAGAAGGATAGCGGATTGTTGGCGACACACACAAAACAAGGAGAAAGAGCAGGATACAGGACGCGGAAAAAACTGAGGTAGTTAATCGTGATGGCCATGACGCGTACCTGCTTGTAATACGCAGATCCGTTATTACTAGCGGAGCAGAGAGCGGAGGAGACCTGACGTCTGGCAGTGTTGATAAGGTGCGCCATATTGATGGTCACTAAGCCACTTGCTAGCGGCACCCAACACTACCAGAATAAGGGAATCCAGAGAGCGACGAAGCAACTTCCTGCGACTAGTAATTCACAGCAACCCTAGAGGTGTGAAAAAGGATCTCCAGGGTGTGTGGAACAAGCAGGGCGTCCTGTCCCACAAGAACCAAGCGAGGAGGAAGGACGACCTCATGTCCCGAACCAGGCGAGCTGGGTTACCTGATACGAAGCCTGTCGGATGTAAAAGGTTACGACAAACCTTAGGTGTTATGAGTTGTTAAACAGAGTTGCGCGGAATTACGAATAACGAAGTTGTGATAATATGTGTTGAATTATATTGCATATCCTAACTGCCTACAGCTTGTTGTTAGTGTATTAGTTAGATATTAGAACCTATTGCTGGTGGTGTACCCTTTGTCTTGTCCTCCTCTTGCCTTTCCTACATCTTGTACCCTTGCCTAATATTGAAACCCTCTTTGGCCAACCTAAAACTTCTCGATACCATCTCCCTAGCTCCATCTCCCAAGCTCCTAATCTTAACATGGTATAGAGCTATTACGCTCCTAGGACCTAAATGGGCCCACCGATTCCTATTTCGCTTATGGCGTCCCTCCCTCCCGAAGCCCTACTATTGCAATCGCCCCGTCAACGCGACCGTCGCGTCGAAATTGGCGACGGTTTCGACGGGCAGCACGATCGGCCAGGCAAATGTCCCGTTGCTCGCGGCCTCGCTGCCCCCGCTCGTCGCCCTGTCGATCGCGGCCATGCTGCCCCGTCGCCGCTTCGTCGCGCCTTCGCTACGGCCCCCTGTCGCGCGCCACCACCAGTCCCCGCCCGCCCTCCCGTCAACCCCTCTGCTGCTGCTGCGGCAGCAACAACCGTCGCTGAGACGGGGGGTGGCGGGTGTGGGGGGGGGGGGTTGGGTGGTTGATGCAGGAGGTGATGCCACGCTGCTGCATCGCCGCCTCTCCTCTCTCATCTCACCCCCTGCAGCACTTGTCGCTGAAGGGGGGGGGGGTGGGGGAGAGGGAAGGGTGAGGGGGTGGCGGGAGTCCGCCATGACCAACAGCCGTCGCCTTCTCCTCCCTCTCCCTGCTGCTCCTGCAGCGGGTGGGGGTGGGGGGAAGGTTGAGGGGATGGCGTGAAATTCCAGCAGCAGTCTCCTAATTGTCCTCCTCCTTCCGCTTCACCCTCTCCTCTCCTCCAGCCGCCTCCGCCTCTCCTCCACTCTCCTCACCTCACCTCCAGCCGCCTCTCCTCTCCTCTCCTCATCTCCAGCCGCCTCCTCCTCTCTCCTCTCCTCCAGCCGCCTCTCCTCTGCTCTCCTCCCGTGTACCACCAGCTTCCTCCTATCCAGCAGTTGGTGTTTATCACCAGCATCCTACGCCCTCCGGTTTAGCCTTGCTCCTTCTCCGTGCTCCTGCTCCGTTCTGGCGTTATTCAGGTGCTGCCGGTCAGCCACCGCTGTTTCTGTGCATATCCTAGCTACAGCAACCGCTCTCCAGGCGACCTGCTGCCAGACACCACTAACTATAGCCGTAGGCAGTTACGGGGGTGTGTTGAATGATATTGCATATCCTAACTGCCTACAGCTTGTTGTTAGTGTATTAGTTAGATATTAGAACATATTGCTGGTGGTGTACCCTTTGTATTGCCCTCCTCTTGCCTTTCCTATATCTTGTACCCTTGCATAATATTGAAATCCTCTTTGGCCAACCTAAACCTTCTCGATACCATCTCCCTAGCTCCATCTCCCAAGCTCCTAATCTTAACAATATGGACGCGATACAATGAAGGACGCGAGATAATATAACGACTACCCTAGCTAGGCCGGGACATCGGGAACGCGAGTTTGGGTGCAGGTTAGGCAAGGAAAACCGAAGGCGATGTGAGGTAGCCTCGGAATCGAGGATGTCGGCCAAACGTGCATGTCCGAAAGTTATGGTTGTACGCGAAGCAGTAAACTCGTTAAGTAAAAAACGATTTTTCCTTACACTACCCCCCCCCCCCCCCCCCGCCCCCACCAGGTGGCCAATATCCGCAGCACACTTCCGAGCGAGATAATCGCGAAGCAGCGTCAAACAAGACGGATGGCACGCAGGTGTCGTCCTCAGGGCCGACGTTTCAAGTGTGTGCCTCCCTGTAAAAAAAAAAAAAAAAAAAAAAAAAAAAAAACGGGCCGACGTTTCAAATTCCAGAGTACTGGAAGCGGAAGCGCTGAAGGACCTGGTGCACCATGTGTGACAGAGTCAAGGTAATGGTGCGCCGTGCTCTGTCCCGGGTGATCTGCAAGCCAAGACAGCTGCGCAACTCACCCAGGTCTGTGCACGTGTGTCTCTTCTGCAGCTCCGACTTCACAAGGGCCAGTCCCTCAGTGTCAGCAATGGCAAAGACCAAGTCGTCGACGTACACGAGGATGTAGAACGGCGACAACGAAGTGTCGGTGCGTAGAAACAGCGACGGGTCAGCAGTCGAAGGAGCAACCCAAGAGCCGCAAGCGTCGTCCTCAGTGTGTCGTGCCACTCGCGAGGCGCCTGGCGGAGACCGTAGACTGGCCGCCGGAGGCTCCACTGGGTACCTGCAGGAAACGACCCAGTGAAGCCAGGTGGCCGGCGCAGCCAGATCTCCTCGTGCAGGCTGCCCTGTAGGAAAGCAGTGCTGAAGTCAAGAGAGTGAAGCTCGTAGTCACGCTGAGCGGCGACGTGCAGCAGAACCCGGAGAGTGGTCAATCTTCGGGGTAGGGGAGAAGGTCTGGAAGAAGTCAACTCCCTCTCGCTGACTGAAGCCTCGTGCAACGTAACGCGCCTTGAAGACAGGCGGAGAACCCGGCGGCCGCTTCACCCTGAAAATCCACATGCCACTGACGATGTTCGCCCCAGGTGGGGGAACCTCGTCGACGTAAGTGCCTGTGGACTTCCAGGATGCCATCTCTCCGTCCATGACTGTCTGCCACTGAGAGGAGTAGGGACCTTCTATCGCCTCTGCGTAAGAGCGCGGGGTCGGGATGTCTGGTGCATCCGGGTCTCCCTCAGGTGCAATCAGCATGGACACGAGATGAGGTACAGCAGCTGCAAAACACTCAAAGTCCTCCTGCCTGTCCTCAAGGACGTCCGTGCCAAGAGCACACTCACCCCCGACGGACGGAGGACAGACAGACTCAGACTCAGCAACAAGACGAGCGGCGTAGTCGAGGCGACACGCATCAGCAAAGTCAACAAGCTCAGCTAGCTAGGGCAGACGCAGCATTGGACTCAAACGAAGGGTCAGTGACAGCAGTAGCTAGAAGACGTGTGACAGTAGGACAGGCAGCACGAGCAAGGTCTGACGGCGGGTCAGGGACGTCAGGAAGAGAGGACGCAGGAGGAGACGGCAGAGGAACACGCAGTGGAACAGAGGAAGGACGAAATGCCATCTGGTGCGTGCCGGGGACAGGAGGAGGACGCTGACGCGGAACACGACGACCAGTGCGAACAGCGCGAACAGGCGACGCAGGACGAGACGCAGGCTCACGACGCTCTGTAAGACCTCCGGGCTGCTTAGTGTAAGGAGAAGGAGCAGGCAGTGGGGAGGCTGGCAGTAACTGCGGCTGTGACTGGTCAGGCGGTGGACACAGTAAGGGAGGAGTAAGGCCAGTAGAAGACGGTAGACCAAGAACCTGCTGAAGCAGTGGAACGAAGTACGGTCGCGGCCGCACAGCGCCTCCAGAACCAGCACCGACAGCACCAGCACCCCCAGGGCCAGCGTCCCCAACTCCAGGGTCTCCAGCTCCAACGCCTGCAGCACCACCAGCTCCAACAGCTCCAGGACCTCCAGCGGCTCCAGGTCCAACTCCTGCAGCACCTCCAGGTCCAGCAGCTCCAGCAGCTCCAGTACCTCCAGTACGAGCACCTCCAGCAGCTCCAGCTCCAGCAGCACCTCCAGCTCCAGCAGCTCCAGTACCTCCAGTACGAGCACCTCCGGGACCAGCGGCTCCATCACCTCCAGCAGCTCCAGCTCCAGCAGCACCTCCAGCACCAGCAGCTCCAGTACCTCCAGTACGAGCACCTCCGGGACCAGCGGCTCCAACACCTCCAGCAACTCCAGCTCCAACTCCTGCAACACCTCCAGCTCCAGAAGCTCCAGCACCTCCAGCGGCTCCAGCTCCAACTCCTGCAGCACCTCCAGCTCCAGCAGCTCCAGTACCTCCAGTACGAGCACCTCCGGGACCAGCAGCTCCAGTGCCTCCAGCTCCAGGGCCTCCAGCGGTAGGCCCCCCAGCTCCAGCAGCGCGGCTCCAGCGCCGAGCAAACCACTCGCGCAGCTGCGGTGGAGAGAGTGGCTCCCGCCATGACAAGACACCCGTAGGATCTCCAGAAGACAAAGTACCTCCAGGCGCAGCACGCTCAGGCCCAGCACCTCCAGTCTCATCACCCCCCAGACTCCGAACGCTCAGGCTCAGCACCCCCAGGCTCCGCACGCTCAGGCTCAGCACCCCCAGGCTCCGCACCCTCAGACTCAGCAACCCCTGGCTCAGCACCCCCAGGCTCCGCACGCTCAGGCTCAGCACCCCCAAGCCCCGCACCCGCAGGCTCAGCACCCCCAGACGCAGCACTCCTAGCAGCACCAGAGTTGACAGCTACCTCGACAGGCTCGACAGGGTCTACCTGAGACACACCTGAGGGAGCAGGACCCTGAGGGGGGAGGGGGTCTACCGGAGGAGGACCTGGTGCGAGGAAGAGCGGCGGGGGGGGGGAGAGGGGCAGTGCGGTAGGGGAAGAGACGGTAAAAGGGAACCGCCTCGTCAAATGTGACGTCCTGAGAGGGCAGGACACGGCGCGAGGTGGGGTGGTAAAACTGCCAGCCAGGCGCGTCAGGGGGAAAGCCAAGGAAGACGCAGGGAATGGCGCGGGCGGAGAGCTTGCCCGCGGACGTATCGCGGACAAAGGCACGAGAGCCCCAGACCCGGAACACCGACGCATCGCCAACCTCTCCCGTCCAACGCAGTGTCGGCGAGGTCTCCGGCAAGGAGACACGGGGCCAGAGGTTGAGCAGATGCGCAGCGTATCGGACCGAAAACGGCCACAGAAAATGGGGGGCAGCCGCATGGATCATGGAGGTACGAGCGACCTCCATGACTAAGCCAATGCGGCGCTCAGCAACCCCATTCTGCTGCGGAGAGGCCGGAAGCGAGAAAGTCTGGCGAATGCTGTGAAACAAAGAACGAGGAATGAATGAACTAGCAAGCAGGTGGGTACAAGTAGGAAAACCTAGAAGTGTTGTACCCCATATGAACTACCCCACTACAACCTACACAGACTATAGCATATAAGTTTGACACACCCCCATAGGCAAAGTGGGGGAGAACAAGAGGTCACAAGACCAGTCAAGAAAGGCAAAGCAAGATCAGGGTGGATCACGAAGTCACCACGCATTCTGAGCACAAGCAAATGGCCACAAGGCCAGTTCACAAGCAGAGTTATATAAAGGAGAACAAGCAATACAGTGATCACAACCTAGCAAGTGTAAGCATGCAGGTATATGTATAGAGATCACAGTACAAGCAGAGTCAAGACGTAAGCAAGTGAGGCCCAGTGGGCGCAAGGCCTAGAACAGTACAGAAACACTGATGATCACACGGCTGAAGTGCCTTGCTGAAGACATCAGCAGTGTTGGCCCGAGTGGCCACGTAAGCAAGACGAAGCTGACCACGCTGCTGCAACTCTCGAGCAAGGAAGTAGCGCAGAGCAATGTGCTTCGTCCTGTGCTCCATACTGTGCTCCTGACACAAGGCAATCATGGCCTTGTTGTCGACGTACAGCACTGGAGGAGAACGAGGCGGCTCTCCCAGGTCGGTCAGCAGGTAGGTGAGCCAGCGTAACTCCTGTGCAGCCATGGCCCCTGCGTAGATCTCAGCCTCACAGCTGGAGCTGAGAACAGAAGACGAGCGGGTAGACCGCCAAGAAATAGAGCCGGAGCCAAGGCTGAAGGTGTAACCCTGTGATGACCGCTGCGTAGCCAAGTCGTCAGCCCAGGAAGCGTCTGCGTGACCAGTGAGGACAACTCGAGCCCGTCCTCCAAGCACGAGCCCCATGCCCGACGTACTGCACAAGTAGCGCAACACCCTCTTAGCGGCATCCATGTGCTCCTTCCGGTGTCTCCCAGGAGCGACATAGCGTGCAAGAATGCTAAGAGGGTAGGCAAGGTCAGGTCGAGTGCAGGTCATCAGGTACATGAGGCAGCCCACAAGCTCTGGGTATGGACCACTCGGCTCACGGACTCGTCCGAAGGTGGAGCTGAGAGCGAGTGGCGAGTAGGCAGAGGAGTGTGCTGTGGCGAGGAGTACGTGAAGCCGAAGCGCTGAAGGACCTGCTGAACCATGTGTGACTGATTGCGCTGTGCTCTGTCCCGGGTGATCCGCAAGCCAAGATAGCTGCTCAGCTCACCCAGGTCAGTGCATGTGTGTCTCTTCTGCAGCTCCGACTTCACGTGGGCGAGTCCCTCAGTGTCAGCATTAGCAAAGACCAAGTCGTCGACGTACACGAGAACGTAGAACGGCGGCAGAGAGGTGTCGGTGCGTAGAAACAGCGACGGGTCAGCAAAGGAAGGAGCAAACCCAAGAGCAGCAAGAGTCGGCCTCAGTGTGTCGTGCCACTCACGGGGTGCCTGGCGGAGACCGTAGACTGGCCGTCGGAGGCTCCACTGGGTACCAGCAGGAAACGACCCAGTGAAGCCAGGTGGGCGGCGCAGCCAGATCTCCTCGTGCAGGCTGCCCTGTAGGAAAGCAGTGCTGAAGTCAAGAGAGTGAAGCTCGTAGTCACGCTGAGCGGCGACGTGCAGCAGAACCCGAAGAGTGGTCATCTTCGGGGTAGGGGAGAAGGTCTGGAAGAAGTCAACTCCCTCTCGCTGACTGAAGCCTCGTGCAACGTAACGCGCCTTGAAGACAGGCGGAGAACCCGGCGGCCGCTTCACCCTGAAAATCCACATGCCACTGACGATGTTCGCCCCAGGCGGGGGAACCTCGTCGACGTAGGTGCCTGTGGACTTCCAGGAAGCCATCTCTGCGTCCATGGCTGTCTGCCACTGAGAGGAGTAGGGACCCTCTATCGCCTCTGCGTAAGAGCGCGGGGTCGGGATGTCTGGTCCATCCGGGTCTCCCTAAGGGGCAAGCAGCATGGACAAGAGATGAGGTAAAGCAGCGTCAAAGCACTCAAACTCCTCCTGTCTGTCCTCAAGGACGTCCAAGCCAAGAGCACACTCACCCCCGACGGACGGAGGACAGACAGACTCAGACTCAGACTCAGCAACAAGGCTAGCGGCGTAGTCTAGACGACAGGCGGCAGCAAAGTCAACAAGCTCAGCAACTAGAGCAAACGCAGCAGTGGACTCAAAGGAAGGATCAGTGACAACAGTGGCTAGGAAACGCGTGACAGTAGGACTGGCAGCATAAAGGGAGTCAGACTCCGGGTCCGGACCGTCAGCAAGGGAGGACGCAGGAGGAGACGGCAGAGGGACACGCTGCGGAGCAGTGGAAGGACGAAGTGCCATCAGGTGTGTGCCGGGGACAGCAGGAGGACGCTGACGCGGAACACGACGACAAGTGCGGACAGTGCGAACAGGCGACGCAGGACGAGACCCAGGCGACGCAGGACGAGACTCAGGTGACGCTCCGTAAGACCTATAGTCGGCCCAGAGTAAGGAGAAGGACCAGGCAGTGGAGAGGCTGGCTGTAACTGCGACTGCGACTAGTCAGGCTGTGGACTTAGTAAGGGAGGAGTAGGACCAGTAGAAGGCGGGAGGCCAAGAACCTGCTGAAGGAGCGGAACGTAGTACGGCCGCGGCCGCGCAGCGCCTCCAGCAACAGCAGAGACAGCACCAGTGCCCCCAGCTCCAGGGTCTCCAGCTCCAACTCCCGCAGCACCACCTGCTCCAGCACCTCCAGCGCTCCAGCCCCAGGAGCACCTCCAGCAGCAACAGCACCAGCGCCTCAAGCTCCAACTCCTGCAGCACCACCAGCCCCAGCAGCTCCAGTACCTCCAGTACGAGCACCTCCGGGACCAGCGGCTCCAGCACCTCCAGCAGCTCCAGCACCAGCAGTACCTCCAGCAGCTCCAGCAGCTCCAGCTCCTCCAGCAGCTCCAGCACCAGCAGTACCTCCAGCAGCTCCAGCTCCAGCAGCACCTCGCTGGATTCTCCAGCGGCGAGCAAACCACTCTCGCAGCTCCGGTGGAGAGAGTTGCTCCGGCCGAGACGAGGCACCTGCAGGAACTCCAGCAGACTCAGCACCCCCAGTCTCACCAACCGCAGGCTCAGCACCCTCAGGCTCAGCACCCCCAGGCTCAGCACCTCCAGGCTCAGCACCCCCAGACTCAGCACCCCCAGGCTCAGCACCCCCAGGCTCCGCACCCTCAGACCCAGCAACCCCAGGCTCAGCACCCCCAGACTCCACACGCTCAGGCTCAGCACCCCCAGCAGCACCACCCCCAGTAGCAGCACCAGAGTCAACCGCTACCTCGACAGGCTCGACATCGTCTACCTGGGACACACCTGAGGGAGCAGGACCCTGAGGGGGGAGGGGGTCTACCGGAGGAGGACCTGGTGCAAGGAAGAGCGGCGGGGGGGGGGAGAGAGGCAGTGCGTTAGGGGAAGAGACGGTAAAAGGGAACTGACTCGTCGAACGTGACGTCCTGAATGGGCAGGACACGGCGCGAGGTGGGGTGGTAAAACTGCCAGCCAGGCGTGTCAGGGACAAAGCCAAGGAAGATGCAGGGAATAGCACGGGCGGAGAGCTTGTCCGCGGTAGTATCGCGAACAAAGGCACGAGAACCCCAGATCCGAAACACTGACGCATCGCCAACCTTCCCCGTCCAACGCAGTATGGGCGAGGTCTCCGGCAAGGAGACACGGGGCCAGAGGTTGAGCTGATGCGCAGCGTATCGGACCGCAAACGGCCACAGAAAATGGGGGGCAGCCGCATGGACCATGGAGGTACGAGCGACCTCCATGACTAAGCCAATGCGGCGCTCAGCAATCCCATTCTGCTGCGGTGAGGCCGGGAGCGTGAACGTCTGGCGAATGCCCTTCCCACGACAGAAGTCTCGCAGAAAGTCAGAGGCAAACTCACCACCTCTGTCAGAGTGCAGACGCAGGACGGGAAAGTCCGTCCCGAACCGCTCGCGGAGCTGGAGACGGGCAGCGCGGATCCAAGGGATCAAAACATCAGGGACCTCACCCTTGGTGCGCAAGGGGAAGACCGTGGTGTAACGCGTGTAGTCGTCAACGACCAGCAAAAAGTACCGCTCGCGGTCCTGTCCACGAACGCGGGCTGGGCCCCACACGTCCATGTGGAGGGTCGGCAGGGGAGCAGTCGTCGGGGGAAACGAGGAGGAGTGAGGAGCGGCGCGCTGCCGCCCCTCGACACAGGGAAGACAGGGAGGAGCAGGCGAGGGTGGGAGGGGAGGGAGAAGACCAGAGACAAGGACACGTCGGTGCATGCTACGAAGGCGCTGCACCGAGGGGTGACCAAGACGGTGGTGCCAAAGGACAGTCTGGTGCGACAAAGCGCGACACGAGCAGGGGGCCGCTAGAGGGGTCACAGTAAATGCAGACGCAGCTACCTGAGGGGACACAGTAGTCAGTGTGTACAGGCTCGAGCCAGGTGCTCGGGTGAACATGGCCAGGTGCCGACCAGTCTGGGAGCACGTACAGTGGGTCACACGCTGACCTCCAGGGGTGAACTGGTCAACCCACTAATCCTGGAGGTCAGCCCCACTTACCAAGTTCGTAGAGAACGAGGGGAGGTGGAGACCAGACAGTGAGCCAGACGGGACAGCCGGACACGGCAGGACCGCGGAGGAGTGCGCAAGGAGGGGGCCCCTAGAGGGGTCCGCCAGGGAGACTGCAACAGGCCGACTTAGCGGCGTGAGTGTGGTGCTGTCGCGAAAGAAGGAGCGGGAAGCACCTGAGTCAAGTGTGAAGGTGTACAAGGCCTCAGCAGGCGCAGTACCAGATGTTGGTGCAACCCTACGGTTTGCACTCGGCTTGTTGTCCGTGTGCGTGAATGTGTGTGTGTATGGAATGGTATGAGGGCATGGGATAATATATATTTCATGCTTATAATTGTGTGTGAATGTTGAGTCATGATGTCGAGTGTGTGTGTCGAGTCAATAGCGAGTTATCGCTAGACGCGTGTTACGCGGTCGTTTGTGCCTCGCGCGCGGTTTCTATTTTGTCGTGCGCGGTTTCTATTTTGTCCTGTGTCGAACGTTCGGCGTGTCGCAGGTGTGTGCAGCAGACCCATCAAGAACTCAAGGATGAGTTTGTGATGAAGAGCCCGAGCCTTGGTGTCAAGCCTCAAGTGATTTCGAAGCTCGCCAAAAAGGGTACACCTCAAGATATTGAAGATAGTTACATTACTTTGTGTAGTGTAACATTTCACTTGGTGTAGGCCCTAGTGAAGGGTAGTTTCGAGACCCTTCGTGGTTGGGGACAGTGTGGCACTGTTCCACATTACTGTACCTCGGCTCTTGGGGTTTGTAGGAGCTGGGAGTCATTCCCAACTCGTAACTCTTCCTATCTTGTGTTCTAAGACTATAGTGGCTGCCATAGTACCGTTCGTTCAAACTGACGCTGTGTCGTCAATTCTTTATCAAATCGTGCAATCTAAATTGCTAATTGTAGACGACGTAAAGACGCTCCAGATCCAATTTGAATCAAGTCATTTGCAGCTGTGAGCAGAACGCTATCAACGTTTGAAGCCGCTGTGCAGAAATCCGTCTGTGCTCTCTATCTTTCGTTTTAGGCACATTCAAGCCTATTGTGACTATAACAAGTGGTATCAGAGCCCTTGGAGCAGTTTCGACAATGTCTGGACCTGAGGAAAGGGGTGGCAGAGGTGCTGGTGGCAGTGGAGAAGCTCAAGCTCAAGGCCAACCCCGTGATTCAGCCATGGCGCCCATGCAACCAAGTCTTGGCCCACCTAGGGATGAGCCTAGGGTGTTTGGGCTTGACAAGTTCAACGGTGACAACTTTGCTGAATGGTCCTTCAAGATGGAGAAAATTTTTGACCACTATGACCTGCTAGAGGTGATGGAAGGAACGGAGAAGCGCCCCGAGAACGACCCGGAGAAGAGCCCGTGGGTGCGGAAGAGCGCACAAGGCTATCTCTTACTTGGGCAAGCGTTGGGGAGCAGTCAGATCCGTCACATCAAGCCATTCCAACGTGAACCAGAGAAAGGACCAAAGGCATGGGCTGCTCTCAAGGGTGTACATGCTCCTGCAACAGCGGCGGTAGCGGTGGTGTTGGAACGGCAAATGGCGGCACTACGAATTGAAGAAGACGAAGCGGTTGAACAAGGGGTGCAGAAATTCTTCGACTTGTTGACGCGGCTTGAGGGAGCTGATTTGAACTACAGTGAGCTCCAAAAGAAGACCAAGTTGCTGGCCTTACTCCCAGAGTCATGGTCCTCGCTCATCATCAACCTTAATCGCGACTTGCCCCGCCTCTCGCTTGAAGACGTGAAGCGAGCTATCCTTCAAGAGGATTTCCGCCGCCGTGAGTTGGCGAGTGCGGATGGCGCTGGGGCAGCGAGCATCGGCCGTGGATATGGTCGAGGAAGAGGCAGAGGACGAGGGGGAGGAAGGTTTGGTGGCAGCAACTTCGGCAGAGGCCGCAGGAGTGGCGGTTACGGCAGCGACGACAAGAGCTACGGACGCGGTCGCGGCCGATTCGACGGCGAGTGTCACTATTGCCACAAGAGCGGACACATGTGGCGCGACTGCTACAAACTCCCTGATGGTTGGACCCCTGCTCAAGGCCAAGAGGGTAGAGGAGCAGGAGGAGGGAGAGGACGAGGCCGTGGAGGCCGTGGCGGTCGCGGTGGCGGAGCTGCAAACATGAAGAGCGGAGACAACGACAAGGACCCGAGCGACGATCGATACCCGGGTCTATTCTACTTCGTGTCGACGCAAGTACCGGCTGGTCCAGAGAAGGATGAAGGCTTTGAGGAGCCAGCAGCTGTGGGGAAGGTGACCCTACACCCCCTGGACTATTGGGTGATTGATAGTGGCGCTACCTATAGCATGACACCTCGCCCGGACTTGCTCACCGAACTCGAGCCGTCACCGGTGAAGCATGTCACATCGGCTTTGGGGCAGCGAGCAGAGGTGAAAGGCATGGGCAAGGCCATGTTCAAGGGTGCTGATGGGAAGATGGTGGGCCTCAAGAACGTGCTTTGGGTGCCCAGCCTTGCTGCAAACCTGATTTCCGTGCGGCGGTTGGCAAAGGCCGGCATGGACACGAACTCGAAGGGAGCCAAGACCTACACCGCAAGGCTTGGCGATCGAATTCTTTGGGACCTTCATGAGGACAGGGATGTCTACAACGAGATGTGGCAGATCCCAGTGGTCCCTATGCCTAAGGAGAGGCAAGTGGCAGCAAGCATCAGCACCAAGGATGGAGCGGTCGGTAGCGACGATGGCGCGAACGGTCGCGCTAAGGAGAATGAGCTCAAGAAGAGCAAACCTGGAGGGACCAGCAAGTTCAGTGAACCTAAGGAGAGTGGTGCAGCAACCAAGGAGCAGCAAAAGGGTGAGGAGAACCCAGAGGCAGCAGCGGAGGAGGACTACGGAGAGAGTATGTGGGGCGCTATTGCGAGCGCGGCATTCTCCAATCCAACTTCGGCTACGGGGGAGTGTGATTGGCTCACCTTGCATCGGCGCATGGGGCATGTGGCCCTGCCCATCTTGCAGCAGCTAGTGAAGAATGAGATGGTTGCTGGCATACGTGTGAAGGGGGAGCCCGATGAGGTGCTTGGCTGCCCGACGTGCATTCAAGCCAAGTTCACCCGGTTTCCGTTCCCTAGTTCGGAGGCAACGGCAAAGGCACCGCTTGATGAGGTGGTGATGGACGTGGTGGGCCCCCTGAAGCTTGGAGCTGCTGGAGCTGAGTATTTTCTCACCATTGTCGACGTCTACACCCGCATGACTTGGGTGTACGTGCTGGCCAAGAAGAGCGACGTGGCTGAAACGTTGAAGACGGATTGGTTCCCGATGGTGGAGCGGCAACAAGACCGTCTAGTCAAGTCAATCCGCACCGATCGAGGGGGAGAGCTCCTGAGCAAGGAGTTTGGGTTGTGGCTGAAGAAGAATGGTATTCGGCACTCCCTCACCATGCCATACTCCCCTGCAATGAACGGCATCGCCGAGCGAGCGAACCGTACAATCACGGAGGCGGCACGCGGGTTGCTCATTGAAGCGGGCTACCCGACTATTTCTGGCCTGATGCGGTGCGGAGCGCGTGTGTGGCCAGGAACAGAGCCTTGACTCATGTGGGAGCAGACAAATGGGTGCCCTATGTGGAGTGGCTAGGAAGGAAGCCAAAGGTGGATATGCTTCGGGTGTTCGGGTGCATGTGCATGGCGCTCGTGCCTAAGCATCTTCGGCACAACAAGCTTGGTGCCAAGGCGGTGTGGGCCGTGCACTTGGGCATGGCTCAAAACAGCAAGGGATGGCTTCTTTGGGACCCATTCACCAAGAAGTTCTTGGTGAGCAGGGACTGCAAGTTCATGGAGAACTTCATGTACAAGGATTGGAAGGCGGAGAATGAGGCGAAGATAGGCGTGCGGTTTGGGGAGGTGAAGAGTTCCGGTTTGGAGCATGTGGAGCTGCCTTTGGAACTGAGCAGCGGCAGCACAACCACAAGGCAATCCTCCCTTGTGAATGGGGGAGAGGAGGCCAATGATGCAGAGGAAGAAGAGGAGGAGGTGCAGCAAGTGAGCGAGCGTGCACCGTCACTCCCTTCCCGTACTACGAGTGCTCCACGGATTCGAGCCACACCGCAGCAACGCCAAGGCCTTCAAGTCCCTGCAGCTGAGGAGGAAGGAAGGGGGAAGAGGAGAGTTCAAACCCCTAATAGGCTGACCTATGATGCGCCGGGAAAGCAGGGCAAGACAGCCCTGGCCGGAGCGGCAATGATGGTCGGAGACGACGAGGAGAGTGACTACGAGGAGTGTGCCTTCGCGTTCTTCTCTCCGGTGGAGATGCCGGGAGAACCAGCAACTCTCAAGGAGGCTTTGGAGAGTAGTGATGCTGAGGAGTGGAAGAAGGCCATGGAGAGTGAGCTGAAGAGCATCGAGGAGAATGACACGTTTGAATTGGTGGAGCTACCGGAGGGGCGTACGGCGATAACGTCCAAGTGGCTCTTCAAAATCAAGTCGGATGCCGACGGCAAGATCGAGCGCTACAAGTCTAGGCTTGTAGCCAAGGGGTACCAGCAGAAGGAGAAGGTGGACTTCAAGGAGCTGTTTGCCCCTGTGGTGAAGCCGACGACGCTGCGAACCCTATTCGCGGGAGCCGCCATCAAAGGATGGGTAGTAAAGCAAATGGACATCGTAACGGCATTCCTTAACGGCATCCTTGAGGAGGAGATTTTTATGGCGCAGCCAGAGGGGTTTGATGATGGTAGTGGCAGAGTGTGGAAGCTGAAAAAGGCCCTCTATGGGCTGAAGCAGGCCCCTAGGCAATGGTACATGAAGCTGCGCGAAGTGTTGGAGGGGATCGGCTTCACTCCCTCAACGGCCGATCACTCCTTGTTCATGCTTGGCGAGGGGGAGCAGAGGAGTTTCATGGTGGTTTATGTGGATGACATCCTCATTTTCTCACCCTCTTCTGACCTTGTGAAGGAGGTGATGCTGAAGCTTCAAGACAAGTTCAAGTGCAAGGCCCTTGGTGACGTGAGCTTCTACCTTGGGCTCCACATCGAACGAGATGTGGAGAAGCGGTGCATGCGGGTGCATCAACGAAAGTACCTGGAGGCATTGGCTGCCAACTTTGGGCAGAGTGAAGGCCATGTGGCTACACCCTTTCCCTCTGGGTTCAAGTGTGTGAAGGGACCAGAGGAGGAGAGCGTTGGTGAAGAGGAGAGGCGCCGATTTCACTCGTTGGTAGGCAGCCTCATGTATGCGGCGGTAAACACCCGACCGGACGTCGCGTTTGCTACCGGGCAGCTGGCTAGGGTTGTGCAATGCCCTAATGAGGAGCAGGTAGCAGCTGGAATGAGGGTGGCCAAGTATCTTGGCCAAACACCGACCGTTGGGCTGCAATACTCGGCGGCGGCACAAAGGCGCCAAAAGGGCGCGGATGGTGTTGAACCCGGGCGTTTGTTCCTCACCGCCTACTCGGATGCTTCATATGCATCAGAACCAGAGGACATGACAAGTGTGGGAGGCTTCATATGCTGTGTTGGTGGAGGCCCAACTGCTTGGGAGAGCAAGAAGCAGGTTGACCAAGCTTTGAGCTCGGTGGAGTCCGAGTACATGGCACTCTTCCGTGCCGTACGGGAGATTGTGTGGCAGCGGCGTTTGTTGGCTGAATTGGGGGAGGAGCAGCAAGGACCTACCCCACTGTACTGTGACAGCCAGGGTGCCATTGCTCTTGCTAAGAACCCTGTGTTGCATGGACTCACGAAGCACATGAGAGTGAAGTGGCATTGGACGAGGAGCATGGTAACCGCGGGTGAAGTTGAGTTGCGCTACGTGAAGACCACGGGGCAGCCGGCTGACATGATGACCAAGAGGCTAGTGGAGCAGCAGCATTGGAAGTGTTGCAAGCTGGCTGGGATGGCTCTGAACTGAGAGAGCAACATATCCTAAGGCCAACAATCCGAGGGGGAGTTTGTTGGTGCAACCCTACGGTTTGCACTCGGCTTGTTGTCCGTGTGCGTGAATGTGTGTGTGTATGGAATGGTATGAGGGCATGGGATAATATATATTTCATGCTTATAATTGTGTGTGAATGTTGAGTCATGATGTCGAGTGTATGTGTCGAGTCAATAGCGAGTTATCGCTAGACGCGTGTTACGCGGTCGTTTGTGTCTCGCGCGCGGTTTCTATTTTGTCGTGCGCGGTTTCTATTTTGTCCTGTGTCGAACGTTCGGCGTGTCGCAGGTGTGTGCAGCAGACCCATCAAGAACTCAAGGATGAGTTTGTGATGAAGAGCCCGAGCCTTGGTGTCAAGCCTCAAGTGATTTCGAAGCTTGCCAAAAGGGTACACCTCAAGATATTGAAGATAGTTACATTACTTTGTGTAGTGTAACATTTCACTTGGTGTAGGCCCTAGTGAAGGGTAGTTTCGAGACCCTTCGTGGTTGGGGACAGTGTGGCACTGTTCCACATCACTGTACCTCGGCTCTTGGGGTTTGTAGGAGCTGGGAGTCATTCCCAACTCGTAACTCTTCCTATCTTGTGTTCTAAGACTATAGTGGCTGCCATAGTACCGTTCGTTCAAACCGACGCTGTGTCGTCAATTCTTTATCAAATCGTGCAATCTAAATTGCTAATTGTAGACGACGTGAAGACGCTCCAGATACAATTTGAATCAAGTCATTTGCAGCTGTGAGCAGAACGCTATCAACGTTTGAATCCGCTGTGCAGAAATCCGTCTGTGCTCTCTATCTTTCGTTTTAGGCACATTCAAGCCTATTGTGACTATAACACCAGAGAGAGCAGACTCACCAGCACCTGGAGTAGCAGACTCACTAGCACCTAGAGCGGCAGCCTCACCAGCACCTAGAGCAGTAGACTCTATACCTGGGTCGGGCGGCACACACAGGTAACAGTCCCCCTCAGCACTAGTAGACACAGCATACATGGCAGCAAGGATAGCATCAAAGTCTAGAGCAAAGATATCAACATTCTGCCTAAGCAGATCAGCCCAGCTAGGGAGCTCAGGGGCGTCAGGAAACTGCGCGCGCCAGGCGTCAGACAGGCAACCGAAACAGCGCTGCGACGTGTGTGGCCCTCCGCACGTCTCCCCACGGCGCCCACCGGTGCGGAGAACGTAAGTGCAGGGACCAGCACCCCCAGACCTCCCACGCCCAGCGTACCACTCACGAAGCTGCTGGGGCGACGGGGTCTCACGGGAACGCGGCTGCTGCTGGCGCTGGCCACCGCCGAAACCTCCATGCTGCGCAGCTCCACCCCGACCAGCACCACCGCCGCCGCCACCTCCAGCTCCGCTGCCACTGCCTCCACCACCGCTGCCGCTGCCTCCACCACCGCTGCCGCTGCCTCCACCACCTCTGCCGCCACCACCGACGCCCCCACTCCCGCCACCACCCTTGCCTCCACCCCCACCCCCTCCGCCTCCTCCACCGCCACTACCGCCGCCCCCGCCGTCCCCTCCACCACCCTTGCCCCCCTTGCCTTTGCCGTAGCAGCGCCTCCCACTAGGAGCAGACGCAGCCCTGACCTCCTCGGTACCAAGGAGGTCGACAGCAGCAGCAGAAGCAACAGAGGGCAGAAGGGGAACTGGGGAACACCCCTCAAAGAAAGGGGCGCGAGGGTCGCCGCGAGAAGCACCTACAACAACTATACTCTTCTCAGCTGCAGTGAGGCGCTCCTCCAGCAGGTCAACGGTGAGCTCGGTGGGGCAAAGGGAGAGAAAGTGGTCCCTGAATGAGCAAAAGGAGTCAGGGAGACGGGTGACTAGGTAGAAGAGGGTGATGTACATGGGGGGGGGGTTCTTGGCGCAGAACTCGGAGGGAAGGGCAGCGCGGTAGCGGGCGTCACTAGTGCGGAGGTGGGTAATGAGGTCAGCGACCGTGGCGAAGGCGGCCAGGTCAGGGAGCAAGTACGGCAGCATGAGGCGGCTGAGGGCAGCAGTGGCAGGGGAGGAGTAGCGCGCTACGACAGCGTCATACAAAGACTTAGCAGTCTTGTACTGGCCAAAGCGTGCGCGCTCAGCAGAAGGCAGGTGACTACGAACAGCAAGGCGAGCAACAGCGTCACGAGTAGTCCACTGCGAGCGAACTGTACTGTCAGCATCGGCAGCAGGTGCAGCAGAGGCGCCAGACGTGAGATAAAAATGCGAGACTCCGTCCTTGCTATCACACTGAAGAAACAGCTGCAGATCATCTACCCAGACATTGAAGTCAACTGCACGTCCCTCAGCATCGAAGGTAAGAACCGTAGGGCTAGCCATGGCGGCAGTAGCAGCAGTGGCAGCAGTAGCAGCAGTAGCAGCAGAAACAGCAGTAGCAGCAGGAGCAGTGCGGGCACGGCAGCGCGGCTCAGTAGGGCAGTGCGGCGCGGCTCGGTAGGGCGGCGCGGCGCGGCTGGGCGGCCGCGACTCGGCGGAGCGGCGCGGCTCGGCTGGGCGGCGCGGCTCGGCCGGCAGGCAGGCGCGGGTAACGCGCGTAGGGCAGGTGCTCACTAGGGGCGGGTAGGGCAGGCGCGACGGCGGGGCCGCAACGACGGCGACGGCGGCGGCCGCGACGGTGGGGTCGCGACGGCGTCTGCAAGCGCGACGGCGGCAGGGCAGGGTCGCGACGGGTGCTGCAGGCGCGACGGCAGCTGCAGGTCAGGGGCCGCGACGTGGGGCGGCAGGGCAGGGCCGCAACGGGCGGCTGAGGCAGGCCGCGACGTGGGGCGGCAGGACAGGGCCGCGACGTAGGGCGGCAAGGCAGGGCCGCGACGTAGGGCGGCAGGGCAGGGCCGCGACGGGCGGCAAAGCAGGGCCGCGACGGGCGGCGGGTCAGGCCGCGACGGGCGGCGACAAGGCAGGGCCGCGACGGGCGGCAGGGCAGGGCGCACGACGGGCGCGTAAACCCTGGCCGCGACAGCGGCTGCAGGCGCTCGACGGCAGGGCCGCGACAGCAGGGCCGCGACGGTAGGCCGCGATGGAAAGGCCGCGACGGCAAGGCAGGCGCTCGACGGCGCACAGCAGGTCAGGCGCAAGGGCGCAGGTGAGGCAGGCGCGAGGCGCGCGACGGGGAAGGCAGGCGCGGTAGCGCGCTTCGGGCAGGGCAGGAAAAAAAATCGTGGTGGGCCCTTAGAAAATCGTTCCCACTAGGGAACCTGCTCAGAAACCATGTGAAACAAAGAACGAGGAATGAATGAACTAGCAAGCAGGTGGGTACAAGCAGGAAAACCTAGAAGTGTTGTACCCCATATGAACTACCCCACTACAGCCTACACAGGCTATAGCATATAAGTTTGACAAATGCCCTCCCCACGACAAAAGTCCCGCAAGAGGTCGGAGGAAAACTCACCACCTCTGTCAGAGTGCAGACGCAGGACGGGAAGGTCCGTCTCGAACCGCTCGCGGAGCTGGAGACGAACAGCGCGGATCCAAGGGATCAAAACATCAGAGACCTCCCCCTTGGTATGCAAGGGGAAGTCCGTGGTGTAACGCGTTTAGTCGTCGACAACCAGCAGAAAGTAGCGCTCGCGGCCCTGTCCACGGACGCGGGTTGGGCCCCACATGTCCATGTGGAGAGTCTGCAGGGGAGCAGTCGTCGGGGGAAACTCGGAGGAGTGAGAAGCGGCGCGCTGCCGCCCCTCGACACAGGGAAGACAGGGAGGGGCAGGCGAGGGTGGGAGGGGAGGGAGAGACCTGGGAAGACCAGAGACAAGGCGACGGGAGTGCATGCCACGGAGGCGTGCCACGGAGGGGTGACCAAGGCGGTGGTGCCAAAGGAGCGTCTGGTGCGACAGGGCGCGACACGAGCAGGGGGCCGACAGCTGACCTGACGCAGACGCAGACGCAGCTACCTGAGGAGGCGCATTAGTCGGTGTGTACAGACTCGACCCAGGCCGACGGGTGAACGTGGCCAGGTGCCGGCCAGTCCGGGAGCACGTACAGATCGCCACACGCTGTCCTCCAGGGGTGAAGGTATCAACCCACTCATCCTGAAGGACGGCGTTGCTCACCAAGTTCGTAGAGAACGAGGGGAGGTGAAGACCTGACAGTGAGCCAGACGGAACCGCCGGACACGGCAGAACAGTCGAGGAACGTGCAAGGACTGGGCCCCCAGAGGGGTCAGCCAGAGAGACAGCAACAGGTGCAGAGAGCAGTGTGACTGTGGTATTGTCGCGAAAAAAACAGCGGGAAGCACCTGAGTCAAGCGTGAAGGTGTGGAAGGCCGCAGCAGAGGCAATACCAGAGAGAGCAGACTCACCAGCACCTAGAGCAGCAGACTCACTAGCACCTAGAGCAGCAGACTCACTAGCACCTAGAGCAGCAACCTCTATACCTGGATCTGGCTGCATACACAGGTAAAAGTCACCCTCAGCACTAACAGTCAATGCATACATGGCAGAAAGGATAGCATCATAATTAAGAGCAAAGATGTCTACACCCTGCCTAAGCAGCTCTGCCCAGCGGGGGAGCTCAGCCGCGTCAGGAAACTCAGCGCGGAAGGCGTCGGTAAGACGAGAGAAGCAGCGGTACTGGGTGTGGAGCTTCCTACATGTCTGACCAGTGCGGTCACCTGTGCGAATGACATACGGGCAGGGACCACTACCCCCAGCCGCCCCACGCTGAGCAAACCACTCACGTAGCTCCTGGGGCGAAAGCTGACGCTGCTGCTGCTGCCTCTGACCACCGCTAAGGCCTCCCCTATGACTGGTACCAAATCGGCCGCCACCACTGCCACCGCCTCCACTCCCACTACCGCCACTACTGCCGCCGCCACTACCGCCACTGCCGCCACCACCGCCGCCACCTACACCTCCAACCCCACCACCACTCCCTCCGCCACCGCCGCCCCCTCCACCGCCTCCACCGCCCCCACCACCGCCTCCACCTCTGCCGCCCTCACCGCCCCTGCTTCCCCTGCCCCTGCCGCTGCGGCGCCTCCCACTAGGGGCAGACGCAGCTCCTACCTCCTTAGCACGAAGGTAGTCAAGAGTTGCAGCAGAGGCGACTGAGGGGAGAAGGGGGGAGGGCGAACACCCCTCAAAGAAGGGAGTGCGAGGAGTGCCACGAGAAGCGCCTACAGCGACTATGCTAGTCTCAGCTGCGAGGAGGTGCTTCTCGAGCAGGTCGACAGTGAGGGTGGTGGGGTCGAGGGCGAGAAGGAGGTCCCTAACAGCGCTAAGAGAGTCAGGGAGGCGGGTGACTATGAAGTAGTGAGTGATGTACATGGGAGGAGGGTTCTTGGTGAGAAACTCGGCGGGAAGCGCAGCGCGGTAGCGAGTGTCACTAGTGCGAAGGTGAGTGACGAGGTCGGCTACTGTGGCAAAGGCGGACAGGTCTGGGAACAGGTAGGGCAGGAGAAGGCGGCCTAGAGCAGCAGTGGCCGGGGAGGAGTAACGAGCGACTACAGCGTCGTACAGTGCTTTCGCAGTCTTGTGCTGTCCGAAGTGAGTTCGTTCGGCTAACGGCAGGTGGTTGCGAATGGCTAGGCGAGAAGCAGCGTCACGAGTAAGCCACAGTGAGCGAGTCGCACTGTCAGCTGTGTCGG
Source organism: Closterium sp. Naga37s-1 (assembly GCA_947471745.1). Lineage (NCBI taxonomy): Eukaryota > Viridiplantae > Streptophyta > Zygnematophyceae > Desmidiales > Closteriaceae > Closterium > Closterium sp. Naga37s-1. The sequence continues at coordinate 2,787,949 of CANJKZ010000813.1, forward strand.
AAGGGGCGACAGAGGCGCCAGAAGTGAGGTCGAACAGCGAAATACCGTCCTTTAGAGTCGCTCAGTAAGAATAGATGTAAGTCATCGAGCCAAGAGTCGAACTCTATCGGGCGGCCCTCCGAATCAAAGGTGAGGACGCTCAGGGTCGCCATAGCAGGCAGAGCAGGCGAGCGTGCTAGCAGCAGGGCATCATGCAAGGAGGGCAGCGCAGGGCAGCGGCCAGCAGGGCGGTGCACAGGAAGGGCAGTGCGGCTGCTAGCGGCGCAAGGGCAGGGCAGGGCGCGCGGCTGCTGGCGTCGCGCTGGCAGGGCAGGGCGCACGGCTGCAGGCGGCGCGCGGGCAGGGCAGGGCGCTCAGCGGCGGCGGCGCGCGGGCAGGGCAAGGCGCGCGGCGGCGGGCGGCGCGCGGGCAGGGCAGGGCCGGCGGCGGGCGGCGCGCGGGTAGGGCAGGGCGCACGGCGGCGGCGCGCGGGCAGGGCGCACGGCGGGTCGGGCGCGCGACGGGCAGGGCGCGCGGCGAGCAGGGCGCGCGGCGGGCAGGGCGCGCGACGGGCAGGGCGCGCGGCAGGCAGGGCGCGCGGCGCGACAGCGAGCGACGCGCGGGCAGGGCAGTGCGCGCGGCAGCGAGCAGCGCGGGCAGGGCAGGGTAGGGCGTGCGCGGCAGCGCGACGCAGGGCAGGGCAGGGCAGCGCGACGCTAACAGGGCGGCGCGATTCGTGGGGTAGCTCGGTTCGGTGGGCCCTAAAAAAAAACCGGTCCTAGGCTAGGACCTGCTCTGAAACCATGTCAGAAGTTCGAAGAGGAAAAATGAATGAACTAGCAGCAAGATGGGTACAAGTAGGAAACCCTAATTGGGTTGTACTCCATATGGGCTACCCCACTACAGCCTACACAATAAGCAGCATATAAGTTTGACATCTCTGTCGTCTGATTGGTGCACTCGGTCTGGGTGTCGGTTTGTGGGTGATAGGACGACAAGAATTGGAGTATGGTGTCGAATTGCGCCCACGTCTCCTTCCACATGTTCGACGTGAATTTCGGGTCGCGGGTCGCTAACGACCGCAGACAGGATTCCATTGAGATGAACAGTCGCGCAGTTTCTTCGGCTGTGATGGTTGTACGACATGGTGCGAAGCGCTCCATTTTCGTGAGGCGATCGACCACAACGAGTACATCGGCGTTGCCGGAGGCTCCAGTTGGAAGCCTCGTGACGAAATCCATTGTCACCTGTTGGCACGGTCGTTCGGGTGGCTTGAGGGGCTTCTGCAGGCTGGCCGATTGCTAACGTGTTGATTTCATTGACTGGCACACTCTACATGAAGACTCATGACGTTGCACGTCAAAGTTAGAGTTCGGCCAATAGTACTCACGGTGCAGAATTTTCTGCGTCTTGTCAACTCCAAAAGGTCCAGAGAGGTTGGAATCACGGACCTTCTGGATAAGTAACTCACGTAGCAGTCACTAAGCGGGTACCCAAATCCGGTCACTTCCGGCCTTTAGGTAATAGTACCCTTTGGGCGTCGTAGCCTACTGGTGATTCCCTGTCGTGAAGAATGGGTCCGACGTGTAGCCGTGGGTGAATATTCCCGAAAGCAGAGGGTTGGAAGGTGATCCGTACTGCAGCGGATTGGAATGTCGGGCGGGTCAGGGCATAGGCGATGTTGTTCGCGCCCTTTTTGTACGTGATTCGATAATTAAAATGGGACTTCATTAAGTCGAGCCACCGGGTTTGTCGCAGGTCAAGCTTAGGTGCGAGTGGAGGTAATGTAGCGATTTGTGATCCGTTCGCACAATGAGGTGTCAGAATCCCAACCACTAGACCATTGGGATAAAAGTGCTTGTTTGTGTAGCGGGTTTGTGCGCCCAAAACACCCCAGGCGAACGCGCCTGTAACCCCCCCTAGGATCAATCGGGCATCCACAGTGCATATCCACACACTGGGAGGCCCAGGACTGAGCACAGCGGCAACGGCCTACATATGCATACACCGAGATTCGAACCCGAGACCGCTCTGATACCATGTCAGAATCCCAGTCACTAGACCACTGGGATAAAAGGGCTTGTTTGTGTAGCGGGTTTGTGCGCCCATAACCCCTCAAAGTTTTAAACGCGTGGATGACGGCGAGCATCTCCTTGTTGTCGTTGCGCTCAGTTGCATGCAATTTGCGTGACTCGTAGGCGATCGATTGTAGGTCGTTGCCGAAATCTTGGAGTAGCACAACGCCGATGGCTTAATTTGAAGCGTCGGTGATAACTTCGAACGGCTTGGATGGGTCGGCGATGAGCAGATTTGGAGGAAACACCAGAAAAATCTTGAACTTCTGAAAAGCCACCTCAACCTCACCCCCCCACACAAATGTTTTGTCCTTGTGCAGCAGGCCGACCAGCGGGCCGGTTATCCCCGCCATATTCGGGATAAACCGCCGGACATGATTCACTAACCCCAAGAAACTCTGAAGTTCCGTGACATTAGTCGGGGCCTTGCACTCCTGGATAGTCTCGGTTAACTTCGGGTCGGTTTTGATGCCGTCGCGTGAGATGACGTGTCCGAAATAGGGCGTGAACATGATCGGTGCCGCGAAGGGTCACGTACTGGGTCTGATGAAGCCCTTCTCCAATAATGCGTCAATTTGACTTCAGAGCTCCGCAAGTTCAGGCTGAGTCAGCCGCCACAGTGTACGAGCTGTCGGTTGCCCGCCAGGCTCGAGCGTGATTTTGCGGACCTCTTTTCGTTCTGGTGGTAGGCCAGGTGGCAGATCGTCGGGGAAGATATCCGGGTACTTTCGTATCAGCTGTGCCAACTCGGGTGGTACAGCTGCACACGATGTCGTTTCCGTCGGTGTCGGCTGCTAACTCGAGCAGATGAACGTCGTAGCACCTCTGTTGAAGTGGCAGTTAATGCAGATGGCCTTGACGCATGTATACTCGATGTCGTCCGAGGTCCACGTAGGCAGATTTATCAGCCTGTCATGCTTGCTAATGCTGCACGATCACGTCGTCCAATCGATTATCGGGTTGTGCCGTCGCAGCCAATCGTGTCCCAGGAGCACGTTGCAGCCTTCCAAAGCCGTCGCGAGAAACTTCATGCTGAAGCCGAAATTGTCGCCGCATTAGATCTGCACCATCCGTGTTTCTTCCACAATCGCCAGAGGCGTCCCATCCACAAAGCAAGCTTCAATCTTGTACAGACACCTGTCAAGAGTCGAGAGAATGGTGATGACTAGGGAAAGAAGGTAGGTACAAGAAGAGTGTCGAGAGTTTTAGATGTACCCCCTAAGAAGTACCCCACTACAGCCTAATTAAATTATAACCATTGTTTGACACACCCCAATAGGCTAAGTGGGGGACATCAGAACATGCAAGGCAACCAAATGGTCACAAGACCAATCAAGAGAAGTAACAACACAAAGCTCAGGGTGGATCACAAAGTCACCACACAGTCTGCACAAGCAAGAGGCCACACAGCCAGTTCAAGAGTTTACAGAGATATATATAAACAATTACTAGACCAATACAGTAAGAAACAAGTGGTACGAGTACAGCAACCGAGGGCCTGCCTCAACAAGGCGTAGCTGCAGATAGAACCTGTGGTGGTCACCAGGCGGAAGTGCCTTGGTGAAGATGTCTGCAGTGTTGGCCACTGAGGCCACAAAGCCCAATCGTGCCTGGCCGCGTCGCTGCAGCTCTCGCAGAAGAAAGTACCTCACATCGATGTGCTTCACTCTGCTCTCTAGCCGAGGCGCTCGACACAGGAGGATCATGGCCTTGTTGTTAGCGAACAAGGTCGGTGCAGAGCCGGGCCACTCACCAAGGTCGGTGAGCAAGAAGGTCAACCAGCAAAGCTCCTGCGCAGCCATTGCACCGGCGTAGATATCTACCTAGCCATGGCACCAGCGTATATCTCTGCCTCTGCGCTAGACTGTGCTACAGACATCGACCGAGTAGACCTCCACGACACAGCTCCAGCGCCCAAGCTGAAGCAGTACCCTGAGTAGACCTCTGGGTCTGCACGTCGTAGGCGTAGGAAGAGTCGCAGTGACCGGTCAACACAACTGGCTGTGTCCCTCCAAGCACAAGCCCCATGCCTGATGTAGTCGCCCAGTACTTCACCACCCTCACAGCCGCGGTCCAGTAAGCAGGACGGTGTCTCCCAGTCGCAACAAAACGAGAGAGGACGCTGAGGGGAAAGGCGAGGTACGGACGAGTACAAGTCACCAGGTACATGGGGCAGCCCACAAGCTCTGCGTAGGGACCACTAGACTCAAAGGGCTTGTCGGGAAAAGGGCCGGTGAGTCGATGTTTGATGGCAAGAGGAGTGGGCTGTGTGGTGGAGAACTGAAACCCAAACCGAAGAAGGACCTGCTGCACCATGTGTGAGTGAGAGAGTGTAGTGGTGCGAGCGGCTCTGTCCCTGGTGATCTGCAAGCCAATGTAGCGGCACAGTTCACCCAAGTCAGTGCACGTGTGTCTGTTCTGCAGCTCGGATTTCACCTCAGCCAGAGCGTCCCTGTCTGGTGTAGCGAAGACCAGGTCATCGTCGTAGACAAGAACGAAGAACAGAGTGGAACCAGTGCGGACAAACAGCGATGGGTCGGCGGACGAAGGACGGAACCCGAGGTCAGCAAGAGTGGTGCATAATATGTCGTGCCACTCACAGGGCGCCTGGCGGAGACCGTAGACTGGTCGCCTCAGGCTCCACTGGGTCCCAGGTGGGAAATTTCCGATGAAGCCAGGACGACGTCGCAGCCAGATCTCCTCGTGCAGATGGCCTAGGAGAAAGGCAGTGGGAAACTCGAGGGAGTGCAGCTCGTAGTCTCGCTGTACTGCAACGTGTCGTAACACCTGAAGAGTAGTCATCTTCGAAGGTCTAGAAGAAGTCAACTCCCTCACGCTGAAGCCCCTAGCCATGTAGCGCAGACATGCGTGATCCAGGCGGCCTCTTCACCTTGAAGATCCACATGGCATCGACTACGTTCGCCCCAGGACGGGGAACTGCGTCGACCACGTGGATCTCCAAGATTCCATCTCTGAGTCCATGGCCGCTAACCACTGAGAGGCCCACCGCCGTGACACTGTCTCACGGTGCGTGCGAGGAGTCGGTATGTCAAGTGCGTCGGGGTCTCCCTCAGGGGCTAGCAGCATGGCACAGAGGTGGGGAGAAGCGGCTGCCAGGAACTCAAGCTCAAACTACCTGTCCTCTTGGACGTCACAACTAAGGGCAGACTCACCCCAGGCGGACAGAGGACGGGTAGGCGGAGCGGCCACCTCACGTGTGGCGCAGTCAAGGCGGCGAGTGGCGGCAAAGTCAGTGACATCGGCAACAAGAGCCGAGATAGACGACGAAGAGGCGCGAGGGTCCGTGACAAGTGAGGCGAAAACACGTGAGACAACATGACGAGCATCGTGGCCCCTCCTCCCCCCTTCACCCTCCCCTCCCCCTGCTGCTCTCCTACCAAACCCAGCCCATACGCTTCATAATCAACTGGCCCTTCCCCTTTCTCCTCCCCCTAATTTCTTCCCTTCCCACCCCACCCCCCCCACTTTCTCCCTCATTCAGCTGCACCTGTGGCAATCCCAATCAGTGCGTTTCATGATGCGCAAGCCCTCGCCGCACATGTGCCACGCCGCCAACAAGGAGCGCCACACCTCCTACGGCCTCCAGACCGCATCCCACCTCGCGCGCTTCTCCGAAACACAAGCCGAGATCGTGCGCGCCGTCGTCACCACCAGCAGCAACACCACCACCGCCATGCAAAACGTCACGGACTCTTCTGAGGCGAAGCAGCTCCTAGGACTGAACTTTGCGGCGACAGGGAACCTCGAAACGCAAGTGTGGGCGAAGCTCCAGCACTTCCAGCACCTCCAGCACCTCCAGCACCAGCAGCTCTAGCACCTCCAGTACCAGCAGCTCCAGCACCTCCAGCACCTCCAGCCCCAGCACCTCCAGCACTAGCAGCTCCAGCACCTCCAGCAACTCCAGCCCCAGCACCTCCAGCACCTCCAGCTCCGGCACCTCCAGCACCAGCAGCTCCAGCACCTCCAGCACCAGCAGCTCTAGCACCCCCAATGTCAGCACCCCCAGAACCGGCACCCCCAGACTCAGCACCCCCAGAACCGGCACCCCCAGACTCAGCACCCCTAGAGTCCGCACCCCCAGCACCACCGGAGCCCACAGCAACAGGCTGCGGAGGCGGCGAAGATGGACGAGGCGGAAAACCAGGACGGTTCTCCACACGCGGGGAGCGGCGAGTCGTCGCCGTGACGTCAGCCGCGGGGTCACCCCCCTCAGCTGGGCCAGAGGTGTCAGAGGAGACCTCCAAAGGCTCATTTAAGGGGGGTGGGTCGACCTGAGACACACCTGAGGAAGCAGGACCCTGCGTGGGGAGGGGGTCTACTGGGGGGGGACCTGGGAGTAGGAAGAGGGGAGGCGGGGAGAGCGGGGAAGACGTGTGCGGGTGGAGACGGTAGAAGCAGACCGACTTGTCAAAAGTGACGTCCTGTGAGGACAAGACCCGGCGCGAGACAGGGTGGTAAAACTGCCACGGCGGGGCGTCGGTGGGGAAGCCAAGGAAGACGCAGCGGAGAGTGCGAGGAGAGAGCTTGCTCGCGGTGGTATCGCGAACAAGGGAGAGCGCGCCCCATACCCGAAACGCCGACGCATCGCCAACCTCCCCCGTCCAACGCAGTGTCGGCGAGGTCTCTGGCACAGAGACACGGGGCCAGAGGTTGAGCTGATGCGCGGCGTATCGGATCGCAAACGACTACAGAAAATGGGGAGCAGCCGCATGGATCATGGAGGTGCGAGCAACGTCCATGACTAAGCCAATGCGGCGCTCAGCAATCCCATTCTGCTGGGGAGAGGCCGGAAGCGTGAACGTCTGGCGGATGCCCTCCGCACGACAAAAGTCCCGAAAGAGGTCGGAGGAAAACTCACCACCTCTGTCAGAGTGCAGTCGCAGGACCTGGAGGTCCTGCTCAAACCGAGCGCTCAGCTGGCGACGAACAGTGATGATCCAGTCGACCAAAACACCTCGGACATCCGCCTTGCTCCGCAAGGGGAAGGCCGTGGTGTATCGCGTGTAATCGTCAACAACCAGCAGAAAGTAGCGCTCCTGGTCCTGTCCACGGACGCGGACTGGGCCCCACACGTCCATGCGGAAACGAGGAGGAGTGAGGAGCGGCGCGCTGCCACCCCTCGACACAGGGAAGGCACGGCGGTGCAAGCGAGCGCGGGAGCGGGGGCAGCGACCTGGGGAGGCCAGAGACAAGGAGACGAGAGTGCGTGCCACGCAAGCGCGGCAGGGAGGGGTGACCAAGACGGTGGTGCCAGAGGAGAGTCTGGTGCGAGAGTAGCCGGCACGAACAAGACGCAGCGAACTGACCCGACGCAGCTACCTGACCCGACGCAGCTACCTGTGCGGACTCAGTGATCAGTGTGTACAGGCCAGAGACAGGGCTCCGAGTGAAAGTGGTGAGGTGCTCGCCAGTGCGTGAGTCCGTACAGATCGCCACAAGCAGGCCCCACGATATCAGGGCAAAACATCCTGATTACCCTGAATTCAGGATGCATATTTGAATTTGGCCTGTAATTTCAGAATAGTGCCACTTTTAACCCTGAGCTCTCAGGATATTATTATATGAAATGCCCTGGAAAATCAGGATGGCAGTGGTCTTCTTCCCTGTAGCGCCAGGATGAATGTCGAGGCTTGCCCTGACGCGTTTTTGTTTTTTGGGGGGGGGGGGGGGGGGGGGGTGGTGTCAGAATGTGTTTGCTGTCTAGTCTGCAGTGGGGTACTCTGTAGTGAGTACAACCCAATTAGGGTTTCCTATTTGTATCCCAACTGTTGCTAGTGCAATCACCTTTTCTGTTCTAACTTTCTAGCTGCTATTCTGACATGCTATCAGAGCAGGTCGACCCTCCCTGGTCGATCCTGTGGATGGGCCCACCCGATGCTTCCGCTGCTGTATTGCCTGTCGCGCGCCCGTTTTCTGCCTGCTGCGCGCTCGGGGCGCGCGGCGTTTTTTCTTCCCGCCGCGCGCTCGGGGCGCGCGGCGGTTTTCTGCCCGTCGCGCCACCCTGCTGGTCGCGTACTGCTCTGGCCTGCCCGTCGCGCCGCCCTGCTAGCCGCGCGACGCCCTGCCCTGCCCGTCGAGTCGCCTCCGGGGAGCCGCGCGCGCCCCCCGTCGACCCTCGCGTCGCCCCCGCTGGACCCGCGCGACGCCCTGTGGGACCCGCGCGCTGCCACGCTGGACCCGCGCGCGCTGCACCGTGGACCCGCGCGCTGCCCCGTCGACCAGCGCGCCGCCCCGTGGGAGCCGCGCGCGCCCCCCGTCGACCCGCGCGTCGACCCAGGGGACCCGCGCGCGCGGCCCTATCGACCCGCGCGCTGCCCCCGTCGACCAGCGCGTCGCCCCAGGGGACCCGCGCGCCCTGCTCCGTGGACCCGCGCGCGCTGCCCTGTGGAGCCGCGCGCCGCCCCTTGCCCTCGTGCTGCTGCGGGGCGGCTTCATCCCCGCCCCCCCCCTCCTTCCCCGTCGTCTCTCTGCTGCGTGTGCAGCCGTGGGGGAGGGTATGGGGGTGGCGGGTGTGTGTCGTCCCTTGCTCCTCCTCCTCCTCTCTCTCCCACTGCTGCAGCTGCCGCTGAGGGGGGTGGGTGTGTAGGAGCCGAGGGAGTCGCGCTAGGGGGTGCCGTGGGAGTGAAGCTAGGGGTGCAGCAGGGGGTGTGTGAAAGGGGGGTGGGACAGTTGGGGGAGGTTGAGCGGAGGTAGCCGTCGTGTCGCCAGCAGCGCCAGTAGTCCGGAGGCTACAATCTCCGGTAGCCCAGTATGAGCCAGCTGCGCCAGTTGCCCGTGGGTCCGTTGCTCCTGCCGCTCGTCTTAGCCGCGGAGCCAGTTACTCCTGTAGTCCGGGGCCCTTGCTCCGGTAGCCACTCCGTTAGTGCGGCTCCTGTTGCCCGTGTGTCTGCGGCTTCACCCGTCGCCTCCTATCTCCTCTCCTCTCACAGTCACGCCTCCTCCTCCTCACTTGCCCTTTGTGAATGCCTCTAGCTTTGCTTGTACTTGTGAACCTGCTCTATGACTGCTTGCTGTGCTGATTATACCCCACTTTGACTATGGGGGTGTGTCAGAATGTGTTTGCTGTCTAGTCTGCAGTGGGGTACTCTGTAGAGAGTACAACCCAATTAGGGTTTCCTATTTGTATCCCAACTGTTGCTAGTGCAATCACCTTTTCTGTTCTAACTTTCTAGCTGCTATTCTGACAGGGGGGGGGGAGGGGAGGGGGGGGGTGGGGGGTTTACCGTTTCCCAGGAATTTGTTCCCCGGAAAATTTTCCCCCGCGGATTGCTTTCCCCGTGCGGATTGCTTTCCGCCTTCGCGACCCCCTTGCACTTCCGACCCTGCGCAACGCACCAACCAAACGCATCAGGTGGGGGAAACAGGGAACACTCCCATCTCGTCGTGTGCCATGCTGCTCTGCTCTGCTCTGCGCAGCAGAGTCTGGTCTGGTCTGTGCTGAAATTTGAACCCTGAACACATGTTTTTTTGCCCTGACAGGTCAGGATTAATGTCTGTAGAAGCCATGAACATGCAGGAAGGCTTTGAAAACTTGCCCTGACAAATCAGGGCATTTTTTAAGATTTTAGAAAAGTTCCCTGAGGCCTCCGGGTGCCCCAATTCCTAACACGGGCACTGGCCACAGGAGTAGTCACAGTGACAAACTGGTCCTGGAGGACAGCGTTACTCGCCAAGTTCTTAGAGAACGAGGGGAGGTGGAAACATGTGAGGGAGCCTGAGGGGGCTGCCGGACAAGGGAGAACGGTGGAGGCACGTGCTACGACTGGGCTGGGCCCCCAGAGGGGTCAGCGAGACTGACCGGGACAGGTGCAGTGAGTGGTGTGACTGTGGTGTAGTCGCGGAAGAAACAGCGAGTCCAGGCCCTCAGATTGGTTTCAGGGCATGCTGATGGATCAGCGTGACCTGCCCAAAGTCGTGACCAAATCTGCGTTGGGGGTAAGGTTTATGCTGATTTTGTCAGGGTAAAATTTCATGGCTAACTGAATAATCAATTTGAACTTCGTGGCCAGTACCACTAGTGTAGCTGTCTAAGGTTCGCCTTATCACCGGCAAGGTCCCGGGTATGAGTCGCGACTGTGAGAGGTTTACTAGACAGTGGCAGGGACTTTGAGCCTAAAACCCCATGTACGCGCACCCCACTTTCTGTACCCTATACATTTTGGTTAGTCCGAATCAGTGTGACTCGGTACACTATATGTCAAATTACAATTGTATCTCTAGGCTACAGTAGGGTCACTCCTTAGTGAGTACAACACTTTAGGGTTAGGTTTCCCCTACTTGTACTCACCTCTTGCTTAGTTCACTTATTTCATTCCTAGTTCTATTCTTAACATGATATCAGAGTAGGAATCGTTCCTACATGGGCCCACCGTTCCGCCTAGTGGTAGCGCCACGCCCTAAATAGTAGCCAGCGCGCTGGCGCCCCCGCTCTCACTGTCGCAACCCTTCTTAAACGGCCCGCGCGGCCTTACGTTTTTTTCTCTCGGAGTCGCGACCCCTCCTGACCGCGCCCTAGCTGCCCCGTGCGCCAATCGCGCGGCCCGTCAGCCCCTACGCCCGGTCCCCCCTCGTTCCTGCTGCTGCGCGCGCCACTCGCGCTGCCCGTCAGCCCCTAGCGCGCACCTGCTGCGCGCCTTTTTTTAGCTGCCCCGCGCGCAATTGTTGCGCGCCCCTGGTTTGCAAGCCCACAGCCCGCGCGCGCCTACTGCTGCTGCGCGCCGGCTGCTGCTGCTACGTGCCGCTGCTGCTCTGCCACTGCGCCCGAGCCGCGCCGCCCTGCCGAGCTGCGCCGCCCAGTCCGAGCCGCGCCGCCCTGTCCGAGCCGCGCCGCCCAGCCCGAGCTGTCACTACTTCTGCTACTGCAACTACTGCTGCTACAGCTAGTGCTACTGCTACTGCTGCTACTACTGCACTTGCTACAGCTGCTACTGCTGCCACTGCTACTGCTGCTATGGCTAACCTGTCAGTTTTTACGTTCGATGCTGAGGGCCGCGCGATTACCTTTGATGTCTGGCTCGACGATCTCCAGCTGTTCATGCAGAGCGAGTCTAAGGATGGTATTTCCCTGTTTCTGCACACTGAGGGAAAGCTCCCAGCCCCTGCTGCCGACGCTGTAGAGGATCTGTCTAAGTGGCTCATGCGTGATGCAGCTGCCCGCCTTGCTGTCCGCAACCACCTGCCCGTCACTGAGCGCGCGCACTTTAGCCGGCAGAAAACGGCCAAGGATCTCTATGACGCTGTCGTTGCTCGCGGGGGTGGCTCTGGGGGTGGCGGCAGTGGAGGAGGCGGACAGGGAGGAGGAGGCGGCGGTGGTGGGGGAGGCGGTTGGGGTAGCGGGGGCGGCGGAGGAGGTCGGGGTGGGTCTGGCAGAGGTGGTGGCGCTCGTGGACCCTCCCGTGGCTACGGGAGTGGTCAGCAGTTGCCGCGCCTCCCGGACAACCCCACCGACCAGCAGCTCCGTGAGTGGGTTCTCCAGCGTGGGGGCTCTGGGGGCTCTGGTCGCTGCCCTTATGTCCGGCGCACGGGGCCTCTGAAGGGCACAGTCTGCGGGAAGCCGCACACTGAGTACAAGTGCTTCGACCGTCTTGAGGACGCCTGGGTGACTGAGTACACCGAGGACCAGCAGGTGCCGAACTGGCTGCAGCTGATGGGGAAGGGGGTAGATGTGTTTGCTCTTGACTTTGCTAAGATCAATGCTGCTCTGTATGCCATGTATGTTGCTGATTATAGTGTTGAGGGTGCGTGTTACTCGTGTGTGCCGTGCGATGCTGGTGGTGATGCTGCTCCTCCAGGTACTAGTGAGTCTGCTACCGCCCTAGGTGCTAGTGTCGCTACTGCCCCATGTACTAGTGAGTCTGCTGCTACTGCTGAGGTCTTGCACACTTTCACACTTGACTCTGGTGCGTCACGTTGCTTCTTTCGCGACTGCACCACTGTCACCCCACTCACTACACCAGTCCCAGTCTCATTGGCGGACCCCTCTGGGGGCCCGGTGGTTGCACGCCACTCCACTGTCCTCCCGTGCCCAGCTGTCCCCTCTTGCTCTCTGTCAGGTCTCCACCTCCCCTCGTTCTCGACGAACCTGGTGAGCAACGCCGTCCTTCAGGATGTATGGGTTGACACCTTTACTCCTAGAGGTCAGCGTGTGGCGATCTGCACATGCGCCAAGACAGGCCGTCACATGGCTACGTTCACACGACAGCCGAGGTCGAACCTGTACACACTCACCACAGCGTCTGCACAGGTAGCTGCGTCTGGTCAGGTGGCTGCGTCTGGTCAGCTCGCTGCGTTCTGCTCGTGTCGCCTCCTCACCCACCCTGCTCAGCTTTGGCACCACCGTCTTGGCCACCCGTCGCAGCTGCGTCTGCGCGGCATGCACTCCCGGCTCCTGGTCTCTGGCCTCCCTACGACCCTGCCCCCCCTCCCGCGCTCGCTTGCGCCGCCGTGCCTTCCTTCGAGGGGCGGCAGCGCGCCGCTCCTCACTCCTCCGAGTTTCCTCCGACCACTGCTCCTCTGCAGATTCTCCACCTGGACGTGTGGGGCCCGGCCCCCGTCAGTGGAACGGACCAGGAGCGCTACTTCCTGCTGGTGGTTGATGACTATACACGCTACACCACCGTCTTCCCCTTGCGGCGCAAGGTGTATGTCAGTGGTGTCTTGATCTCCTGGATCCATGCTACTCGTCACCAGCTGCGCGAGCGGTTTCGGCGGGACTTTCCAGTCCTGCGTCAGCACTCTAACAGGGGTGGTGAGTTCTCCTCTGGCATCCTTGAGACGTTTTGCCAGGATGAGGGCATCGCCCAGTCGTTCACGCTTCCGGCCTCTCCGCAGCAAAATGGGATCGCTGAGCGTCGCATTGGCCTGATCATGGAGGTTGCTCGTACCTCCATGATCCATGCGGCTGCTCCCCATTTCCTGTGGCCGTTTGCGGTCCGATACGCCGCGCATCAGCTCAACCTCTGGCCCCGTGTCTCTGCTCCAGAGACCTCGCCCACACTCCGTTGGACGGGACAGCCTGGTGATGCGTCGTCGTTTCGGGTCTGGGGCGCGCTCTCCCTTGTTCGCGATACCAAAGCGAGCAAGATCTCTCCTCGCACTCTCCGTTGTGTCTTCCTGGGCTTCCCCACCGACGCTCCACCCTGGCAGTTCTACCACCCTGCCTCGCGTCGTGTTCTGTCCTCTCAGGACGTCACCTTCGACGAGTCGGTCTGTTACTACCGACTCCACCCGCACGCGTCCCACCCGGTCCCCCTCGCACCTCTCTTCCCTGTACCAGTCCCCCCCCCGGTAGACCCCCTTCCCCCACAGGGTCCTGCTCCCTCAGGTGTGTCCCAGGTAGACCCACCCCCCTTGGATGAGCCAGTTGAGATCTCTTCTGACTCCTCTGACTCAGCTGAGGGGGGTGACGCCGTCGCCGACGACACGGCGACCACTCGCCGCACTCCTCGCTTGGAGACCCCCCCGGGTTTCTCGCCACGGCCGTCTTCGCCGCCTCCGCAGCCTGCTGCTGTGGACTCCGGAGCTGAGACCTCTGGAGCTGGGCCTGGGGGTGGTGAGTCTGGGGGTGCCCGCTCTCCTCGTCTGGCTACCCCCCCCGGGTTCCCACCTCTGCCGTCTTCGCCGCCTCTGCAGCCTGCTGCTGTAGACACTGGAGCAGAGACTGAGGGTACTAAGCCTGGGGGTGCTGGGACTGAGGGTGTTGGGACTCAGGGTACTGAGCCTGAGGGTACTGAGACTGAGGGTACTGGGACTGAGGGTACTGAGACTGAGGGTGCTGGGACTGAGGATACTGAGCCTGAGGGTGCTGGGCCTGAGGGCACTGAGCCTGAGGGTGCTGGGACTGAGAGTGCTGAGACCGAGGGTCCTGACTCTGGGGGTGCTGCGAGTTCAGGTGCTGACTTTGGGGGTGCTGCGAGTCTTTCTGGTGTTGGTGTCGTCGGAGCTCCTACCGGAGGACCTGGAGCTACTGGTGCTGGAGGTACTGGAGGTGCTGCTGGTGCTGGAGGTCGGGGAGCTGCTGGTGCTGGAGGTACTGGAGGTGCTGCTGGTGCTGGAGGTCGGGGAGCTGCTGGTGCTGGAGGTACTGGGGGTGCTAGAGGTGCTGGAGCTGGAGGTGCTGGAGGCGCTGGAGGTCCTGGAGATGTTGCTCCTGCTGCTGGTGCTAGAGGTACTGGGGCTGCTGGTGCTAGAGGTGCTGGAGCTGCTGGGGCTGGAGGTGCTGGAGGTGCTGGAGGTCCTGGTGGAGCTACTGGTGCTCTTTGCCACCTTCTCAGTCTTCAGCCAGGTGCTACTGGCTTCCCTGTGGCAGGTACTACTCCTCCGTTGCTGTGTCCACCGGCGGACCAGTCACAGCCGCCGCTGCTACCGCACTCCCCACTGCCTACTCCTGCTCCTTACACTGCAGTGACACAGTCCCTGTCTGAGCGTCGAGAGCCTGAGACTCGTGCTTCCACCCCTGAGCGTCGAGAGCCTGAGTCTAGCTTTGACCTTGAGCCTGAGCCTAGAGCTGCTGTCCGTGCTCGTGTTCCTCGTGTTCGTCGTCCGCGTGCTCCGGCTGTCCCCGGCACTCACGATATGACACTCCGTCCTTCCTCTGTTCCTCAGAATGTTGTCCTACCGTTACCTCCTGCGTCCTCTCTGCCTGACGTTGCTGACCCTCCGTCTGACCTTGCTCGTGCGTCCAGTCCGACTGTTACTCGCCTTCTTGCTACGGTTGTGACGGACCCTGCGTTCTCGTCTCCTACTGCGTCTGCCCTAGTAACTGAGCTCGTTGACTTTGCTGCTGTGTACCGCCTAGACTACCTTGCGAGTCTTGACTCTGACCCTGTCCCTGCCTGTCCTCCGTCCGTCGGGGGTGAGACTGCCCTTGGCTGTACTGCCCTTGGCTGTGACGTTCTTGAGGACAGACAGGAGGAGCTGGAGTGCCTTGCGGCCGCTTCACCCCATCACGCGACCATGCTGCTTGCCCCTAAGGGAGACCCAGATGCACTTGACATCCCCACCCCGCGCTCCTACAGGGAGGCGATTTCGGGTGAGTACTCCTCTCGGTGGCAGACTGCCATGGACGCAGAGATGGCTTCCTGGAAGTCCACAGGCACCTACGTCGACGAGGTTCCCCCACCTGGGGCGAACATCGTCAGTGGCATGTGGATTTTCAGGGTGAAGCGGCCGCCGGGTTCTCCGCCTGCCTTCAAGGCACGTTACGTTGCTCGAGGCTTCAGTCAGCGTGAGGGGGTCGACTTCTTTCAGACCTTCTCCGAAGATGACCACTCCGAAGATGACCACTCTTCGGGTGTTGCTACACGTTGCAGATCAGCGTGACTACGAGCTGCACTCCCTCGAATTCTCGACAGCTTTCTTACAGGGTAGCCTTCACGAGGCCATCTGGTTGCGCCGTCCACAGGGCTTCACTGGGTCGTTTCCTGAGGGTACCCAGTGGAGCCTACGGCGACCAGTGTACGGCCTGCGTCAGGCGCCCCGCGAGTGGCACGACACACTGAGGACGACACTTGCGGCTCTTGGGTTTGCTCCTTCGACTGCTGACCCGTCGCTGTTTCTACGCACCGACACTTCTCTGCCGCCGTTCTACATCCTCGTGTACGTTGACGACTTGGTTTTTGCTACTGCTGACACTGAGGCACTGGCCCTAGTGAAGGCGGAGCTGCAGGAGAGACACACCTGCACTGACCTGGGTGAGTTGCGGAGCTATCTTGGCTTGCAGATTACCCGGGACAGAGCACGGCGCACCATCACCCTCACTCAGTCACACATGGTGCACCAGGTCCTTCAGCGCTTCCGCTTCACGTACTATTCGCCACAGCCCACTCCGCTGGCTACCGGCCACTCGCTCTCAGCTCCACCTTCGGACGAGTCCGTAGAGCCGAGTGGTCCGTACCCAGAGCTTGTGGGTTGCCTCATGTACCTGATGACGTGCACACGACCTGACCTCGCGTACCCTCTTAGCCTTCTGGCTCGCTACGTGGCACCCGGTAGACACCGAAAGGTGCACTTTGATGCTGCGAAGGGGGTACTGCGTTACTTGTGCAGCACATCGGGCATGGGGCTCGTGCTTGGAGAACGGGGTTCGGTGGTCCTCACAGGGCACTCTGACGCTTCTTGGGCCGACGACTAGGTGACTCAGCGTTCGTCACAGGGTTGCACCTTTAGTCTTGGCTCTGGTTCTGTCTCGTGGAGGTCCACTCGTTCTTCTTCTGTGCTTGGTTCCAGCTGTGAGGCCGAGATCTACGCTGGGGCCATGGCTGCACAGGAGCTCCGCTGGCTGACCTACCTGCTGACCGACTTGGGGGAGCGGCCTCGTTCTCCTCCAGTTCTGTACGTCGACAACAAGGCAATGCTTGCCTTGTGTCGCGAGCAGAGACTGGAGCACCGAACGAAGCACATTGCTCTTCGCTACTTCCTTGCGCGTGAGCTGCAGCAGCGTGGTCAGCTGCGCCTTGCTTTCGTGGCCTCTCGGGCCAACACTGCTGATGTCTTCACCAAGGCCCTTGGGTCTGGTGATCATCAGCGTTTCTGCACTGCTCTTGGGCTTGTGCCCACTCTGCCTCACCTGCTGGTTGCTTGTCTTGCTCTTGTTGTACACTGCTATATATCTTCATACCTGCATGTTTTCTCTTGCTAGGTTGTGATCAGTGTACTGCCTTGCTATTATATACCTCTGCATGTGAACTGGCCGTGTGGCCACTTGCTTGTGCTCAGAATGCGTGGTGACCTTGTGATCCACCCTGAGCTGTGTTTTCTTCTGCAGACTGGTCTTGTGACCGCTTGTTGTGTTTGCTATCCCCTTCTTTGCCTATGAGGACGTGTCAAATTACAATTGTATCTCTAGGCTACAGTAGGGTCACTCCTTAGTGAGTACAACACTTTAGGCAGGGTCCTCGCTATCAGACATTCTTGTCTGTTTGTCTGAGTTTTCAGACGATTTTTTTCCAGCTAATCTGATTTTCAAGAAATGGAATTTATTCTCATCTGATTGATTAGAAATGGTTTTTCTGTTTTATCTGACTCATCAGACATGTATTTATGATTCATCTGAAACCGAGATCTGTTAGTCTACGGGGATTTCCAGCAGAATCTGCTCTGACCTGTCAAATTGAATCTGCTATGATAGGTCGAAGGTCGAATCTGCAGTTCGAAGCACCTCGCACTGCAGTTGTGTGAGAGCTGATTGGCCTTCCCAGGGTGAATGTGACTTCTGCTGTCCCACAATCTCGATCCTGTCAACCAGAGGAGGCGCGCTTCGTCAAACTCAGTTGTCTCTGCTCACTTTTCAGGCGCGCAGTCAACAGAGCAGGAGCTCTGTCCAGTCCAGTCCGATCTCATTTCGTCAGTCACCAAAAGCACGTCATCCTAGCACGGCAACCAGAAACCAGATTTTGCAGTACACATTACTTGGTCAGACAAGGGTTTCGGAAAATGTCTGACACATCAGACGGAATTTTTCGAAATTTCTGATGCATCAGACGGGCCCGAAGGGCCCGTCTGACGCATCAGCCACCCTAAAATCCTAGCGAGGTCCCTGACTTTAGGGTTAGGTTTCCCCTACTTGTACTCACCTCTTGCCTAGTGGCGGAGACTTTGAGCCTAAAACCCTATGTACGCGTACCCCACTTCCTGTACCCTATACATTTTGGTTAGTCCGAATCAGTGTGACTCGGTACACTATACTGATGCTTCAGTGTTACTGGTACACCTAAACACAAATTCGTCAGGGTAGTCCTATACGGTACTTTAAACTGAAAAATCAGTGCAAACATAAAGAAGACACTGAAATTTCAGGGAAAACGAAAATCACAGCTACAAAATCAGCCTAATCAGCGTGTTTTACGCTGATATCTGAGGGCCTGAGCGAGTCGCGCCTGAGTCAAGCGTGAAGGTGTGTAAAGCCTCCACAGGTGCTGTAACAGTGCTACCAGGCTCACAGGCACCTAGACTAGTCTGCTGTAACAGTACATGTGGGACTGGTGTAGACAGTCTGATGTTCTACATTTTATGTAAAGACACATTTGGTTATGTGCAACACGGTTTTGATGAGTGTTGCTGGCATCTTTTGGGGTCATTCTTTTGATGAGAAATATCATCGGTGCATGCATATAGCAGAGCACAGAAGGCATCAGGGTAGATATTGAGCTATGAAATACGTATACGAGCCAATGAATGCACATACCATGCATTTCATACCCTGCATACATATACAACATAGCCATAACACTATGTACAAAGCTGTCAAAGTAAGGAGGTACTTAGGTTTAGGATGCCTAGGCTTAGGAGCCTAGGCAAGGAGGGTATCGAGTAGGTTGTGCCAAAGGATAGCGAGAATGGAGGGCTTCACTATAGGAAAAACAGAACATATAGGAGAAAGGAGGGGAGGTGCACCACCAACACAAGAAGCATATAGCTACACTAGGATCAACTGTAGGCAGGTATATAAATGTAACAAATACATTTCAACACACCCCCTAGCTGCCTACAGTGAGAACCATGTGCAACAGCACCCCCTGAAGTGGTACACGGAGGGTAGAGAGTGCGAGAGAGGAGAGGAGGAGAGGAGAGGAGGAGGAGGCGGCTGAAGCTGCTAGCACACTGGCAACTCGAGCAACTGGCTCACGGGCTACTGGGGTAACGGGCTCGTACGCCTGGAGCATCCCGCTCGTACGGCTAGAGCAACTGACCCAACGGGCGACTGGAGCAACGGGCCACTGGCGACTGGCGCTGCGGGCTTCACGACGGCCACCCCCCTCCAACCTCTCTAACCTCCCTCTCACAACGGCGTAGACGGCTGGAGGAGCAAACAAACGGAGGAGGAGGCGGCTGGAAAACGGAGAGGAGGGAAGAGACTGGAGGAGAGGAGAGGAGAGGTGGCTGGAGGAGAGGAGAGGAGTAGAGGAGAGGAGAGAGGAGGAGGATAGGAAGTGCAGCGGAAGGAGGAGGAGAAGGGGAGGCGGCTGCCTTCAAATACCCGCCACCCCCACACCCTCTTCCCCCCCCCCCCAAACGCGGCACGCACTGGAGATGCACGGGCAGCGATGAGGAGGAGTAGTGGGGAGGGGCGGGAGGGTTCAAGGGGGCTTAAGCACCCCCGTAGCCGCGGGCGCGAGCCCCGCCACCTCCCCCCCGCAATGTCCACCGTAGAAAAGAGAGGCGGCAGGTGCGGAAGCGGGGAGCGGGGTGGCGATGGCGGGGGTGCTGACGGCTGCTGCTGGCGCTGGCGCTCGCGTCCGGGGCTGGCGCATGTCGCTGGCGCTGGCGCAGGTGACCGGCGCAGGCGCTGGCGCTGACGATTGCGACAGTCGCTGGCGCTGGCGCACGGCGCTGGCGATCGCGCATGCGTCCGCGACGGTTGGAGGCGCTGGCGCTGGCGTCCGCGACCAGCGGCGGGGCGACGCGTCAGCGCGCGGGACTGGGCGACGAGCGCGTGGGGCGGGTAGCGCGTTGCGAGCAGCGCGGGGCAGGCAACGGACGAGCGCCGCGAAGGGCGCTGCGATGGTCGCCATGGCAGCAGCCATGGCGAATGAAAAATAATGAGGAGGTCCTTAGAAGGACCCAGCTCTTAATACCATGTCAAAGTAAGGAGGTACTTAGGTTTAGGATGCCTAGGCTTAGGAGCCTAGGCAAGGAGGGTATCGAGTAGGTTGTGCCAAAGGATAGCGAGAATGGAGGGCTTCACTATAGGAAAAACAGAACATATAGGAGAAAGGAGGGGAGGTGCACCACCAACACAAGAAGCATATAGCTACACTAGGATCAACTGTAGGCAGGTATATAAATGTAACAAATACATTTCAACAAAAGCCACCACCTGAACATGTCACTCATTCACACCCCGCACCCAACCACTGCTAGGTCCCCGACAGGAACAGGAGCATCAGGGCGACACTTGTGTCCCATGTAAACACCCCCCGGGCGCATTGAATACATGACAGCAGAGCGGGAAAACCCCGACTCCGCTGGGATAATAAGTAGGTGGGTGGATGCGAGGAGCAGCCATTCGGCCACTGTCTCCTGGTACCACGCAGCGGGGCCGGTTCGTGCAGTGGAGTTGGGTTCCTTGCTGATCGCCACGTGGCGGGGGATAAACTCAGTGGTTACAATCTGGAGGGGAGAGAAGGGGGTTGGATTGGGAGTCAAGACGGTGGAGGGAGGGCGGGAGGGAGGGAGAGCGGGAGAGGAGGTGTGGGGTTGGGTGGGGGGAGAGGGGTGGAGATGCGCGATGATGCGCTGTGCGAAGCGTGGGGGAGACCCCTCTGCCAGGAAGTAGCTTGGCGGAAGGCGGGTGCCTTAAGCAGAATACCTTGTGTTGAGAATCATCTCTCAAGGCTGCTGTGATTTGAGGTACGGTACCTTGTTGGGGAATCTGTTGCGCAAGGCTGCTTTGAGGTGGGCGGAGTTGCAGATGAGAAACCACGTGACCCTCAAGGAGGCCGGCACCCACCACTGCTCCAACTCCTGCTGGCCGCAGGGGGCAGGGCGCAGGGAAGAGAGAGGAAGGAGCAGGGAACAGGGAGCAGGGAGCAGGGATGAAACAACAAATAGAACAGACGAAGCAGCATCGTCATATAGCATCACGGACGCAGCAAAAACAAGCACAGCGGCACATGACATGGCATACAGCACACGGCATACGGGGTCCGAATAACAAAAACAACAAGCGCAGAAACCGGGGGAATGCCTTGGGAGAATTTCAAAAGGAAGAACCCCCTGGTTGCTCCATTTTTTAAGACGTCTCAAAAGACTCATCTCCTCTCAGCTTTCTCGTCATCTCTCCTCTGTCTCCCCTCTTGTCATCCCCTCCCTCTCCCTTTCTCTCATAATCCTCACCTGAGCACACTCAAACGCCTGCTTGTTCTCGTTATAGAGTTCCTCGACTACAGTCCCGTTGAGCACCTTGGGAACGCCATCATGCCAGTAGTCCTCCCAGACTATGCCATCTTGCACACGCACGTGTATGCCGATGCTGATGCTGTTTGGTGCATGCACCTGCTGGCTTATGCCCCTCATCAGCTGCCATACCTCCGGCTTAGGTCTGGGAACCGAAGGGTTGAAGAATTTTCGAGGTACATGGGGAGAAAGAGAGGAGGGAACCGAGGGGTGGGAAGGGAAACAAATACCGGGAAAAGGGGGGGAATGTTTTGGGAGGTGAAAGAGAGGAGGCGAGAGGACAGACAGAGCCAGCCTACCTGTTAAATTCACACTCCTGCCCGCTGTCAAACAAAACTTGGTTGATTCTTGAGAATCCTCAGCTGTTTTTTTCAGAATCCTCGGCTGGTTTTCTAAAATCCCCGGCTGGGTTATAGATTCCTGTGCTGGAACCCTAAAATCTTCAACCGCTTCTCTTCTAAACTTCCCCCTCTCCACAGCGGCAACCCGTCAATAACACAGAGCAACCCACCGGAGCAGGAATCGCATGACGCACGCGAAGGCATACGGAGGGGCCAAGCCGATGCCTCTGAACTTATCCGCCCACGCGCCCTTCCCCTTGGTCAGCAGATTGAACAGAATTCCGCGGTTCCACAACAGCCCGATGTGCGCTATCCCACTCAGCTTCCCGAACAACGCCTCGGGATCCGTAACGTTCCTATTGTACAGGCTCAGTCGCGCGTATGGCACGTCGGGGGGGTTATTCTCGTCACTTATTCGCGGCGACGGTTCTGACAAGATAATGTCGGTCGTGTCGCGCCAGTCGAAGGTCGCGGGTTCGAAGGCGAACGGTAACCATTCCTGGCGAATTAGAAACGCGCGATCGTCTAGAAGCGCCGCGACGAACGTCGACGCGAGCCCGAACACCGTATCGCCGAACCCGTCGTGCCCCGAGTCGAAGATTAGCGTGCGACAGCGGGCGGCAGAGGCAGCGGGAGCTTCGGGCGAACCAGCGGAACCAGGAGCGGCGGCGGGGTCGGCGGCTTGCGCGTCGGCCTTGCAGGCGGCGCGGACGCGGTCGTGGAGGGTCATGTAGGTCTCTCGAAGCGACCCGCACAGGTGGTCCGGAAACGCGAAGTCGAAGGGGTGCGGGATGCCCGGGCCCGTCCCCGCGAATGCCTGCCACACCGCCACGCGCGGGAAAAGGCGGATGCGCGGAACAGGTGGGCAGCCATGACAGTTGTCGAGGCGAGGATCAGATGAAAAGGGGAGGCAGTACGAAAAAGAAGAGGTTGAATTTGTATGCCACAATAGACCAGATCATCCGCGATATTGCGCATCCGAGAAATGTTTGCCCTGCGCAACATGCTTTGCATTTTATGTTCAAACATGATAGCAACAACTTCTTCCTTACCTGATGATCCGCGGCCGCCGAGGCGTCATGATGCGCGAACCCGAATAGCAATAGTAGTACTATCAGCCGCGTGTCCAGCACGACGACTGTTACCCTTGCGGGTAGGAATAATCTACAGGGCCTGTCATTGCTCAAAAACTGAAGTGTCAGAGTGAAGGGGAGACTCCCCGAAACTATCCCGCAAGTCGGGAGAGCTGCGTCGGAGGTGAACTTTGCAAAAGCTACAGCTTTGGAGAGATTTTACACGGTATTCTACGTTAGTAAACATTTCGAACTTGCTGCAGTACGGAGCCATAGATCACAAAACAGAGATCTGTACATACATGATTCGAACCATATATTGGAGGGGGAACAAAATGGCTGTATTAAATACTTTTTAAACACACTACCTGCCTGCCACCCCTCTGCCACCAATGAAATACAAATAAAATATGTAATTATATAGTCCAATATGCAATCTGTTTACACCTTACTTGCTGGTCTACTGAAGTCAGACGGATAAATCAGGTCTTTTGGCCGCGCAATCGCATCGACCCCCCACCCCCACCGCAGTTCCCCCGTGCCCCTCCCGCCTCTCTTCCTGGTACCTGACCACCCCCCGGTAGCCCCCCTCCCCCAGCAGGGTCCTGCTCCCTCATGTGTGTCCCAGGTTGACCCACCCCCCTTGGTTGCGCCATTGGAGGTCTCCTCCGACACCTCTGGCTTAGCTGAGGGGGGTGACCCAGCTGCAGATGACACAGCGGCCACTCGACGCACACCGCGCTTGGCGACCCCTCCTGGGTTTCCGCCTCGGCCGTCTTCACCGCCTCTGCGGCCAGTCGCTGTGGACTCTGGTGCTGCAGGAGGTGATGACACCGGGGGTGGGGACTCTGGGGGTGCTGGTTCTGGGGGTGATAGGTGTCCTACTGATGGTCGAGTTGAAGGTACTCCTGCTGGAGACTCTGGGAGTGGACGTCAGCGGCAGCCGAGTGGGCAGGAGACTCTCTCGCCGCGGCAGCTTTGCGAGTGGGCTGTCCGGTGGGGCAGCCCCGGGGGCGGAGCTGGAGGTGCTGGAGCTGGAGGTGCTGGAGCTGGAGGTGCTAGAGCTACTGGTGGTACAGGTATTGGAGGTGCTGTAGCTGGAGGTATTGGAGGTACTGGAGGTACTGGAGGTACTGGTGTTGGAGGCGCTGGAGCTGGAGGTACTGGAGCTGCTGGCGCTGGAGGTGCTGGATTCACTGGTGGTATAGGTACTGGAGGTGCTGGTGCTGGAGGTACTCGAGTTGGAGGCTCTGGTACTGTGGTTACTGTGCACCAGCGGCTGTTTTTCTACCCGCAGCCGCAGTCGTCACGGCCACCACCTGACTCGGCACTTCTCCAGGTGCTTAGTCTTCCGTCTTCCACAGGCCGTACTCCACCTCTACTGTGTCCTCCGCCTGACCAGTCACACCCGCAGTTACAGCCTGGCTCCCCACTGCCTGCTCCTACTCCTTATACAGAGCAGACAGACTCCCTGACAGAGTGTCGTGAGTTTGAGTATCGTCATGCCTCGCCTGTTCGCGCTGTTCGTCGTGCTCGTCATGTTCATCCTCCACCAGTCCCCAGCACGCACACTATGGCACTTCGTCCTTCCTCTGTTCCACATCGTGTTGCCCTGCTGTCTCCTCTGGCTTCTTCTCTTCCTGACATTCCTGACCCTGAGTTTGACCGTGCTCGTGCTGCAAGTCTTAGTGTCAGGCGTCTCCTGGCCACGCTTGTCACTGACCCTTCCTTCGAGTCTACTGCTGCGTCTGCCTTAGTCACTGAGCTAGTTGACTTTGCTGCTACCTATCGTCTTGACTACTTCGCGAGTCTTGTTACTGAGTCTGAGTCTGACTAACCCCCGTCCGTCGGGGGTGAGCATGCCCTTGGATGTGACGTCCTTGGGGTAGACAGTTTGAGCTCGAGTGCCTTGCGGTTGCTGTACCTCATCTCGCTTCCATGATGTTGTGCTCTGAGGGAGACCCGGATGCACTTGACATCCCTACTCCGCGCTCTTACGCAGAGGCGATCTCGGATGAGTACTTCTCTCTTGGCAAACAGCCATGGATGCAGAGATGGCTTCCTGGAAGTCCACAGGCACTTACGTCAACGAGGTTCCCCATCCTGGGGCAAACATAGTCGATGGCATGCGGATCTTCCGGGTGAAGAGGCCGTTGGGTTCTCCGCCTGCCTTCAAGGCGCGTTACGAGGCTTCAGTCAGCGAAAGTGGGTCGACTTCTTCCAGACCTGCTCTCCCTCCCCGAAGATGACCACTCTTCGGGTTACTGCACGTTGCAGCACAGCGTGACTACGCGCTCCAGTCGCTTGACTTCATCACAGCTTTCTTGCGGGGCAGCCTTCACGAGGAGATCTGGTTGCGCCGCCCACCTGGCTTCACTGGGTCGTTTCCAGAGGGTACCCAGCGGAGCCTCCGGTGGCCAGTCTACGGTCTCCGCCAGGCGCCCCGCGAGTGGCACGACACACTGAGTACGACACTTGCGGCTCTTGGGTTTGCTCCTTCGACTGCTGACCCGTCGCTGTTTCTGCGCACCGACCCTTATCTGTCGCCGTTCTACATCCTCGCGTACGTCGACGACTTGGTCTTTGCTACTGCCGACACTGAGGCACTGACCCTTGTGAAGGCGGAGCTGCAGAAGAGACACACCTGCACTGACCTTGGTGAGCTGCTCAGCTATCTTGGCTTGCAGATTACCGGGGACAGAGCACGGCGCACCATCACTGTGACCCAATCACGCTTCCACTTCCAGTTCTCCTCGCTGCTGTCCACTCCTCTGCCTACAGGCCACTCGCTCTCAGCTCCACCTTCGAACGAGTCCGTAGAGCTGAGTGGTCAGTATCCAGAGCTTGTGGGATGCCTCATGTACCTGATGACTTGCACTCGACCTGACCTCACGTACCCTCTCAGCATCCTGGTGCGCTACGTTGCGCCCGGGAGACACCGACCAGACCACTGGCGGGCTGCTAAGAGGGTGATGCGTTACTTGTACAGTACATCGGGCATGGGGCTTGTGCTTGGAGGATGGGGCTCAGTGGTACTCACAGGACACTCCGACGCCTCTTGGGCCGACGACCAGTCGACTCAGCGGTCGTCACAGGGTTACACTTACAGTCTTGGCTCTGGTTCTTGAGAAGAATGAAGAACGAGGATGCATGAACTATGAATGAGGTGAGTACATATAGAAAACCCTAATTGGGTTGTACCCCCTATGGGATACCCCACTATAGCCTACACAACAGCATAAGCTATATATGTTCTGACACACCCCCATAGGCAAAGTGGGGGAGAACAAGGGGTCACAAGACCAGTCAAGCAAAGCAGAGCAAGCTCAGGGTGGATCACAACGTCACCACACAGTCCGAGCACAACGACAAGGCCACAAGGCCAGTTCACATGCAGGAGTACACATGTATATATAGAGCTAGACAAGCAAGAGCAGGTATATATATGTGACAGTACAAGTAAGGTCAAGAGGAGAGCAAGTGAGGCAAGACAGGTACAAGACCCAGCTGAGTGCAGAAGCGCTGATGGTCACAAGGCGCAAGTGCCTTGGTGAACACATCAGCAGTGTTAGCCTGAGAGGCCACGTACGCAAGTCGCAACTGACCACGCTGCTGCAGCTCACGAGCAAGAAAGTAACGGAGAGCAATGTGCTTCGTTCTGTGCTCCAAGCGCTGCTCTCGACACAAGGCCAGCATGGCCTTGTTGTCTACGTACAGCACTGGAGGAGAACGAGGCGGCTCTCCAAGGTCAGTCAGCAGGTAGGTGAGCCAGCGAAGCTCCTGTGCAGCCATGGCCCCGGCGTAGATCTCAGCCTCACAACTGGAGCCGAGAACAGAGGACGAGCGAGTAGCTCGCCACGAGACAGAGCCGGAACCAAGACTGAAGGTGTAACCCTGCGACGACCGCTGCGTAGCCTGGTCGTCAGCCCAAGAAGCGTCCGCATGCCCAGTGAGGACCACTGGACTCCGCCCTCCAAGCACTAGTCCCATGCCCGACGTACTGCACAAGTATCGCAACACCCTCTTCGCTGCAGCCATGTGCTCTGGTCGGTGTCTCCCAGGAGCAACATAGCGTGCAAGAATGCTAAGAGGGTATGCAAGGTCAGGTCGTGTGCAGGTCATCAGGTACATGAGGCAGCCAACAAGCTCTGGATACGGGCCACTCGACTCTACGGACTCATCCGAAGGCAGAGCTGAGAGGGAGTGGCGAGTAGGCAGAGGAGTGGCCTGAGGCGAGGAGTACGTGAAGCCGAAGCGCTGAAGGACCTGCTGCACCATGTGTGACTGAGTCAGGGTAATGGTGCGGCGTGCTCTGTCCCGGTTGATCTGCAAGCCAAGGTAGCTGCGCAGTTCACCCAGGTCTGTGCACGTGTGTCTCTTCTGCAGCTCGGACTTCACGTGGGCGAGTCCAGCAGTGTCAGCTGTGGCAAAGACCAAGTCGTCGACGTACACGAGGATGTAGAACGGCGGCAGAGAGGTGTCGGTGCGTAGAAACAGCGACGGGTCGGCAGTAGAAGGAGCAAACCCAAGAGCCGCAAGCGTAGTCCTCAGTGTGTCGTGCCACTCACGTGGCGCCTGGCGGAGACCGTAGACTGGACGCCGGAGACTCCACTGGGTACCAGGAGGGAAAGACCCAGTGAAGCCAAGTGGGCGGCGCAGCCAGATCTCCTCGTGCAGGCTGCCCTGTAAGAAAGCAGTGCTGAAGTCGAGAGAGTGCAGCTCGTAGTCACGGTGAGCAGCAACGTGTAGCAGCACCCGAAGAGTGGTCATCTTCGGGGTGGGGGAGAAGGTCTGAAAGTAGTCAACTCCCTGTCGCTGACTGAAGCCACGAGCCACGTAACGTGCCTTGAAGACAGGCGGAGAAGCCGGCGGCCGCTTCACCCTGAAGATCCACATGCCACTGACGATGTTCGCCCCAAGAGGGGGGACAGCGTCAACGTAGGTGCCCGTGGACTTCCAGGAAGCCATCTCTGCATCCATAGCTGCCTGCCACTGAGAGGAGTAGGGACCCTCTATCGCCTCCGCGTAAGAGCGCGGAGTCGGGATGTCAAGTGCATCCGGGTCTCCCTCAGGGGTAAGCAGTACGGACACGAGATGAGGTGAAGCAGCTGTCAGACACTGGAACTCCTCCTGCCTGTCCTCAAGGACGTCCGTGCCAAGGGCACACTCACCCCCGACTGACGGAGGACAGGCAGACCCAGACTCAGCGACAAGACTAGCAGCGTAGTCTAGGCGACAGCGAGCAGCAAAGTCGACGAGCTCAGTAACTAGGGCAGACGCAGCAGTAGACTCGAAGGAAGGGTCAGTGACGACAGTAGCAAGGAGACGCGTGACAGTAGGACTGGCAGCACGAAGAGAGTCCGACTCCGGGTCGGGAAGAGCAGGAAGAGAGGACTCAGGAGGAGAAGGCAAAGGGGCACGCAGAGGAGCAGTAGACGGACGCAGAGACATCCTGTGCGTGCCAGGGACAGGAGGAGGACGCTGACGCGAACCACGACCACTAGCGCGAGCAGCACGGACAGGCGACGCAGGGCGAGACGCAGGCTCACGACGCTCAGTAAGACCTCCAGTAGGACCAGTGTAGGGAGAAGGAGCAGGCAAAGGGGAGGTAGGCTGTAGCAGTGACCGCGACGGGACAGGCTGTGGACCCTCCAAGAGAGGAGGAGGAGGACCAGGAGAGGGCGGAAGACCAAGAACCTGCTGCAGGAGTGGAACGAAGTACGGTCGAGGCCGCGTAGCTACGCCAGAAACAGCAGGGACAGCACCAGTACCCCCAGCAGGAGCACCCGCTCCAGCAGCACCTCCAGTAGCTCCAGAACCTCGAGCAACACCAGGAGCACCCCCAGCAGGACCGCCAGTGGTAGTCTCAGCGCCAACACCCTCAGCAGTACCAGCTCCAGTCGAACCCGCAGGCCCAGCAGCTCCAGTACTCCCAGGACGAGCACCTCCGGGACCCGCAACAGCAGCACCCTCAGTAGCCGACGAACCTCCAGCACCAGCAGCACGGCTCCAGCGCCGGGCAAACCACTCGCGCAGCTCCTGAGGAGAGAGTGGCTCCCGGCGAGACAAAGCACGCGTAGAAACTCGAGGCGGAGGACCTCCAGGCGCAGCACTCCCAGGTCCAGCACCCCCAGGCAAAGCACCCCCAGGCGTAGCACCCCCACACTCAGCACCCCCAGGCTCAGCACCCCCAGGCTCAGCACCCCCAGGCTCAGCACCCCCAGGCTCAGCACCCCCAGACTCAGCACCCCCAGACTCAGCACCCCCAGGCTCAGCACCCCCAGGCCCAGCACCCCCAGGCTCAGTACCCCCAGCAGCACCAGAGTCACCAGTGACCTCGACAGGCTCGACTGCGTCTACCTGGGACACACCTGAAGGGGCAGGACCCTGAGGGGGGAGGGGGTCTACCGGGGGGGGACCTGGGACAAGGAAGAGCGGGGGCGGGGGGGGGGGACGGAGTGCGGTAGGGGAAGAGGCGGTAGTAGGGTACCGACTCGTCGAACGTGACGTCCTGAGAGGACAGAACACGGCGAGAGGTGGGGTGGTAGAACTGCCACCCAGGCGCATCTGGGGGGAACCCCAGGAAGACGCAAGGAGCAGCACGAGGGGACAGTTTGTCCGCAGACAAGTCGCGGACAAACGCGCGAGATCCCCAGACCCTGAACGCCGACGCATCGCCCACCTTCCCGGTCCACAGCAAGGCTGGGGAGGTCTCCGGCCTGGAGACCCTGGGGTGAAGGTTGATCTGACGTGCCGCGTACCTCACCGCAAACGGCCACAGAAAATGGGGGGCAGCCGCATGCATCATAGACGTACGAGCGACGTCCATGACCATGCCAATGCGGCGCTCAGCAATCCCATTTTGCTGCGGAGAGTCCGGGAGCGTGAAGGTCTGACGGATGCCTCGTGCACGACAGTAGGCTCGCAGAAGGCCAGAGGAGAACTCTCCGCCTCTGTCCGAGTGCAGACGCAGAACAGGAAAGTCGGAGCCAAAGCTCTGCCTGAGCTGGAGACGAGCTGCGCGGATCCAGTCGATCAGCACCTCAGTGACATCACCCTTGCCGCGCAAGGGGAAGACTGCGGTGTAACGCGAGTAGTCGTCAACAACGAGCAGGAAGTAGCGCTCGTGACCCTGCCCACGGACGCGGGCTGGGCCCCACACGTCCATGTGGAGCATCTGCAACGGGGCCTCTGTCGGAGGAAACTGGGAGGAGTGAGGGGCAGCACGCTGGCGCCCCTCGACACAGGGGACACAGGTAGGGCCAGGGCCCTGAGGAAGGGGAGGGAGGGACCGGGGGAGACCAGACACTAGAAGACGGGAGGCCATGCCTCTGAGCCGAAGCAGAGAGGGGTGACCAAGACGGTGGTGCCAGAGAAGAGTCTCGTGAGACAGGAGACGACAAGAACAGGGGGCAGACTCAGGACCAGACCTGGACGCAGCAGCAAACACCTGACCCGACGAAGCGACTCTACCAGACTCAGTAACGGGAGGAGACGCAGTGGTCAGTGTGTACAGGCTCGACCCCTGCTGACGGGTAAACGTAGCCAGGTGTCGGCCTGTGCGAGCCTCTGTACAGTGCGTCACCCGCTGACGCGCAGGAGTGAACTGGTGTACACCCGCATCCTGTAGGTCAGCACCACTCACCAGGTTCGTAGAGAACGAGGGGAGGTAGAGACCAGACAGGGTGCCAGAGGGAGCCGCCGGACACGGGAGGACTGTGGAGAAGCGAGACAGGACAGGACCCCCAGAGGGGTCAGCCAGAGACACTGCAACCGGTCGACTCAGCGGTGTGAGTGTGGTGCGGTCCCTAAAGAAGGAGCGAGACGCCCCAGAGTCAAGGGTGAAGGTGAGGGAGGCCGAAGCCGACGTAGTACCTGAGAGCGCAGACTCACCAGTACCTGAGGACGCAGACACACGAGCACCTAGGGCAGCAGCGTCGCAAGCACCTAGGGCAGCAGCCTCACCAGGACCTAGAGCAGCAGTCTCAATACCCGGATCGGGCGGGAAACACCGGTAACAGTCACCCTCATCACTAATAGACACAGCATACATGGCAGAGAGAATAGCATCAAAGTCAAGATCATAGATGGCAACACCCGCCCTGGACAGGTCACCCCAACGAGGGATCTCTGAGGCCTCCGGGAACTGGTGACGCCACGCGTCCGTCAGGCGGCCAAAGCAGCGCTGAGTGGGGTGGGGACCCCCACACTGCTCACCCGCACGGTCGCCGGTGCGCAAAACGTAGGAGCACGGACCAAAACCCCCACCTCGCTGACGCGCAGTGTACCACTCACGAAGCTGCTGAGGGGACAAGGTGTCACGACCACGCTGCTGCTGCTGGCGCGAGCCACCACCGGAGCCACTCCTCTGCGAAGACCCGCGACCAGCACCACCTCCACCCCCGCCGCCTCCTCCGCCTCCGCCGCCTCCGCTACTGCCGCCGCCTCCACCTCCGCCTCCGCCGCCGCCACCTCCGCCACCCCCGCTCCCACTGCCACCGCCGCCGACACCTCCGCCTCCACTGCCGCCACCGACTCCTCCACCCCCACCTCCACTCCCACCGCCACCCCCACTCCCCCCACTGCCGCCACCTCCACCTCCACCGCCCCCGCTCGCTCCTCCAGCGCCCTTGCCCCCCTTGCCCTTGCCAGAGCGGCGTCTCCCACTAGGGACAGACGCCACACCGACCGACTCAAGACCAAGGAGGTCGGCCGCAGCAGCAGAGGCAACAGAGGGCAGAAGGGGGGAGGGGGAACACCCCTCAAAGATGGGGGTGCGCGGGTCACCACGAGAGGCCCCTACAGCGACTATGCTCTTCTCGGCCGCTAGGAGGGACTTCTCGAGGAGGTCAACAGTGAGAGTGGTGGGACAGACAGAGAGAAAGTGGTCCCTGACTACACGAAGGGAGTCAGGAAGGCGAGTGACTATGTAGTAAAGAGTGATGTACATGGGGGGGGGGTTCTTGGCGCAGAAGTCAGCAGGGAGTGCAGCGCGGTAGCGGGTGTCACTAGTGCGGAGGTGCGTAATGAGGTCAGCGACTGTGGGAAAGGCAGCAAGGTCAGGAAAGAGGTACGGTAGCATGAGACGGCTCAGTGCAGCAGTGGCAGGGGAGGAGTAGCGCGCAACTACAGCGTCGTACAAGGTCTGAGCACTCTTGTACTGACTAAAGTGTGCACGCTCGGAGGTAGGGAGGTGGCGACGCACAGCAAGACGTGCAGCAGCGTCGCGCGTGGCCCACTGGGAGCGAACAGTGGCGTCGGCGTCAGCAGCAGGGGCAGTGGAGGCGCCAGAGGTGAGGTCAAAGAGAGAGAGACCATCTGCCCTATCGCACTGTAAGAACAGCTGCAGGTCATCCACCCAGACCTCAAAGTCAATGGCCCGACCCTCAGCGTCAAAGACTAGAACACTAGGGGTAGCCATGACCCTAGACGACTGGCAGCGCAAACAGTAGGGTGAGGGCAGTGCAGTGAAAGGGCGCTGTGCTCACCAGACTGGACAGGTCGGGCGGCCCGGAAGGAGGGCGGCGCGGCGGCTCGGCGGCTCGGCTGCCGGGCGGCTCGGCGGCTCGGCGGCTCCGCTGCTGGGCGGCACGGCTGCTGGGCGGCTCGGCTGCTGGGCGGCTCGGCTGTTGAGCGGCTCGGCTGCTGGGCGGCTCGGCTGCTCTGCTGTCGGGCGGCTCGGTTGTGCTGCTGAGGGGCAGCACGGCTCGGGCTGCTCGGGCGGTGCGGGCGGCTCGGGCGGCTCGGGCGGCTCAGCTCCTCAGCGGCACAGGCGGGGTGGGGACCGAGACGGCGGCGCGCGGCTGGGACGGGCGGCGCACGGGCGGCGTGGGGCCGGGACTGCGGTGCGCGGCCGGGACGGTCGGCTCACGGGCGGCGTGGGGCCGGGACGGGCGGCGCGCGGGCGTCGAGGGGCCGGGACGGGCGGCGCGCGGGCGTCGAGGGGCCGGGACGGGCGGCGCGCGGGCGTCTAGGGGTCGGGCCGGGTGGCGCGCGGGCGTCTAGGGGCCGGGACGGGCGGCGCGTGGGCGTCGAGGGGCCGGGACGGGCGGCGCGTGGGCGTCTAGGGGCCGGGACGGGCGGCGCGCGGGCGTCTAGGGGCCGGGACGGGCGGCGCGCGGGCGTCTAGGGGCCGGGACGGGCGGCTCACGGGCGGCGAGGGGCCGGGACGGGCGGCGCGCGGGCGTCGAGGGGCCGGGACGGGCGGCGCGCGGGCGTCGAGGGGCCGGGACGGGCGGCGCGCGGGCGTCTAGGGGCCGGGACGGGCGGCGCGCGGGCGTCTAGGGGCCGGGACGGGCGGCGCGCGGGCGTCTAGGGGCCGGGCCGGGTGGCGCACGGGCGTCTAGGGGCCGGGACGGGCGGCGCGCGGGCGTCTAAGGGGCCGGGACGGGCGGCGCGCGGGCGTCTAAGGGCCGTGACGGGCGGCTAAAGGGGCCACTAGGGGCCAAGAGAGAGGGGAGCGCGACTCGGGTAGGGGCAGAGTGCGCTCCGGGCAGGAAAAAAAACGGTGGGCCCTAGGAACAGTTCCCACGAGGGAACCTGCTCGATACCATGAGAAGAATGAAGAACGAGGATGCATGAACTATGAATGAGGTGAGTACATATAGAAAACCCTAATTGGGTTGTACCCCCTATGGGATACCCCACTATAGCCTACACAACAGCATAAGCTATATATGTTCTGACAGTTCTGTCTCCTGGAGGTCCACCCGCTCGTCTTCTGTTCTCAGCTCCAGTTGTGAGGCTGAGATCTACGCGGGGGCCATGACTGCACAGGAGTTACGCTGCGTGACCTACTTGCTGGCAGACTTGGGTGAGTGGCCTCGTTCTACTCCGGTTCTGTACGTCGACAACAAGGCCTCGATTGTCTTGTGTCAGGAGCAGAGACTGGAGCACAGAACGAAGCACATTGCTCTTCGTTACTTCCTCGATCTAGAGTTACAGCAGTGTGGTCAGCTTCGCCTTGCTTACGTGGCCTCACGGGCCAACACTGCTGATATTTTCACCAAGGCACTTGTGTCTGGTGATCATCAGCGTTTCTGCACTGCTCCAGGCCTAGTGCCTACTTTGCCTCACTTGCTTACTGCTTGACTTTGCCTTGTACTTTGATCTCTATATATATACCTGCATGCTTACTCTTGCTAGGTTGTGTTCACTGTACTGCTTGTGCTTTTATAACTCTGCATGTGAACTGGCCTTGAGGCCACTTGCTTGTGCTCGGACTGCGTGGTGGTCTTGAGATCCACCCTGAGCTTTGATTTGCTTTGCTTCTTTGCTTGACTGGTCTTGTGACCATTGGTTGTTTTTGCTATCCCCCACTTTGCCTATGGGGGTGAGTCAAAATGCATACATTGTTGTGTAGGCTGTAGTGGTGTAATCATTAGAGAGTACAACCCTTTTAGGGTTTCCCCTTTTGTACTCCCCATGCCTGCTAGTGAACTCATGCCTGTCTCATCATTCTGACAGCTCGGTATGGTCTTCGTCGGTCGTTGTTCGAAATGCTGACCTGGAAATTCGTTGATTTTCGCTCGCGTGGCCTTCGTGTAATGCCAGTGGGGCGGACACTCCTTGCACCCGGTCGTTCTAGAATCCAGCAATCCCCTCCCTTCCGTGGCAACCTAGCAAGCAGTACAAGAACCTCGCTGGCTACCCCCCCCCCTCTCCCCCCCCCCCCCCCCCCTCCCCCCCCCCCCTCTCCTCAACAAGCCTTCAGGTTTGTCCAGCCTCCGTAATTCGGAGTCTCATCAAGCAACGGTCATCTGTACCGTCCATAAAACACAATATATCGAAATAGCATGTGACAAGAATGACAGCAGATAGCAGACAGAAACCTAGAGAGAGCCGATGATTCTTTTCCAAGAAATATTTGATTAGAGTGACATTGTTGGACACCATATCGTATTTGTTTCAGCACATCCTGCGGAGAATAGGCGATTGTGGGAGAGCATAGGCGCAGAGTTGCAAACCGGATACTTGTAAACCGGATACGGACTTGTTGGAACGAATACTGGTATTAAGAAACCACAGCTTGGTATGCAGTAACGGAACGAACGAAATTGATTAATTGATATTTTACAACAGAAACAACATGAACCTTATAGAGAAACATTGTGACGTGTGCAAGAACATTCTAGGAGAACGTTGTTCAAGGAGAACGTGCAAGCACCTACTCTAGTATGCGGTTCCAGGCTAGCACCGGCAGGTGAAATACCATCAAGTGAAAATATCATATGGTGTATTTTCCACCTGCGCAGGTTCTTGCAACACTAACAGTTGCATATGCTCGTTTGTGCAATGTCGTCACTTCCCTCCAATCTGGTCCAATGTCAAATTGTGCACACTGAGATGCACGATTTGGAGTGTACCGAAGCTCCAGTATGCGGTATGCGATGTCTCTCTACTTCGCATAGAGCCGCTACACGCGAAACCAGGCGCGTGCAGGCAGGTGCTATCCCTGCATGGTGCGGTGAGTGTAGAGGACCGGGGTTCGATTCCTGTTGTCGGCGACATCCTACCGGTATGCCCTAGTGGTGGGCCCTCCCAGTGAGGGGAGTGTTGGAAGTGGACACTCGAATGGCCCGAGGTGGTCTCCCCAAGGGCTACAGGTGTCGTCTGTCAAAACATATGTGTTTAGATATATATAGGCTGTATTGGGGCTAGCTTTAGGGGGTACATGAATCATCTCGACATTCTCCTTGTACCCCCTCCCTTGACCTAATCCACCATTCCTAAGTTTCTAACATGGTATAGAGCAATTAGGTCCTTTAGGACCGGTTTTTATTTTTTAACGACTGGCCCGGGCAGCGCGCCCCTAGTGCGTGCCCCTTAGCTGCGCGTCGCGCGCCCCGCTCGATCGCGATTCCCCCCGTCCCTGCCCGTTCGATCGCGAAACCCCCTTGCCCGCTCGATCGCGACCCCTCCCCTCCTACGGCCCCGCTTCCCTACTGCCTCACGTGACGCGCACCCCGCTGCCTCCGCTGCCCCGCGCCTCCATCGCGCGAACTACTGCCCAGCCGCCTGCACCCGCGTTGCCGCTTAGCAGCCACTGCCTCGCGACCCTGCACTGCCCCGCTGCCCTGCCCGCTGCCCAGCGCGACGCCTGCCCCACTGCGCCACCGTTGCGCTGCCCTGCCACTGCCCTTCGAGCCGCGCTTCACTGTCGCGTGGCAAAGCTACAGCCGCAACTACAGCCTCAGCTACAGTAGCAGCTACAGCCACACCTACAGCCGCAGCTACATGTCAGAATGTGATATTTGTCTAGCCTGCAGTGGGGTACTCTATAGCGAGTATAGCCCAAATTAGGGTTTCCTATATGTACTCAACTGCCTGCTAGTGCAAACCCTCTTTCCTGTTCTAAACTTCTGCTTGCTATCTCAACATGGTATCAGAGCAGGTCGACCCTCGCGGGTCGATCCTGTGGATGGGCCCACCCTGCTGCTTCCGCTGCTGTCCTGCCTGTCGAGCGCCCCGGTCGTGCGACGTTTTCTGCCCACCAGGCGCTCGGGGCGCGTGGCGGTTTCTTGCCCGCCACACGCCCGGGGCGCGCGCGGCGGTTTCGTCGCCCGTCGCGGCGCCCCGGGGGCCCGCGCGCTGTCCCCTCCCGTCGCCCGTCGCGGCGTCCCGGGGGCCCGCGCGTCGCCCCCCTTCCGTCGCCCGTCGCGGTGCCTCGGGGGCCCGCGCGTCGCCCCCCTTCCGTCGCCTGTCGCGGCGCCCCGGGGGCCCGCGCGTCGCCCTACCCGTCGCCCGCCGCGGCGCTCTGGGGGCCTGCGCGTCGCCCCCCCCCTCCCGTCGCCCGTCGCGGCGCCCTGGGGGCCCGCGCGTCGCCCCCTCCCGTTGCCCGTCGCGGCGCCCTGGGGGCCCGCGTGGCGCCCTGTCCGTCGCCCGTCGCAGCGCCCCAGGGAACCGCGCGCCGCCCCGCTTCTGCTCGCACGCCGCCCCAGCTGCTGCCCGCGTTTCTGCCCCGCCTGCGTTTGGGGTATGGGGGTGGCGGGTATGGGGGTGGCGGGTGTGTGAGCCGTCCCCTACTCCTCCTCCTCCTTCGTCTCCCACTGCTGCAGCTGCCGCTGAGGGGGGTGGGTGTGTGGGAGCCGAGGGAGTGGTGCTAGGGGGGTGTCGTGGGAGTGAAGCTAGGGGTGCAGCAGGAGGTGTGTGAAAGGGGGGTGGGACAGTTGGGGGATGTTGAGCGGAGGCAGCCGTCGTGTCGTCAGCAGCGCCAGTAGTCCGGGGCTCTGCTCCAGTAGCCCAGCGAGCCTGCTGCGCCAGTCGCCCGTGGGTCCGTTGCTCCTGCCGCTCGTCTTAGCCGCGGAGCCAGTTACTCCAGTAGTCCGGGGCGCTGCTCCGGTAGCCACTCCGTGTGCGCGGCTCCTGTTGCCTGTGTGTCTGCGGCTTCACCCGTCGCCTCCTATCTCCACTCCTCTCACAGTCCCTCCTCCTCCTCACTTGCCTTTTGTGAATGCCTCTAGCTTTGCTTGTACTTGTGAACCTGCTCTATGACTGCTTGCTGTGCTGATTATACCCCACTTTGACTATGGGGGTGTGTCAGAATGTGATATTTGTCTAGCCTGCAGTGGGGTACTCTATAGCGAGTATAGCCCAAATTAGGGTTTCCTATATGTACTCAACTGCCTGCTAGTGCAAACCCTCTTTCCTGTTCTAAACTTCTGCTTGCTATCTCAACACTACAGCCAAAGCTAGAGCCGCAGCTACAGCCATTGCAGCCGCCGCTACAGCCACTGCAGCTGCCGCTACAGCCACTGCGGCCGCCACTACAGCAGCTGCTGCCACTGCTACAGCCACTGCCACTGATATAGCTGCTACAGCAGCCGCTACAGCTCTGCTACTTCTGCTACGGTCCCTGCTCCTGCCGCTACAGCCTTGCTGCTGTCGCTACAGCCCTGGTGCTGCCACTACAACACCTGCAACTAAAGCTACAGCCTTGCTACTGCTGCTACAGCCTCTGCTGCCGCTGCTACCGCCCTTGCTGCTGCCAAACAGCCCTGCTGCTGCCGCTACAGCCTTGCTACTGCCGCTACAGCACCAGCTGCCAACTGCTGCTGCCGGCCTAGGTGTTGTCGCCTACTACCGCTGCCGCCCTAGGTGCTGCTGTTGCCGCCCATGCTGCTGCTGCCGCTTCTGCTCCTATGGCGACTCCCACTGTCCTTACCTTTGACACCGAGGGCTAGCCGATCAAGTTTGAGTCCTTGCTCGAGGGCTTAGACCTGTACCTGCAGAACGTTGCTATGGAGGATGTCTCGCTCTACGAGCATACCTCGGGGTCCCTAAATGCCCCTGCTGCGTCGAATGACCGCGTCGTTCGTTCCCAGTGGGCTACTCGAGACGCTACTGCCACTCTTGCTGTTCGTAACCACCTTCCACTAGGCCAGCGGCCCCATTTCCGCCAGCAAAAGGGGGCCAAAGCTCTTTATGACGCTGTGGTCAAGCGCTACTCCTCCCCCTCTGCTGCTAGCCTAGGTCGTCTTGCACTGCCGTTCCTCTTCCCTGAGCTGTCAGACTTTACCACTGTAGCGGAACTCGTGACGCACCTGCGCTCCCTAGACACGCGCTACCGTGCTGCTCTCCCATCCGCTTTCCTGACTGCGAACCAACCCCCCTGTATCTCACTCTCTACTTCCTCACGACCCGCCTCCCTGACTCCCTTCGCGATGTTCGAGACTACTTCCTCGCCCTAGACCCCACCAAGATCACCCTTGCCTCGTTTGAGTCCCGTCTCTTAGGCTGAGTCTGCTGCCCTCGTTGTAGCTGCCTCCCGTGGCACTCCCTTCCCCTCCATTTTTGAGAGGTGCTCCCCCTCCCTGCTCGTGCCCTCTGTTGCCTCTGCTGCTGCTGTGGACTTCCTTCGTGCTGAGAAGGTCGATGCTGCGTCTGATCCTAGTGGGAGGCACCGCAGCGGCAAGGGCAAGGGTGGCAAGGTTGGGGGTGGTGGGGGTGGCGGGTTGGCGGTGCTAGTGGCAAGGGTGGTGGCGGTGGGGGTGGTGGGGGTGGGGGAGGTGGCGGCGGCGGTGGAGGTGGCGGGGGTGGTGGAGGCAGTGGGGGTGGTGGAGGGGGCTGGGGTGGCACTCGGGGAGGAGCTGGCGGGGCGGAGCTGGAGGTTCGGCTACTCGTACTGCTGCGTTTGGTGGTGCAGCTGGTGGTGGCGGCGGCTCTGGGGGTGGACAGCAGCAGCAGCCGCGTCGACAGGTGCCGCTCTCGCCACAGCAGCTTCGTGAGTGAGCGGTCCGGCGTGGCAGCTCAGGTGGCCCAGTTCGTTGCCAGTACGTCCGTCGCACGGGTCAGCCTGGAGTGACTTGCGGTCGCACGGACCACACGGAGGCTCGCTGCTTCTTCCGCCTCGACGACCTATATCGCGAGGAGTTTGGTGAGCAGCTGATGTCTCCCGACTGGTTAGCCTAGCTCAAGAAGAACATCGATGTGTTTGCTTGTGATTGGGACGTGATCCATGCTGGCATGTATGCGACGTATGCTGCTTCTTCTAGTGTTGAGGGTGACTGTTATTCGTGTGTGCCTAGAGCTGCCAGTGTAGAGGCCGCTAGTCTAGGTTCTTGTGACCCAGCTAGCACAAGTGCAGCACCTGAGGAGGCCTTGCACACTTCATACTAGACTCAGGCCCGTCTCACTGCTTCTTCCGCGACTGCACCACAGTCACACCACTCACAGCACCTGTCCCTGTCACTCTGGCTGACCCCTCCCGTGGCCCAGTCTTTGCACGTGGCTCCACTGTTCTCCCGTGCCAGGCAGCCCCCTCCGGCTCCCTCTCAGGTCTCACCTCCCCTCGTTCGTTAAGAACTTGGTGAGTAATGCTGTCCTCCAAAAGAGTTGGTCACTACCACCACACCTGGGGGAGAGCTCGTGGTGATCCGTACGGACTCACGCACTAGCGAGCACCTCGCCACGTTCACTCGGAGGCCCGGGTCTGGCCTGTACACACTGACCACTGAGTCTGCACAGGTGGCTGAGTTAGGTCCAGTAGCTGCGTCAAGTGAGGTAGCTGCGTCTTGTTCGTGTCAGTTACTCACGCACCCGGCTCTGCTCTGGCACCACCGTCTTGGTCACCCCTCCCTGCCGCGTCTGCGTAGCATGCACTCCCGTCTCCTTGTCTCTGGCCTCCCCAGGTCCCTGCCCCCGCTCCCGAGGTCGCTTGCGCCGCCGTGCCTTCCCTGCGTCCGCTCCTCACTCCTCCTCGTTTC
Organism: Closterium sp. Naga37s-1; assembly: GCA_947471745.1. NCBI lineage: Eukaryota > Viridiplantae > Streptophyta > Zygnematophyceae > Desmidiales > Closteriaceae > Closterium > Closterium sp. Naga37s-1. Next base: position 2,827,536 of record CANJKZ010000813.1, read on the forward strand.
CTCCTACCACTGCTCCTCTGCAGACCCTCCAAATGGACGTGTGGGGTCCAGCCCGCGTCACTGGACAGGGTGGCGAGCACTACTTTCTGCTGGTTGTTGACGACTACACGCGCTACACCACGGTCTTCCCCTTGCAGAGCAAGGCGGATGTCCGCAGTGTCTTGATCCGCTGGATTGGCGCTGTCCGTCGCCAGCTCAGCGCTCGGTTCCAGCAAGACCTCCCGGTCTTGCGGCTGCACTCTAACCGATGTGGTGAGTTTTCCTCCCGCCTCCTCGAGGACTTCTGTGGTGCTGAGGGAATCACCCCGTTGTTTACTTTTCCGGCGTCTACACAGCCGAATGGGATTGCAGACCGCCGCATTGGCTTGATCATAAAAATTGCTCGCACCTCCATGGTCCATGCAGTGGCTCCCCATTTTCTGTGGTCGTTTGCGGTCCGATACGCCGCGCACCAGCTCAACCTCTGGCCCCGTGTCTCCCACCCGGAGACCTCCCCTACTATGCGGTGGACGGGAGACGTTGGTGATGCGTCGGCGTTTTGGGTCTGGGGTTCCCTTGCTCTTGTCCGCGATCCTCCCGCAGACAAGCTCTCTCCTTGCACTCTTTGCTGCGTCTTCCTTGGCTTTCCTACCGACGCCCCGCACCGACAGTTTTACCACTCGAGGTTCTCGCCGTATCCTCTCCTCCCAGGACGTCACCTTTGACGAGTCTGTCTGCTTCTACCGTCTCCACCCCCAACGCAGTTCCCCCGTGCCCCTCTCGCTTCTCTTCCTGGTACACGACCCCCCCCGGTAGCCCACCTCCCCCCGCAGGGTCCTGCTCCCTCAGGTGTGTCGCAGGTTGACCCACCCCCCTTGGTTGCGATGTTGGAGGTCTCCTCCGACACCTCTGGCCCAGCTGAGGGGGGTGACCCAGATGCAGACGACACAGCAGTCACTCGCCGCTCATCGCGCTTGGCGACCCCTACTGGGTTTCCGCCTCGGCCATCTTCACCGCCTCTGCAGCCAGTCGCTGTGGACTCTGGTGCTGCAGGAGGTGGTGACACCGGGGGTGCAGACTCTTGGGGTGCTGGTTCTGGGGTTGCTGAGTGTCCTACTGGTGGTCGAGTTGTGGGTACTCCTGCTGCAGCCGAGTGGGCAGGAGACTCTCTTGCGCGGCAGCGTCGCGAGTGGGCTGTCCGGTGGGGCAGCCCCGGTGGCGGAGCTGGAGGTGCTGGTGCTTAAGCTACTGGAGCTGGAGGTGCTGGTGCTGGAGGTGCTGGAGGTGCTGGTGCTGGAGGTCCTGGTGCACGTCGGCAGGAGACTCTCTCGCCGCAGCAGCTTCGCGAGAGGGCTGTCCGGTGGGGCAACCCTGGTGGCAGAGCTGGAGGTGCTGGTGCTGGAGGTGCTGGAGCTGGAGGTGCTGGAGGTACCGGTGCAGGAGGTGCTGGAGCTGGAGGTACTGGAGGTACTGGTGCTGGGTGTGCTGGAGGTGCTGGTGCTGGAGATGCTCTAGGTACTGGAGCTGAGGGTGCTGGAGGTGTTGGTACTGTGGGTACTGCTCAGCGGCGACGTTTTTTCTTGCCGCAGCCGCAGTCGTCCCTACCACCACCTGGTTCGGTACTTCGCCAGGTTCTTAGTCTTCCGTCTTCCATTGGCCTTATTCCATCTCTACTGTGTCCTCCGCCTGACCAGTCACAGCCGTAGTTACAGCCTGGCTCCCCGTCGCCTGCTCCTACTCCTTATACTGAGTAGACAGACTCCCTGACAGAGCGTCGTAAGCCTGAGTCTCGTCCTGCCTCGCCTGTTCGCGCTGCTCGTCGTGTTCGTCCTCCACCAGTCCCCGGAACACACACTATGGCACTCCGTCCTTTCTCTGTTCCACAGCGTGTTGCTCTGCCGTCTCCTCCGACGTCTTCTCTTCCTAACGTTTCTGACCCTGAGTCTGACTGTGCTCGTGCTGCTAGTCCTACTGTCATGCATCTCCTGGCCACACTTGTCGTTGACCCTTCCTTCGAGTCTACTGCTGCGTCTGCCTTTGTCACTGAGCTCGTTGACTTTGCTACTACATGTCGTCTTGACTACTTCGCGATATTTGTTACTGAGTCTGAGTCTAACTGTCCTCTGTCCGTCGGGGGTGAGCTTGCCCTTGGCAGTGACGTCTTTGAGGACAGGCATTTTGAGCTCGAGTGTCTCGCGACTGCTAAACCTCATCTCGCTTCCATGCCGCTTTGCCCTGAGGGAGACCCGGATGCAATGGACATCCCTACCCCGCGCTCTTACACAGAGTCGGTCTCGGGTGAGTACTCCTCTCAGTGGGAGACAGCCATGGATGCAGAGATGGCTTCCTGAAAGTCCACAGGCACCTACGTCGACGAGGTTCCCCCTCCTGGGGCGAACATAGTCGATGGCATGTGGATCTTTCGGGTGAAGCGGCCGCCGCGTTCTCCGCCTGCCTTCAAGGCGCGTTAAGTTGCACGAGGCTTCAGTCAGCGACGGGGGGTCGACTTCTTCCAGACCTTCTCTCCCACCCCGAAGATGACCACTCTTCGGGTGTTACTGCACGTTGCAGCACACCGTGACTACGAGCTCCACTCGCTTGACTTCAACACAGCTTTCATGCAGGGCAACCTTCACGAGGAGATCTGGCTGCGCCGCCCAACTGGCTTCACTGGGTCGTTTCCTGAGGGTACCCAGTGGAGCCTTTGGCGGCCAGTCTACGGTCTCCGTCAGGCACCCCGCGAGTGGCACGACACAGTGAGGACTACACTAGCGACTCTTGGGTTTGCTCCTTCAACTGCTAACCCATCGCTGTTTCTGCGCACCAACCGTTCTCTGCCGCCATCCTACATCCTCGTGTACGTCGACGACTTGGTCTTTGCTACTGCTGACACTGAGGCACTGGCTCTTGTGAAGGCGGAGCTGCAGAAGAGACACACCTGCACTGATCAGGGTGAGCTGCGTAGCTATCTTGGCTTGCAGGGACAGAGCACGGCGGACCATCACTCTGACTCAGTCACACATGTTGCACTAGGTCCTTTAGCGCTTCGGCTTTCAGTTCTCCTTTCCACAGTCCACTCCTCTGCCTACAGGTCACTCGCTCTCAGCTCCACCTTCGGACGAGTCCGTAGAGCCAAGTGCTCATTATCCAGAGCTTGTGGGCTGCCTAATGTACCTGATGACTTGCACTCGACCTTACCTTGCGTACCCTCTCGGCATTCTGGCGCGCTACGTTGCGCCTGGGAGACACCGACTATAGCACTGGCGGGCTGCTAGGAAGGTGCTGCGTTACTTGTGCAATACATCGGGCATGGGGCTTGTGCTTGGAGGACGGGGCTCAGTTGTACTCACAGGACACTCAGACGCTTCTTGGGCAGATGACCACGTGACTCAGCGGTCGTCACAGGGTTACACTTTTAGTCTCGGCTCCGGTTCCGTCTCCTGGAGGTCCACACGCTCGTCTTCTGTTCTCAGCTCCGGTTGTGTGGCTGAGATCTACACGGGGGCCATGGCTGCACTGGAGTTACGCTTGCTGACCTACTTGCTGACAGACTTGGGTGACCGGCCTCGTTCTCCTTCGGCTCTGTACGTCGACAACAAGGCCTCGATTGCCTTGTGTCAGGAGCAGGGACTGGAGCACAAAACAAAGCGCATTGCTCTCCGTTACTTCCTTGCTCGAGAGCTACAACAGCGTGGTCAGCTCCGCCTTGCCTACGTGGCCTCTCGAGCCAACACTGCTGATATCTTCACCAAGGCACTTGTGTCTGGTTATCACAAGCGTTTCTGCACTGCTCTATGCCTTGTTCCTACTCTGCCTCACTTGCTTACTGCTTGACTTTGTCTTGTACTGTGATCTATATATCTATACCTGTATGCTTACTCTTGCTAGGTTGTGATCATTGTACTGCTTGTGCTTTTACTACTCTGCATGTGAACTGGCCTTGTGGTCGCTTGCTTGTGCTCGGATTGTGTGGTGATCTTCAGATCCACCGTGAGCTTTGTTTTGTTTCTTCTCTTGACTGGTCTTGTGACCATTGCATGCTCTGACTATCCCCCATTTCGCCTATGGGGGTGTGTCAAAACACATGTGTTCAGATATATATAAGCTGTTATTGGGTCTAGCTTTAGGGGGTAGAGATACCATCGTCCACCATTGGGGGGGTATGGGTGCGCTGACCCACCAATGAAACATGCCCTTTGACCGAGTTGGTTAGTGAACTGGGTCCTTGTCTGTGGGGCCAGGGTTCGAATAATGTTGTCGTCGCTTTCAGTGGAGTGAGAGCAAACTTTCCTTCCTCTGAGTGGGGCCACCCACTCCCAGCAAGGGGAGTATGGAAAGGACACTGGGACTGGCCTCTAGCTTGGCCGAAAGGGCTATAAGCTGAGTGCTTGGGAGGCGTGGGCGCGCTCACCCGCTATGCAAACATGCCCTTTTAACCTAGTTGGTTAGCGAACTGGAGTGCTATCCCTGCAGTGGTTTGGGGCGACGAAATAGGCCGAGTTGAACTGACGCGTGGCCTTCGGGTTGTACTCTCTAAAGTGCGAGTAGAGTAAGGAGTTACATTTCCTTACATACATCAACAAGGGGTGCCGTTGGATCAAAGGGTACCCGCCCAACCCAACCCGATTCCATCGGGTTGCATAGTTGGTCGTGTTCTGCAGGCGCATAAGCCCGAATGGCGATAGGCTCGGCCTGATACGGACATTGAGACATTGAATGACATTGAGGTTTGGGTTCCTTACCTGACATTCAATTTCGACAGCCATAATGTGACAGGTTTCGAGGAAGTCAGATAGCGCGGATTTTTTCTGGTGCCAAACTGATTGGCCAATGAGGTTGCAGGGCATAAGCTAATGCGCGCATGATGCAATTTTCCAGAGTCGCATGATGCGCGCATCATTGATACAAAAGATTGCTAGGAGAATAAAAATTCGCGGAGCGCGGCGACATTTCAAGTTTCGGTCGCTCAAAAGGCTGTTCTTGTTGGAATGAACTGCTGCTGCTGCTCGCGTGGCACCAGGGTGGCGGGAATTTTTTCACGTGGCGAAATTTTTCGCCACTGTTTCCCCGTCAGCCAAAATTCGAATCTGCAAATGGCATCTACCAACATTACCCATTCGCCACTTCATCATCCTTATCTCCAGTCAGCAAGGCACACTTCCATTTTCACCCAATACAAATCCTTCAATCCTCCACCTCATCTCTTCTCCAATCCTCCTCAACTTTCTCATCCCAAACTCCACCAATCAATCAAAATATTCCCTACCAAGCCTTAAATCAAAGCCCCATTCATTCCAATCACCAAGCCTTAATTTCAAGGCCACATTCATTCCACTCACCAAGCCTTAAATTCAAGGCCACATTCATCCCACTTACTAAGCCTTCACTTCAAGGCCACATTCATCACCCCCACCTTATCCAACTCAACCAATCACAATCATTCATCTCCTCCTCATTCCTCATTCAACCTCAAGCTCCACCAAATACACGGAAGGGTCCTCCTTATTCTTCACTCATACTTTTCAAGTCACTTTACACCCAAGCTCTCTACAAGTTCCACTACAAGCTCTCTCAAGGCCACCTTCAAAGTCCTCCTCCTTATGCTCCAACTCCTAAGGCTCCACCATCATCACCAACCTCTCCCAACCCAAGCTCATAGCCATATGCTCCAACTCTAGAGAAGTTTATGCCACATAGTTATTTTTCTAGATCATCAAGGATAGCTTCTCTCAAAATCCTATCATGTACCTCTTTTGGATTAATGCATTCTAAGTTTTTAAGGCTTCAATCAAGTTTGTCTTTCTTCTAACCAAGATCCAAGATTTACCTTTCAAGACTCAAGCTTGGAGGTTCTTCTACATTCAACAACCAAGATCTACATTTCAACACTCAAGCTTGGAGGACCTTCTCCACTCAAGTCTCAAGATCCACCTTTCAATACTCAAGCTTGAAGATCTTAATTCAACAATCAAGATCCCCAATTGAAGCTTGGATTCTCCCTACAAAGCTTCTACAATATAACAAGTAAGACTCCTTTAAAGTAAGTCGCTTTCTATTTCATTCTCATCAAGATTGTTCTCTATTCAAGCTTCTTTGTTCTTATCAATTTTGTTTAATGCTTCTTCATTCTATCATCTTCATCTCTCAAGCCTTGTATCCTTCGTTTAAAAAACTTCCTTTTGTTTTAAGCTTCATTCATTCTCAACCTTTCATTTGAGGATTTCATCTTTTGCTCATCTTCTTTCATTCACATTGTTCGTTCAACAATTCATCAAGCTTATTTACCTCTTGCTTAATTTTTTTTCGTTACATGTCCTTTTACTCTTACCAAATTTCTATTTCAAAGTTCTCTTTGTCAGATTTATATGACAGAGCTACTGTAGGCTATAGTGGGGTAGCACATATGGGGTACAGTTTTCTAGGGTTTGTATTTGTACCCAACTTTCCCTTAGTCATTTCCATTCCTCGTTTCTTCTCATGGTATCGAGCAGGTTCCCTAGTGGGAACGATTCCTAGGGCCCACCACCACGAATTTTTTTTTTCCTGCCCGGAGCGCGCTTCGCTCAGGCCCGAGTCGCGCCCTGTGTGCTCTCCCTACCGTCGCGCCCTCGCTAGGCCCCTCACGGCCCCGTCGCGTCGCCCTTAGCGGCCCCCTCACGGCTCGTCGCGCCGCCCCCTACGGCCCTTCGCGCCGCCCTTACGGCCCTTCGTGCCGCTCTTACGGCCCGTCGCGCCGCCCTTACGGCCCCTCGTGCCGCCCCTTTCGGCCCCTCGCGCCGTCTCTTACGGCCCCTCGCGCGGCCCCCTTACGCCCCTTACGGCCCCTCCCGCGGCCCCTCACGGCCCCCTACGGCTCGTCGCCGCCCTCCGCGGCCCCGCCACCTACCTGTGCGGCCCCGCCACCTACCTGTGCGGCCCCGCCACCTACCTGCGGCCCCGCCACCTACTAGCGGCCCCGCCACCTACCTGCGGCCCCGCCACCTACCAACGGCCCCGCCACCTACCCGCGGCCCCGCCACCTACCTGTGCTGGCCCCGCCACCTACCTGCGGCCCCGCCACCTACCAGCGGCCCCGCCACCTACCTGCGGCCCCGCCACCTACCAGCGGCCCCGCCACCTACCTGCGGCCCCGCCACCTACTAGCGGCCCCGCCACCTACCTGCGGCCCCGCCGCCTCCTCTCAGCGGCCTCGCCGCCTCCTCCCAGCGGCCCCGGACGCCGCCCTCTCAGCGGCCCCGCCGCGCCACCAAGCAGCCGAGCCGCCCAGCCGCCGAGCCGCCCAGAAGCCGAGCCGCCGAGCCGCCCAGCAGCCGAGCCGCCGAGCCGCCCAGCAGCCGAGCCGCCGAGCCGCAGAGCCGCCCAGCAGCCGAGCCGCCGAGCCGCCCTGCAGCCGAGCCGCCGAGCCGCCCAGCAGCCGAGCCGCCGAGCCGCCCTGCAGCCGAGCCACCCGAGCCGCCCTGTCCGGTAAGAGCAGCGCCTCTTTCACAGCACTGCCCTCACCCTACTGTTTGCGCTACTAGTCTACTGTTGTCATGGCTACCCCTAGTGTCCTCGCTTTTGACGCTGAGGGTCGGGCCATTGACTTTGACGTCTGGATAGATGACCTGCAGCTTTTCTTACAGTGCGACAGAGCAAACGGCCTCTCCCTCTTTGACCTCACTTCTGGTGCCTCCCCTGCTCCCGCTGCTGATGCTGACGCCACTGTTCGCTCACAGTGGGCCACGCGCAATGCTGCTGCACGTCTTGCTGTGCGTCGCCACCTGCCTACCTCTGAGCGTGCGCACTTTAGCCAGTACAAGAGTGCTCACACCTTGTACGACGCTGTAGTTGCGCGCTACTCCTCCCCTGCCACTGCTGCACTGAGCCGCCTCATGCTACCGTACCTCTTCCCTGACCTTGCTGCCTTTCCCACAGTCGCTGACCTCATTACGCACCTCCGCACTAGTGACACTCGCTACCGCGCTGCGCTTCCTGCTGAGTTCTGCGCCAAGAACCCCCCCCCCATGTACATCACCCTCTACTACATAGTCACCCGGCTCCCTGACTCCCTTCGCGTAGTCAGGGACCACTTCCTCTCAGTTTGCCCCACCACTCTCACCGTTGACCTCCTCGAGAAGTCCCTCCTAGCAGCAGAGAAGAGCATAGTCGCTGTAGGAGCCTCTCGTGGTGACCCTCGCACCCCCATCTTTGAGGGGTGTTCCCCCTCCCCCCTTTTGCCCTCTGTTGCCTCTGCTGCTGCGGCCGACCTCGTTGGGCTTGAGTCGGTCGGTGCGGCGTCTACCCCTAGCGGGAGACGCCGCCCTGGCAAGGGCAAGGGGGGCAGGGGCACTGGAGGAGCTAGCGGGGGCGGTGGAGGCGGCGGTGGAGGCAGTGGAGGGGGTGGGGGTGGCGGTGGGGGTGGTGGTGGGGGTGGAGGTGTCGGTGGCGGCGGTGGAGGCGGAGGCGGCGGCGGCGGTGGAGGTGGGAGCGGAGGTAGCGGCGGTGGAGGAGGCGGCGGCGGAGGAGGTGGAGCTGGTCGGGGTGGCGCTGCGCAGAGGGTCGGCTCCGGTGGTGGTCAGCGCCAGCAGCAGCAGCAGCAGCAGCGCACTCGTGACATCCCCCCCCCTCAGCAGCTCCGTGAGTGGTACGCTGCACGCCAGCGGGGTGGGGGTACTGGTCCGTGCACCTACGTCCTCCGCACCGGCGACCGCGCGGGTGACCAGTGCGGGGGTGCGCACTCCACCCAGCGCTGCTTTGGCCGCCTGACGGACGCTTGGCGTCACCAGTTCCCTGAGGCCACTGAGATCCCCCGCTGGGGTGAGCTGACTAGGGCGGGTGTCGCTGTCTTTGACCTTGACTTTGATGCTATTCTTGCTGCTATGTATACTGTGACTATTAGTGATGAGGGTGACTGTTACCGGTGTTTTCCGCCCGACCCGGGCATTGAGACTGCTGCTCTAGGTACTGGTGAGGCTGCTGCTCTAGGTGCTAGCGAGGCTGCTGCTCTAGGTGCGTCTGCTCCCTCAGGTGCTGGTGAGTCTGCTCTCTCAGGTTCTGCGTCGGCTTCGGCCTCCCACACCTTCACCCTTGACTCGGGGGCTTCTCGCTCCTTCTTTCGAGACCGCACCACACTCACGCCGCTTGGCCGGCCAGTTGCGGTCTCTCTGGCAGACCCCTCTGGGGGTCCTGTCCTTGCTCACTTCTCCACTGTCCTCCCGTGTCCGGCGGCCCCCTCTGGCACCCTGTCTGGTCTTTACCTCCCCTCGTTCTCTACGAACTTGGTGAGTGGTGCTAACCTATAGGATGCGGGGGTTCACCAGTTCACTCCTGCGAGTCAGCGGGTGACCCACTGCACGGACGCTCGGACTGGCCGACACCTGGCCACGTTTACCCGTCGGCCGGGGTCGAGCCTGTACACCCTGACCACTGCGTCTCCTCCAGTCACTGCGTCTGGTCAGGTAGCTGCGTCGGGTCAGGTGTTTGCTGCAGCGTCCAGGTCTGGTCCTGAGTCTGCCCCCTGTTCGTGTCGCCTCCTGTCGCACGAGACTCTCCTCTGGCACCACCGCCTTGGTCACCCCTCCCTGCTTCGTCCATGGCCTCCCGTGTCCTTGTCTCTGGTCTTCCCCGGTCCCTCCCTCCCCTTCCTCCGGGGCCCGGCCCTACCTGCGTCCCTTGTGTCGAGGGGCGGCAGCGGGCTGCCCCTCACTCCTCCCAGTTTCCTCCGACAGAGGCCCCGCTGCAGACGCTTCACATGGACGTGTGGGGCCCGGCCCGCGTCCGTGGACAGGGTCACGAGCGCTACTTCCTGCTGGTGGTTGACGACTACTCGCGTTACACCACAGTCTTCCCCTTGCGCAGCAAGGGTGATGTCACTGAGGTGTTGATCGACTGGATCCGCGCAGCTCGTCTCCAGCTCAGGCAGAGCTTCGGCTCGGACTTTCCTGTTCTGCGTCTGCACTCTGACAGAGGTGGAGAGTTCTCCTCTGGCCTTCTGCGAGCCTACTGTCGTGCACGAGGCATCCGCCAGACCTTCACGCTTCCGGACTCTCCACAGCAAAATGGGATTGCTGAGCGCCGCATTGGCATGGTCATGGACGTCGCCCGTACGTCCATGATGCATGCGGCTGCCCCCCATTTTCTGTGGCCGTTTGCGGTTCGGTACGCAGCGCATCAGATCAACCTTCACCCCAGGGTCTCCATGCCGGAGACCTCCCCAGCTTTGCTGTGGACGGGGAAGGTTGGCGATGCGTCTGCGTTCCGTGTCTGGGGATCTCGGGCGTTTTTCCGCGACTTGTCTGCGGACAAGCTGTCCCCTCGTGCTGCTCCTTGCGTCTTCCTTGGCTTCCCCCCTGACGCGCCAGGGTGGCAGTTCTACCACCCCACCTCTCGCCGTGTTCTGTCCTCCCAGGACGTCACGTTTGACGAGTCGGTCCCCTACTACCGCCTCTTCCCCTACCGCACTCCGTCCCTCCCCCCACCACCGCTCTTCCTTGTGCCAGGTCCCCCCCCGGTAGACCCCCTCCCCCCTCAGGGTCCTGCCCCTTCAGGTGTGTCCCAGGTAGACGCAGTCGAGCCTGTCGAGGTTACTGGTGACTCTGGTGCTGCTGAGGGTGCTGAGCCTGGGGGTGCTGACTCTGGGGGTGCTGAGCGTGTGGGTGCTACGCCTGGGGGTGCTGAGCCTGAGGGTGCTACTACTGGGGGTGCTGAGCCTGGGGGTACTGAGCCTGGAGGTGCTACTACTGGGGGTGCTGAGCCTTGGGGTGCTGAGCCTGGGGGTGCTGAGCCTGGGGGTGCTACGCCTGGAGGTGCTGAGCCTGGGGGTGCGGAGCCTGAGGGAGCTGGGCCTGCTTGTGTGGCGTCTGGCGGTGCTGAGCCTGGAGGTTCTCCGGGTGCTTCGTCTCGGCGGGAGCCACTCTCTCCACAGGAGCTGCGCGAGTGGTTTGCCCGGCGCTGGAGGCGTGCTGCTGGTGCTGGAGGTTCTTTGGCTACTGAGGGTGCTGGTGCCGCGGGTCCCGGAGGTGCTCGTACTGGGAGTACTGGAGCTGCTGGGCCTACGGGTACGACTGGAGCTGGAGCTGCTGAGGGTGTTGACGCTGAGGCTACTGCTGTCGGTCCTGGAGGCGGTCCTGCTGGGGGTGCTACTGGTGCTGCTGGAGGTACTGGAGCTGGAGGTGCTGCTGGCGCTGGTGCTGCCGCTGGGGGTCCTGGTGCTGTCCCTGCTGTGTCTGGAGTCGCCGCGCGGCCTCGGCCGTACTTCGTTCCGCTCCTTCAGCAGGTTCTTGGTCTCCCGCCTTCTACTGGTCCTCCTCCTCCCTTAGAGTGTCCACAGCCTGTCCTGTCACAGTTCCAGTTACAGCCGGCCTCCCCACTGCCCGCTCCTTCTCCCTACACTGGTCCTACTGGAGGTCTTGCTGAGCGTCGTGAGCCTGCGTCGCGTCCTGCGTCGCCTGTCCGTACTGCTCGCGCTAGTGGTCGTGGTTCGCGTCAGCGTCCTCCTCCTGTCCCTGGCACGCACCGGATGTCTCTGCGTCGGTCCACTGCTCCTCTGCGTGCCCCTTTGCCTTCTCCTCCTGAGTCCTCTCTTCCTGCTCTTCCCGACCCGGAGTCGGACTCTCTTCGTGCTGCCAGTCCTACTGTCACGCGTCTCCTTGCTACTGTCGTCACTGACCCTTCCTTTGCGTCCACTGCTGCGTCTGCCCTAGTTGCTGAGCTCGTCGACTTTGCTGCTCGCTGTCGTCTAGACTACGCTGCTTGTCTTGTCGCTGAGTCTGAGTCTGTCTGTCCTCCGTCCGTCGGGGGTGAGTGTGCCCTTGGCACGGACGTCCTTGAGGACAGGCAGGAGGAGTTCCAGTGTTTGGCTGCTGCTTCACCTCATCTCGTGTCCGTACTGCTTACCCCTGAGGGAGACCCGGATGCACTTGACATCCCGACTCCGCGCTCTTACGCGGAGGCGATAGAGGGTCCCTACTCCTCTCAGTGGCAGGCAGCTATGGACACAGAGATGGCTTCCTGGAAGTCCACAGGCACCTACGTTGACGAGGTTCCCCCGCCTGGGGCGAACATCGTCAGTGGCATGTGGATTTTCAGGGTGAAGCGGCCGCCGGGTTCTCCGCCTGTTTTCAAGGCGCGTTACGTGGCTCGTGGCTTCAGTCAGCGGCAGGGAGTTGACTACTTTCAGACCTTCTCTCCCACCCCGAAGATGACCACTCTTCGGGTACTGCTGCACATAGCTGCTCACCGTGACTACGAGCTGCACGCTCTTGACTTCAGCACTGCTTTCTTGCAGGGCAGCCTGCACGAGGAGATCTGGCTGCGTCGCCCACCTGGCTTCACTGGGTCTTTTCCTCCTGGCACCCAGTGGAGCCTCCGGCGGCCAGTCTACGGTCTCCGCCAGGCACCGCGTGAGTGGCACGACACACTGAGGACTACACTTGCGGCTCTTGGGTTTGCTCCCTCTACTGCCGACCCGTCGCTGTTTCTGCGCACCGACACTTCTTTGCCGCCGTTCTACATCCTCGTGTACGTCGACGACTTGGTCTTTGCCACAGCTGACACTGCTGGACTCGCCCACGTGAAGTCCGAGCTGCAGAAGAGACACACGTGCACAGACCTGGGTGAACTGCGCAGCTACCTTGGCTTGCAGATCACCCGGGACAGAGCACGCCGCACCATTACCCTGAATCAGTCACACATGGTGCAGCAGGTCCTTCAGCGCTTCGGCTTCACGTACTCCTCGCCTCAGGCCACTCCTCTGCCTACTCGCCACTCGCTCTCAGCTCTGCCTTCGGATGAGTCCGTAGAGTCGAGTGGCCCGTACCCAGAGCTTGTTGGCTGCCTCATGTACCTGATGACCTGCACACGACCTGACCTTGCATACCCTCTTAGCATTCTCGCACGCTATGTTGCTCCTGGGAGACACAGACCGGAGCACATGGCTGCAGCAAAGAGGGTGTTGCGCTACTTGTGCAGTACGTCGGGCATGGGGCTTGTGCTTGGAGGGCAGAGTCCAGTGGTCCTCACTGGGCACGCAGACGCTTCTTGGGCTGACGACCAGGCTACGCAGCGGTCGTCACAGGGTTACACCTTCAGCCTTGGTTCCGGCTCTGTTTCGTGGCGGGCTACCCGCTCGTCTTCTGTTCTCGGCTCCAGTTGTGAGGCTGAGATCTACGCCGGGGCCATGGCTGCACAGGAGCTTCGCTGGCTCACCTACCTATTGACTGACCTCGGAGAGCCGCCTCGTTCTCCTCCAGTGCTGTACGTAGACAACAAGGCCATGCTGGCCTTGTGTCGAGAGCAGAGACTGGAGCACAGAACGAAGCACATTGCTCTCCGCTACTTCCTTGCTCGTGAGCTACAGCAGCGTGGTCAGCTGCGGCTTGCGTACGTGGCCTCTCAGGCCAACACTGCTGATATCTTCACCAAGGCACTTGCGCCTTGTGATCATCAGCGTTTCTGTACTCAGCTGGGCCTTGTGCCTACCTTGCCTCACTTGCTCACCCCTTGACCTTGTTTGTACTGTTGCATATATATATATACACCTGCTCTTGCTTGTCTAGCCTTATATACATATGTAATCCTGCATGTGAACTGGCCTTGTGGCCTTGAACTTGTGCTCGGAATGTGTGGTGACTTTGTGATCCACCCTGAGCTTGCTTTGCTTTGCTTGACTGGTCTTGTGACCCCTTGTTCTCCCCCACTTTGCCTATGGGGGTGTGTCAGATTTATATGACAGAGCTACTGTAGGCTATAGTGGGGTAGCACATATGGGGTACAGTTTTCTAGGGTTTGTATTTGTACCCAACTTTCCCTTAGTCATTTCCATTCCTCGTTTCTTCTCACTCTTAATATGTTCTTTGTTGTTTAGATACCCTCTCGTTTAAAGCCGTTGGCCCAAATTGCACAAGTTTTAAGAAGTTGACGTGAGGGGTTTTTTCTGGTCTGGGGTTTGGCGAGTGATTCCGATTTCGTTTTCTTCGTTTTTTCCGCCAAACCCAGCCTGCCCTCGTATTTCATTGCTGGTGCGTTGGTTTTAAAAGCTTGACCCGCGCGCTCCGCAATTTTGGCCGCGGGCTTTAAAGTCATTTCCTTCTCTGCATTCAACATTTACCCTTCCTCGTCCTTATCAAACTACAAGAGTTCTGCAGGCATTTTGGTTTGTTTTGCTTCGGTAGTCATACGCTTATTGCGAGCCTCGATAACCCGTCAACAGGTTATCAAGAAGGATCCAAGAACCCTTGTTTGGTCTAGCCATCCGGGCTGATGCGCCTGCAGAACAAGGCCGTTGTGTCCCTCCACAGATCAGGGACGATCATGCCAACGCACCATGGCCTCAATGCGGATCAGAAGGTTCAAACTTGTACAGTGCGAGAGTCTTGTTCCTTGCGAACCGACATGCCTTGCGGAGAACTGTACCACGGCTCTGTTCGAGAGGCTCACGAGTCTGTTATGTACGAGCCGTTCTTCTTGCTGACGTCACAAGGTCAGACAAAAAATTGAAATAATTGCGCGACGCGTCCGTTTTTTATTTTCCCTCAATCCTGTGGAGTACCCTCGCACCACGTTCCCCCCTTTCTGGTATCGCTCAATCCCGTGGAGTTCCACTTGTTTCTACACCGGCCATCATCGTCTGGTCACTCCGTGTACGTTTTTTTTTACCACGGTAGAGTCCCTGATATTCCACGCTTTAGGGTGATGCGCATCAGACGCGATCCAGATTCAATGATTGCAATTTTTTCGTAGGATTTGTCTTCTTCCGAAGTTGCAGGCAGTCATGATGCGCAGTTGCGTGAGGGCGGTGGATTTGTTTCCAGATCTCATTTCTCGGTCGCTACATCGTTCCTCATCACCACCTGTCTAGGCGGTGACCAAATTCTTGAGGGCGCGGTACAGGGGTGGTTTAGGGTGCCAATTCTAGCCCTGGGCGACGTCAAGTACCACATCGCGCCCCACTGTAGGTCAATTGTACCCTTTCTAACCAGTCTACATTTGCGGGTTTCGTTCGTAATGCTGGTACTAGCTCGGTTGTACCGCGCCCTCAAGGATGCATACACACTGAAACGCTCCACCCGTCTAACACTTCACATAGACTTTCAGATCTAGTGTTCGAGGTTCACAGTTAGTTATGCTACTGCTACTACTATATGTCAACGGTTTAGGCGTCGACTTATTGCCGGGAGCTAGCCATCATGGCGTCTAATCCCGGACTGAAAGCCCTCCGCCAACTGCATTCTGTCCCAGATTTCGATCCCCGTCTAGAAACGCCCAACGATCGGGCACCACTCGAGAAAGGCGGGCTTTACTCATCGCGAGATAAGTGTTTCGAGGCTTTGCAGGAGTATGCACTCCAGCACCACTTCGGTTATCATATGCTGGCGACGAAGAAGCGATATGTGGTGGTCGGGTGTAAGGCCGTTGCTGATAAGTTGCCGGGCGTGGAATGTTTCTGGAACTGCGCATATTCGTTGGATCGTGGCACTGGGTACTGGCGCATTACGACCCTCACCCCGCCGGAGACCCATAACTGCCCGGCACCGGCGCGGTACGAGTACGCCTTAGCAATCGTTAACAAGCTACCAGTGTTACTGCGAGCGTATGGCAACATGGTGCGCGCCGAGCCCTTCATTGCACCCATTCAGCTGATGAAACTCATGGAGGGTAAAGGGGGGGTCGAAATCCATTACTGGCAAGCATGTTGCCTGAGGGAACACATCATCAAGGAGATGTTCGGGATTGGAAGGAGTCCTTCCGGCAGGTTCCACTGCTAGTCGACCGTTTCAAGGTGATAGACCCGGGGGTGAAGGTGCATCTCGATACCCTTGGTGGACTCTTCCACCGTTTTTTTGTCCGGCCTTCTGCTGCCCGGCATGCGCTCAGATTCTGCCGTCCAGTCATTGCATTTGACGGGACCCACCTCATCAGCGCGCAGAAGGCAGTACTGCTTGTCGCAGTTACGCTCGATGGGAACCAGAAAGTCCTACTGCTGGTATAGGGGTTGGTGGAGTCGGAGAACAAGGAGTCCTGGACGTGGTTTTTGAAGCACTTCATTGATGGGTTTCCTGAGTGGACGCAGCGGAAGCACGCCTCGATCATCAGCGACCGGGATAAGGGATTGGTTCCCGCAGCTCGAGAGGTGATGCCAAGTCACATCCCTCATTACTTCTGCGCATGGCATCTCGAGCAGAATCTAAGGCGATTCAAAGAAGCGGCGCAGAAATACTTCTGGAGGTTGGTGAAGTGCCGGAGCTTGATAAAGTGGGTCGCCCTGGTTTTGGCATGCAGACACCTCTTCCCGGAAATGGCACTGTACCTTTTTGGCCCAGAGCAGCCACCCGCACAGAGCGTCCCCCCACCGTCTGATGCTCAGCCCCCCCCACAGGCGCGTTCAACGTACGAGGGCACGAGAGCATACGTTTTTGAAGCTGGCCGCCAAGGACGACGAGAGGCCAGAAACGCCCGCCACGGACCTCCAGCTGGTGGGTTTAGCAGCCCCAATCAGCCGCAAAGTGGCATGGGCGTCCCGGATGCCGGCACAGCCCGGTTCAACCGCGCTGGTGGCGGAATGGCGGGGAGGGGTGGCATCAATGCTCCCAACGCTCACGTCTTTGGGCGGACCTTCAGAGGAGGGGCCGGCAGCACGGGGGTGCAAGGTGGCTTAGAGAGTGATTCGTCAGGGGATGATGCTCCCGGTGGTACATGGGGTGGAGCACGTACGCGCGGCACGCCTGGCACGGGCGCTTTTCAGTTTGGGGGGGGTGGTTTGGGTGTCGGAAGTGGGACAGGGTTCGGGATGTTTGGGCCTAATGGCAGCAGAGGCTTTGGCAATGGCCGGAGTGAAGGGGGCTCAAGGTCTGCTGCAACAAGAACACGGTTCGGGTTGGAGAGTGGACAGGGTGTCGGTGGTAGTAGCAGCGCGCATGGTGGCGGTGATGGAGGCCCCATTGCAGGGGTTGGGATGCCATAATCTAGCGGACAACACCACGGGGAGAACAAGCTGGGAGGCACTGGCAACGACGGTTTGTCTCCCGGCGGCGTTGGGTTGGGAACGCAGGAGAGTACGGCTGGAGTCGACGGGGTGGGCATGGGGATGGGAGCCGGAGTCGCATTAGGGGGGTTCGGCTTGGGATCAGGGTCAGGAGGTGCCAGCTTGGGGCGGGGGTCTCTTGCTGGATTCGCTGGGGTTGGTAATGGGACGCGAATGGAGGGCGCAAGCACCGGACTGGGGGCTGATGAAATGTTTGGAGGGTTAGGGGCGGGACATGAGTATGGAGTGGGAGGGGGACGGGGTGGAACAGGGATGAGACGTGCGGGCCATGGGACGGGATCTGGAGGAGTTATGGGAGGTGTTGGCATGGGTGTGGGGACTGCAGAAGGCATGGGCGGCTTTGGCCAGGGTATGGGATCTGGAGGCGCATTCGGAGGACTGGGCATGTGTGTGGGTACGGCAGCCAGGTTTTCAGGTGTTGGCCGCGGGGTGGGATCTGGAGCAGGAGTGGGAGGGGTGGGCATGGGGGCGGGGACTGCAGAAGGCATGGGCGGCTTTGGCCAGGGTATGGGATCTGGAGGCGCATTCGGAGGACTCGGCATGGGTGTGGGTACGGCAGCCAGGTTTTCAGGTGTTGGCCGCGGGGTGGGATCTGGAGCAGGAGTGGGAGGGGTGGGCATGGGGGCGGGGACTGCAGAAGGCATGGGTGGCTTTGGCCAGGGTATGGAATCTGGAGGCGCATTCGGAGGACTGGGCATGGGTGTGGGTACGGCAGCCAGGTTTTCAGGTGTTGGCCGCGGGGTGGGATCTGGAGCAGGAGTGGGAGGGGTGGGCATGGGGACTGGTCTTCAAACGGGAGGTGGGGGATTGGGAATGGGGTCTGGATCAGGGTTCCCTGGTGAGGGGTTGGGAGCGGGGACTGGAGCAGGGATGGGGCGAGGGGAAGCTGCAATGGGCGCAGGAGTGGGGATGGGAGGGAGGGAGTTGGGTTTTGAGACAGAAGCTGGGATGGGTCGTGGGTGGTTGGGAATGGGCACAGGAGCCAGGGTGGGAGGGGCGGAGTTGGGGATGAGCACGGGAGGAGGGCTAGGAGGTGTGGTCATGGGGCCAGGTTTCACTACAGGCATAGGGAGTGGCTTTCGTTATGGCAGCGTGGGCATGTGCCTTGGAAGCGGGGGACGCGACCACGATGAGGGTGTAGGTGCCAGGGTGGGTGTCGGTGCTGGAAGTACGGGACCTGCAGGTTGGTTTGCCGGAGAAGGTGGTGGTGGTGGATCACCGATTGGGGGTGTGGCCGCTGATGGACGAATCCCCGTCGCACCAGGTGCCACACGAATGGGTGGACCGTTCAACATGGGTGCAATTTACATGAGAGCACGTGAGGGTTACTGGGCAGACACTATCATTAACGAAGTCTCTTCGCAACCGCAGACCGGGGTGCAGCTAGGTTGGCGCCATTCGGCGCTGGATGTCGATGATCACTTGCATGCCGGCCTCACAGAGATCCTGGCTCTCCCATGGCCGGGGCGCATGGCGCTGCCCTTCATGCAGGAGAGGATGAACCGGGATACGGGGATGAGGAGGACGTGCCGGGAGAAGGAGTTCCAGGAGCGGGTGACGGCGAGGACGAGGAGGAGGGGGGCATTCATGTGCAGACCGGGTTCCATCGCAACAGACAAGGATCACGGTACAGAATAGGCGGTATTCAGTTATTGCACTGGGCCAGGCTTTTTGCCACAACCCGCAGGTTTGGGATTTACACGAGCAACGCTGCGGAGTCGCTCAACGGAGCAGTCAAAAAAATCAGGATGCTGCCCCCTACTTGGCTGCTGGCGTCTTTGTGGGACTGGTTTAGGGATAAGTGGTATGAGCGTCGCGCTGAAGCTTGGCAAAGAGACGATCATCTAACGCCAGCAGCAGCAACCCGAATGGCGATCAAGATGAGGCGTGGTCAGGAGTACTTCTTCCTAGGAGGAACTGATGATGCTGGGACAATCCAGACTCGTGGAGGCGAGAACGATGTGGAATGGAGGAGCTACAACGTCAACCTGGTTACTCGTTCCTGTGAGTGTGGGAACTGGCAGGAGTACAAGTTTCCTTGTGCACATGCTGTGGAGCTGTGTGTCAAGAAGAAGAGGTGCCCTGAGATTCTAGTGTCTCACTACTACACCAGGACCAATCAGCGCAAGATGTATGCCCCGGACGTATGGGGAACATGCGTGGACAGGCTGGTACGGGAGGCCCCACCAGCCCCAGGAGGTGTGTGTGACGCACCACACCTGATTGCAACAAGGGTTGGTCGCCCAGAGAACAACGAGCGTATGGAGGCTAGAGGCCAGGGTTACAAGTGCGGGAGGTGCGAGCAATACGGTCACAACAGGAGCACATGCAAGTATAAGTTCGGGGGTTATGGGTTTGGGCAGGGTTTTGGAATAGGTGCAGGTCGTGGTTGTCAACGGGAGTGTTGTGTGGCCCCGTCCTCGCTTGGGCGGAGCCGACCTTGTGGTCGAGCGTACGGGGGGTGCAGCCGACCAACAGCAGTGGGCACGGGGGCCACTGCAAGGGCGCCGAGCTGGAGGGCGCCTGACTGGAGGGCGCCGAGCAGGAGGACGCCGTCCTGGGCGCCTAGACTGCGTCAGGGGAGGCTGGACGCCGACCTAGGCGTCTGCACGGCGTCCCAAGAGGTTGGACGCCGACCTGGGCGTCTGCACGGCGTCCTGGGGGCCCGGACGCCGACCTGGACGCCTGGTTGGCGTCCTGGGAGGCTGGACGCCGCCCTGGACGTCTGCACGGCGTCCTGGGCGTCTGGACGCCGACCTGGGAGTTTGGACGGCGTCCTGGGCGTCTGGACGCCGGACTGGGGACGCCGGGCATGTGTGTGGCCGGCTACGGACTGAGCTGGTCGACCAGGCGCGGTTGCCCGGTCGACCGGGATACCCAGGCGACGTGCGCGAGTGTCGCCGGGGTGGAGTCTGCGAGGCCGACCTCGGGGGTGGTATCCCGAGGTCGACGTGGCTGGTGGGCGCAGTTGCTGGCGTGGAGTCTGCCAGGCGTCTGCGCTATGCACGTGACAAGGACGAGTGCACCAACCAGCTGCGTGCACCTGCGAAGCAGGTGCACCGTTGTTCTGAGGGTGCAACGCTGTGCAGCTGACTTGCTGCAGCGTTGGCATGCCATGGACTTGCAACGTTGGCGCACCGCTACTCTGCAACGCTGGAGCGGTGCGAGCGCTGCTGCGCTGGAGCGCGGTCGACCATGCTGCCTAGCTAGCTCTGATGTAGTCTGTGTTGCCAATGTTGTTGCTAACCATTGTTCTGAACTTTTTTCCTAGTGAAACTCTTGCCAACTTTCCCCGTGAACTAGCAAGTGTGTGCGCACAAGGAAACGACTAAGGAACGAACAAACGCAGAGATCACACGAGCACCCGTGCCTAGCCCGCAGCCTAGCTCCCGTTGCTGCAGTTATCTCCGCATGGTGCGGTGAGCGTGGACGACACCGCGACGAAGTTCAGTCTAGCCGACTTTGCACCGATTGTGTTCGTAGGCCGGCAGCCGTGCAGTCACTAGCGTGCGCGTAGGTGACGCCGAGGTGATGGAGGATGCGAGGAGACGCCATGAGGCCCAGGAGTACGGGGCGATACCCTGGGCAGTCGTCGAGGCAGGACTCCGCCACATGTGGGCGGCGGAGCACCCCCCTTCTCGGCCTGCCTCTCCTCGACCGGTGAACAACGACGGCGGCGTCGACGTGGGCGTCAACGCCGGTGGAGGCCAGGTCGGCAGCAGTGCGGGAGGCACGTCGAGGCAGCGAGGTGTGATACACGCCGGTGAAGCCGGCGGCGTTCAGGCGCGAGGGATGCAGTCGTCGGCGGCTGCAGACTCCTCGCAGGGCGACGCCGGTGGGCGTCGAAGTGGAGTGTCGCCGATGTCTGCGACCCAGGTGACGGCGGGCGGGATTGCACCGAGTTACGGCTACTTCAAGTTCACGCCGGACAGGATCTTGGTCACCCCGCCACTCGTTGGTCGACCGGACATTCTCACCTGGAAGGAAGCCATCGAGCCCCAGCTGGAGATGGGCGGGCTGATTGGCTTCGCCCGAGGGACCGTGGCGACGCCGGAGGAGCACCACGCCGACTTACGAGCGGAGTTTCGCGCCGTGCAGCTGTTGACCTTCACGGTCATCTCGCGGTGCTGCTCGCCGGGCGTGCAGATTGCTTTGAACTGGTGCCGGGAGTACCTAGACGCCGGGCACCGGGCGTGGCACTTCATTGAGTCGACCTACCAAGTCACCGACGACTTGTTCATCTCCCAGCTGGAGGGGCAGCTGACGCACCTGCGTATGGGCGACGAGGAGACGGCGACCGACTACTGCAACCGAGCCCGGCGAATTCTTGCCACCATCAGGATGGCCGGTGCCCAATACTCGACGGCGTCGTACGTCACCCACGTGATGCAGGGACTCTCGAGCAGCTACAACCTCCTGAAGCGGCTGTCAATGGCGCCGAGCACGAGGACGACGCTCAACGAGGACAACTTGACCTCGTACATCCTGCAGGACGAGGCAATGCAGGAGGCCGAGCGGTCCCAGGAGCTCTTGGCGCAGGCAAACTTCGTCGCCCCGGCGAGGCAAGGAGGCCGACCGGGGCAGCGTGGGCAGCCTGGCGGAGGTGGTAGCAGCGGGTGGAAGCCGAGCAAGGATGCCGACAAGAAGAAGTCGGCTAAGGATAGTGGTCGTGGAGGAGGAGGCCGACGCCGGGAATGCTGGCTGTGCGGCGACCCCGATCACCTCTCCTTCGAGTGCCCCGACCGCAGCGATACCGACGACGACGACGCCAAGGGAGGCCGCGGGAGGTCGGCCAACCGTCGTCCCCGTCGAGGAAACCAGCCGCACAAGGAGAAGCAGTCGACCAAGTCGACCACGGCGAAGGACGTCGACTCCTCTGCTGGCGGCAAGGAGCGAGGCGACAAGGCGGCGTCGTGCTCGCTGGTCGGCGTCGTGGAACCGACCGTCTCGCTGGCGCCGGAGGCCGGTGAGGACTTCCAGGCGGTGGCGGCAGCTGTGCAGGCGAACCCGGCGGTGGTCCTGCTCGACAGCGGCTGCTCGCACCATCTAATGGGAACGAAGGAGGCCTTCATCGACCTGGGGCCGAGCGGCGACGTGAAGCACGTGCGCGGCTTCAATGGGGCGCTGCAGGACGTTCAGGGCCGCGGCACTGTCGCTCTGAAAGGGGAGGCCGGGAAGCGGGTGCTCATCCCCGACGTGCTGTTCGTGCCCGGCGTCCGGGCAAACCTGCTTTCGGCCGGCCAGCTGAAGGAGCACGGCGTGAAGCTGCAGGAGGACGGCGACGGGATGCTCCTCGTCTCAGCGGCGGGAGAGGTGCTCGGCCGGGCAACGTACACCGGGCGTGTACTCTGCACCGACCTGCGCCCCTGCTCGGCCAAGCAGCCGACGCCCACCACGGAGGTCGTGGCCCTGCGGGCGATCGTCTCGGGGACGAAGGCAACGCCGGACAAACTGCACGCGAGGCTTGCGCACGTCGGCATGGACACCATCCGGAGCTCGGCGAAGCACGAGGTCGCCACCGGGCTGGACCTCAAGTCGGCGTCTGGCGCCGACTCACCGTGTGTTTCGTGCGTCGGCGGGAAGCTGGCGCGGCACACCTTCCCCGACAAAGGCTCCGATGCCGACGAAGTGTTGGCCGTCGTGCACATCGACCTGTGCGGGCCGTTTCGCGTGGCTGCCAAGGATGGTAGCCTGTACTTCTTGCTGCTGAAGGACCGCAAGACCCGCTACGTGTGGGTGAGGCCGGTCGCCAAGAAGTCAGATGCGTTGCGGGAGTTCGTGCAGTGGCTGGCGGTGGCTGAGAGGCAGACGCAGAAGTCGGTGTTGATGCTGCGCTCTGACCGGGGAGGGGAGTTCCTCGGGAAGCAGTTCACCGACTTCGTGAACGGCAAGGGGATCGTCCACGACCTGACCTGCCCGTACACCCCGCAGCAGAACGGCATGGCGGAGAGGGAGATGAGGACTGTGGTGGAGTCGGTGCTCACGATGCTGCTGCACATGGGCGTGCAGCACCACTGGTGGCACCTAGCTCTGCGGCAAGCCGTCTGGGTCCGCAACTGCCTTGAGCGGTCGGCGCTGCCGCCGGGGACGACGCCGTACCAGCTGCTCACCGGGAAGAAGCCCGACTTGTCGCTGGCACGGGTGTGGGGCTGCATGGCGCAGTTCTTGGTCCCCGAGCAGCAGCGTGGTGGGAAGCTGCAGCCCAAGGCCCGGTGGGGCCTTCACCTCGGCGTGTCAGAGGAGAGCAAGGGCTGGGAGCTCCTCGACATCGCCGACAACCGGGTGGTCACCACGTCGGACGTGGTGTTCTACGAGAGCTTGTCGCTGGAGGTGTGGAAGTCGGCGCACGAGCCGGCGTCCGGCCGGATGCCGGTCCACCCGCCCACGGACACCTCGACGGCGACGCTGCCACTGCTCGCCGAGGTCGGTGAGCTTGCTGGTGTTGACGCCGGGGATGTCCACGCACCCTGCCCTTCGCCTGCCCCTCCCCTTGTTGCCGACTTGCATGGGCTGACCCCGACGTCGGCCTCCGGTGATGAGGGGAGAAGTGGGGCGTCACCTGTGGCGCCGGCCCCAAGCATCCCCGGTGGCCGACGTGATGCCGTGCAAGTCGGCGTGGGAGCGAAGCTGACGCCGACTGGGAGGCAGCAGGTGGTGCAGCCGACTTTGGTGAAGCCGGTGAAGGAGACGCCGCCTGCAGAACAACAGCTGACAGGGGAGCAGGCAGCAGCGACGCCGACCAAGGAGCAGTCGGCGACCGGGCAGTCGACAGGGGAGCCGACCACAGGGGAGAAGTCGGCTGGGACGCCGACTGAGGTGCAGCAGGACGCCGAGGACAGCGACGATGAAGGGGACGCCGAGGAGGCTCAGCCGGGACCACGGCGTACAGGCCGACTTCGGAGGCCGCCTGACTTCTTCGTCCCCGCAGCCTTCACCACGGTGTACGACGTGGACGGTGATGACCTGCTGTACGATGACGCAGAGGAAGATGAGGAGTTTCCGGAGCTCGACCCCGACATGCAGGCCGACCCCGAGCACCGTTGGGACATCTCAACGATGACGGTGAAGGAGGCGTTGGCAAGCTGGAAGGGCCCGGCGGTGAAGGCCGCCATGGAAGAGGAGATCCGCAGCCTCATCAACATGGGCACGT
The DNA here is from genome assembly GCA_947471745.1 of Closterium sp. Naga37s-1. NCBI lineage: Eukaryota > Viridiplantae > Streptophyta > Zygnematophyceae > Desmidiales > Closteriaceae > Closterium > Closterium sp. Naga37s-1. Next base: position 2,851,685 of record CANJKZ010000813.1, read on the forward strand.
GGGAGCTGGTCGAACGCCCGCCGGGAGTGAACATCATGAAGAACCGGTAAGTGTTGACGACGAAGTACCACATCGACGACACCGTCGAGCGAGAGAAGGCGAGGCTGGTCGTGAAGGGCTTCACCCAGGTGTACGGCGCCGACTACGACGGGACGTTCGCGCCGGTGGGCAGCTACGTCACGCTGAGGATTTTCCTCAGCATCGTTGCCGTCCTCAACCTCAACCTGATGCAGCTCGACATGAAGAACGCCTTCCTGCAGAGCAAGCTCGACCGGGTGCTGTACATGTCCCAGCCGGACTACTTCAACGACGGAACCGGCCGGGTGTGCAAGCTGTTGAAGAGCCTGTACGGCCTGAAGCAGTCGCCGCTGCTGTGGTACTTGGCGCTCAACGACGTGCTGGTCGGCGCCGAGTGGAAGAAGAGCCAGGTCGACGAGGCTCTTTACTTCAAGGTCGGCGACGACGGAGTGGCCTGCTGGGTGCTGGTCTACGTCGACGACCTGCTCGCCGCCAGCAGCAGCGCTGCGATGTTGCAGGAGCTGAAGGCGCTGCTGGAAGCCGCCTTCGAGCTGCGGGAGATCTCGCCGGTGCAGAAGTACCTCGGGCTGGAGATCGTCCGCGACAGGTCGGCGGGGAAGCTGTGGCTGCACCAGCAGGGCTACGCCGACAAGCTGCGTAGGCGCTTCATCGACGAGGAGCAGACCGGGCGCACTCCGAAGACGCCGGTCTCGGTCGACGCCTACGCCGAGCTCACCTTCGACGACGAGGAGGCGCAGAAACGCCAGGAGGAGGAGTACCGGCAGAAGGTCGGCTCGCTGCAGTTCGCAGCGACGACGACGAGGCCGGACGTCGCCTTCGCCTGCAGCAAGCTGGGGAGCGGCCTCACGGTGAGGAGCGACCAGCACTGGCGCGAGGTCGACCGCAGCCTCGCCTACCTCGCCAACACGCGTGACACCGCCCTGGAGTTCGGCGGTGGGCCAGAGTCGCTGGAGCTGGTCGGCTACGTGGACGCCGACGACGCCGGTGACAAGCAGAGCCGGACGAGCACAGGCGGCTATGTGTTCATCTACGGAGGGGCCGCAGTCTCCTGGTCGAGCCAGCACATCAAGTGCGCGACGCTGTCGTCGACCGAGTCGGAGTATGTGGCGGCCACTGAAGCCGGCAAGGAGGGACGCCGCCTTCGCTTCCTCCTTGCAGAGTTCCGGCAGCTGGACGCCGGGAAGCCGACTGTCCTGCGAGTGGACAACAAGTCGGCCATCACGGTCACCGGGGGCATGGGGTTGACGGGCAACCTCAAGCACATGGAGCGGCGACAGGCCTGGCTGCAGCACATGGTGAAGCGCGGGAAGTTCTCGCTGAAGTACATCCTGACCGCTGAGCAGCCGGCCGACTTCCTGACAAAGGCGCTGCACTATCCGGCCTTCAACCGGTGCTCCGTCGCAATCGGCCAGGTGCGCTTGGCCGACGTGGGCGACGGCGACGACGATGTGCAGCAGTAGGTGCCATGCCCTCTTGCATGGCTGGTGCGGTGATCGGCGTGCTGTGTGTTGTGTGCACGCCGCTTAGCGTTTCTCCGAGCAGTGTTGCCGTGTGGGCTGGGGCCCAAGCGTGAACGCGGCAGGGGAGTGTCAACGGGAGTGTTGTGTGGCCCCGTCCTCGCTTGGGCGGAGCCGACCTTGTGGTCGAGCGTACGGGGGGTGCAGCCGACCAACAGCAGTGGGCACGGGGGCCACTGCAAGGGCGCCGAGATGGAGGGCGCCTGACTGGAGGGCGCCGAGCAGGAGGACGCCGTCCTGGGCGCCTAGACTGCGTCAGGGGAGGCTGGACGCCGACCTAGGCGTCTGCACGGCGTCCCAAGAGGTTGGACGCCGACCTGGGCGTCTGCACGGCGTCCTGGGGGCCCGGACGCTGACCTGGACGCCTGGTTGGCGTCCTGGGAGGCTGGACGCCGCCCTGGACGTCTGCACGGCGTCCTGGGCGTCTGGACGCCGACCTGGGAGTTTGGACGGCGTCCTGGGCGTCTGGACGCCGGACTGGGGACGCCGGGCATGTGTGTGGCCGGCTGGACTGAGCTGGTCGACCAGGCGCGGTTGCCCGGTCGACCGGGATACCCAGGCGACGTGCGCGAGTGTCGCCGGGGTGGAGTCTGCGAGGCCGACCTCGGGGGTGGTATCCCGAGGTCGACGCGGCTGGTGGGCGCAGTTGCTGGCGTGGAGTCTGCCAGGCGTCTGCGCTATGCACGTGACAAGGACGAGTGCACCAACCAGCTGCGTGCACCTGCGAAGCAGGTGCACCGTTGTTCTGAGGGTGCAACGCTGTGCAGCCGACTTGCTGCAGCATTGGCATGCCATGGACTTGCAACGTTGGCGCACCACTACTCTGCAACGCTGGAGCGGTGCGAGCGCTGCTGCGCTGGAGCGCGGTTGACCATGCTGCCTAGCTAGCTCTGATGTAGTCTGTGTTGCCAATGTTGTTGCTAACCATTGTTCTGAACTTTTTTCCTAGTGAAACTCTTGCCAACTTTCCCCGTGAACTAGCAAGTGTGTGCGCACAAGGAAACGACTAAGGAACGAACGAACGCAGAGATCACACGAGCACCGTGCCTAGCCCGCAGCCTAGCTCCCGTTGCTGCAGTTATCTCCGCAGTGGTGCGGGTAGAGGTGCCGGGCGTGGTGCGGGGCATGGAGCTGGAACTGGTCCAGGGCATGGAGCTGGGAGTGCTGCTGTGAGCGGAGCGGAGACAGGTCCCGGGACAGGGGATGGGCTCGGTGCTGGAAGAGGTACCGGGAGTGTGGCTGGTCGTGGCGACATGAGAGGAGCTGGGCGTGGTGCTGGGAGAGGAGCTCGGGGTGGTGCTGGGAGAGGTGGTAGGCGAGGTGCCGGGAGAGGTGCTGGGAGAGGTGCTGGGAGAGGTGCTGGGAGAGGTGCAGGGAGAGGTGCTGCTGTGAGTGGTGCTGGGAGTGGTGCTGTTGAGTCAGGTGCCGGGCGTGGTGCTACTGAGAGTGGTGCTGCTGGGCATGGTGCTGGGAGTGGCCCTGCTGGGCATGGTCCTGGGAGTGGTACTGCTGGGCAGTGTGCTGGGAGTGGTGCTGCTGGCCAGTGTGGTGGGAGTGGTGCTGCTGGGACTGGTGCTGCTGGGCAGTGTGGTGGGAGTGGTGCTGCTGGGAGTGGTGCCGCAGGAAGTGGTTAGCGGTGGTTGGAGCTGGGAGTGGTGCTGCTGGGGGTGGTGCAGGCCATGGATATGGGAGTTGACGGGTACATGACGGGACAGTTTACCACTTCACAAAAAGTGCCCTACACCATAACGGGGTTATGACGGGACATTGATGCGGTTATCACTAAAATATACAGTGTGCGCCCGTAACGGTGACGGGGACATAACGGAACTTAGACGGGGCATTCACGAACTGATTTAGGTAGCCAATCATTCACACGTCAAATCCCCGTCTCACGGACCCGTGCCACGGCCTTAACGGGAGTGTGACGGGTGTATGACGGAACCGTCGCGCTTGAACTTTTGTGGCATGCGTGGGTCTCACGGACCCGTGACTCGGCCTTCACGGGAGTGTGACGGGGTTACGACGGGACTGACGCGAGGGCATCTATGAAGCATGCGTGGGTCTCGCGGACCCGTGACTCGGCCTTCACGGGAGTGTGACGGGGTTACGACGGGACCGACGCGAGGGCATCTATGAAGCATGCGTGGGTCTCGCGGACCCGTGACTCGGCCTTCACGGGAGTGTGACGGGGTTACGACGGGACCGATGCGAGGGCATCTATGAAGCATGCGTGGGTCTCGCGGACCCGTGACTCGGCCTTCACGGGAGTGTGATGGGGTTACGACGGGACCGTCGCGAGGGCATCTATGAAGCATGCGTGGGTCTCACGGACCCGTGACTCGGCCTTCACGGGAGTGTGACGGGGTTATGACGGGACCGTCGCGAGGGCATCTATGAAGCATGCGTGGGTCTAACGGACCAGTGACACGGTCTTAACGGGAGTGTGACGGGGGTATGACGGGACCGTCGCGAGGGCATCTATGAAGCATGCGTGGGTCTAACGGACCAGTGACACTGTCTTAACGGGAGTGTGACGGGGTTATGACGGGACCGTCGCGAGGGCATCTTTGAAGCATGCGTGGGTCTAACGGACCAGTGACACGGCCTTAACGGCCGTGGCTGGATTTCCACTTAACGACATTACGGGATTTCCATGGGGGTTTTTCTGGTGGATGGGGCTTGTCGCTAGCCCTAACATACAGGCCCTTGCGCTAACCCTATATTACTTCATGCAGTTATTGTAAACTAATAAGAACACACAAAATACATCCCCAAACGGAACCCTAAGACCATGAATACTAACCATTAGTACCCATTCCTTCTTGGCCATTCCTTGCAGACGAGCCAGGTGCATCGTGTTGTGGCTCATCCCCCGTTCTAGCCATTTTGGTTGGGCGATCCTCTGTCGGAGACAACACCTGCTGAAGCTCAGCACGTTTCACCGCAGCCTTACGCTCCTTCTCCGCCAGTTTTACCTTGCGCTCATCCCAGGCTAGCCTCCAGTTCTCCCATCGGTGCCAAAATTTCTGCTCTATCATCAACTTACACTTTTGGGCGTCACAATCCTGGATCTTTTCCAAGTCCGCTTCTGATAACTCGATCAAGTTGCCTTTGTATGGATCATCTCCCCATACCACATGCCACCCAGCTGCGTATGCACGTGCCGCCTCCACATCCGATCTAAACTTGCTGCTGATGGTCGTTTGCGAGTTCGTCTTCCTCTGGAGAATTATTTTTGCCATCCAAGTGATGCTCGTACTCAACCTCGTGACCCCGGTGTATTGGGACTTTATGATATCCGCCTTGCCCCCCTTGCTCTGCAGGCGTGACATGCTCTCCGACGCTGCTGGCCCTCGATTGCTCTGCGCACCTAACCCGGAGAAGCTGCATGTCGGGGATGGTGCGACGCTTCCTGCACCTGCATGTGCAGCGCCGAAGGCGTGATTGGGCGCTGGTTCATGAGTGGCAGTGGGAAGATTTGAGGTGAGCGGTAACTGCCATGCAGGAACACTCGAGCCAGCTTCACAAAAGGTCGCGTCCGAAGAGCGGTGACCCTGCAGGGTTTCTCGCGGAACGGGATTTCCCCTGCAGATCCCCCCTGTTGTTGCAACTTCCGCTCCTGCGATCCCCCGAGATGTTGCAACACTAGTAGCTGGGAACCCCAATGCTGTTGCAACACCGGCAGGTGGGTTGCCCGATGCTGTCGCCACTCCCGAGGCCGGCATCCCGCCAGCTGTTGCAACTCCCTCACCCTCGCGCCCGCCGACACCCGGGATCACGCCTTCTGTTGCAACTCCCACACCCGGGAGCAACCCCGATGTTGCAACTCCTGCACCCGGGATCCCGCCTGCTGAAGCAACTCCCACACCCGGGAGCATCCGTGAAGTTGCAACTCCAGCGTTTAGGATCCCGCCTGCTGATGCAACTCCCACACCCGGGATCCCGCCTGCAGTTGCAACGGCCGCACCCGGCATTTCGCTTGCAGTTGCAACTCCCGCACCCGGGATCCCGCCTGCTGTTGCTACTCCCGCACCCGGGATCCCGCCTGATGTTGCTACTCCCGCACCCGGGATCCCGCCTGCTGTTGCTACTCCCGCACCCGGGATCCCGCCTGATGTTGCTACTCCCGCACCCGGGATCCCGCCTGCTGTTGCTACTCCCGCACCCGGGATCCCGCCTGCTGTTGCTACTCCCGCACCCGGGATCCCGCCTGCTGTTGCTACTCCCGCACCCGGGATCCCGCCTGCTGTTGCTACTCCCGCACCCGGGATCCCGCCTGCTGTTGCTACTCCCGCACCCGGGATCCCGCCTGCTGTTGCCACTCCCGAACCCGGCATCTCGCGTGCTGGTGCAACTCCCGCACCCGGTATCCCGCCTGCTGCCGCCACTCCCGCACCGGGCATCTCGCGTGCTGGTGCAACTCCCGCACCCGGTATCCCGCCTGCTGCCGCCACTCCCGCACCGGGCATCTCGCTTGCTGGTGCAACTCCCGCACCCGGTATCCCGCCTGCTGCCGCCACTCCCGCACCGGGCATCTCGCTTGCTGGTGCAACTCCCGCCACCGGGCGCGGGCCAGATGTTGACACGCACGCTCCCGGGATCCCGCCAGCCGTTGCAACTCCCGCACCCGGTATCCCGCCTGCTGTTGCCACTCCCGCACCCGGGAGGAACCCTGCCAGTGACACGCCCGCACCAAGAATCCCGCCTGATGATGCGCAACCCGCACCCGGGATCCCCCCTGCAGTTGCAACTCCCGCACCCGGGATCAACCCTGCTGTTGCAGCAGCGACAGCTGTGATCCCCCCTGGTGTTGCAACAGCACCTTGAGTCAGCACCGGCAACTCGCCCAATCGAGACGTGGGCAACGTCCTGTTTTGCACATTCCCCCACTGTCCAGGAGGCGGACCCTGAACATGGACTGGTGAACTGTGTGCTGCAGGCCAGGTGACCGTGGCGGGCGGCGATGTAGGCATGTTTCCCGTATCTGCTGCCTGTCCAGTCTGGCTGTTAGGCTGTTGGACCGTTCGTGCTGCACCACCACCCGATGCACCGACCTCGTCGGTTTGGTCCAGACCCTGCGTAACACACCCGATTCTAGCCGCTAGCATTTCGAACCCCTTTTTGAGTTGTGACACGGTGTCCGACAGCGCATCGTGACTCGAACCCCATGTGAATAGCTGGTCCTTCAGGTCCTCGATATCCTTGAGGGCGCTGGCGATCTGCGCCCCGTGCATGTTGTCGGACGCGACCAAGTCCTTCACCTTTGTCTCGATGTCGAAGTCCAACTCTATCACGTCATCGTCCCGGTCGTCGTCCGACTGATGTTGCGGCGGGAGAACCACACCCTTGATCCGCAGACTCTCCAGCAGTTGTCGTTGGCCAGCCTGGCAAGCCAAACTCCGCATGTCCCGCCGGTACTGATCCCCGCCGTAAGACGGGTGGATGCCCATATCCATGTCCTCGAAACAGCGGTGCACCAGCTCCTTGATGAACATGCAGACGTAAACACCGCAGTCTACCTTGTTCACCTGTTGAGGGACCTTCGAGTAGTGGGAAACAAACAAACAAAGGATTTTTCAAATTACGGTAACCCTAGGCACACTTATCAACTAAAACCCGCACCTCTTTGGAGTTTGTAACTGCCCTAAAATTGTTGCGAAACTTACGTGCAGAGGCCGGCTGTGGACGCGTGAGAGGCGGCGGTAGACATCCGCACCGGACAGTTCCGGCAAAGCTTTCTTCAAGGCTCTACCGAGAAGTCTGCTCATGGGGTGACGAGGGTGCAAAAAGAAACAAAAGTATTAAATGACATACACACGCTTTAACGGCTTGTCAACATCGCCTATGCTTCTTAGTCACACTCACAAGTTGACGTTCGAAAATATGGTCTCCTTCATCGACACGTGGAACGTTGTCGAGTCGAATAGAAAAGCTGTTGGCACCACGTCTTGGGAGCAAACCTTAAACTCCTCGTCGGTTTTCAGCAACAGGCCCGCGTCCTTTACAACCACAAGGTTGTAATGCCTTGGTAGTGGTTTCCTGCAAGGTAGGCAAAAGATATAAAGGTGACATGTGTGGTTAGGCAATGTCCGAGAAATCCACTGCAGGAAACACGGGCCTTGTGTACACGGCACGTTATAAGACCCCTCGCTTACTCGTTCCAGATAACGATGCATATGTAGTCGTATTCGAAGATTTTCTCGGAGGGGATGCCGCATGCAACCGACTGGCCGCTTGTGATTGACTGGAAAGCAAGGCTATCCAGCGCAAGCCACGTTTTCTCGTTGTGGAGCTTACGGTGCTCAAGGCTAAGAACCCTGCATGACACAAACGCGGTAATATGGGAACTCAGTGTTGCAATAAAAAAACAACGTTGAAAGCAGCCGCCAATCTTACACGTTATGAAAGACGATTGTAGAGGTTGGGATCTCGTAGCCGTCCTGTATGCGGAGCGCATCCAGCATCCCCAACCTGGCGCTCTGCCCCAGATGATTCGTGATGGTAGGTGTAGGGAAGTAGTTGTTCTTTCTAAGTGATGCGGGGAGCTCTGCGCTTGGAGATGCCGGAACGCGCACACCTTTTGCGAAGCGAGATATGATGTCGTCGGGCTCCGGGAGCTCGGTGTCGCCTTCAATGGTAACGGGAATCTCGAAATCGTCGCTGGAGGTTCCCAAACCTTCCGCCCCCTCTTGCTTACCCTTGGCTCCCCATTTAGATAGCGGAGCGGACGTAGCGGGAACCGCCTGCGCGCGGTGTCGAGTTAATCTCTTAGCTGGTTGAGACATGCTTATGAAAGCCAACTAACCACTAACTCGGGCTTCACTAAAAACTCGCGCAGCGGGTGCGTGAGAAAAGGAATGGAGGCGGAGTCACGAAATATGATGCGTGACTAAGAACCAGAAAATAAACCTCGGAGTGGGAGTCACGAAATAGATGCGTGACTATGAACCTGAAAGTAAACCTCCTCCAACCCGAAACCCTAAGTGAGAACCACGGGAGCATTGTGGGAGGTGGAGTTGACGGGACATTCACGGGCGACACGTCAAAGGATTCGAACTCAGCATAGATCGGGTGAGTGCATGCACTGAGTCGTTATGCGATCGCCAATTGGTATGCGCTAATTGGCTACAAAGGCAGCATCAATGGCGCCAAATGACTAACACATGCTGTGCTGTCCCGCTGACACCCTAAACCAGATATTTCAATTGCCACTTACATCAGTGTAACGACAACTGTACCGCGCAATCATTACACACCGACAAAGGAGACAAACTCTCATTAATACATTACATGTGGACCAATCCGAACGACACGCATGGATTCGCGCACCTGACTAAGAGACAAAATAGACGGCACTGTAGGGAAAACCATGCCTGGTGTGAGAACGTAACTTTCAACAGAAAAATCCCATCACTCTTTCATGAAGAAGTATAAACATATCGCGTAAACGCATGTGGAACTCCACGGGATTGAGAGATACACATGATGCCCAACCAGTGCACGCGAATTTGCCCTGCACCGGATGGAAACGCTGCACCCGAGGTCTTTTCCCCAGCCTGTTGCACCCACGATACAAGCGCGTCGCGTGGTTATGGACCAATAGTTACGAACAGACCGAAGTCAGACTGAAGAGACTGAAGTCAAAATGTCAATGGATAAGGTTACATATCCTTAATATAAGCACCTGCGAATCCTTTTTAGCTAGCTGCGAATTGACGAAACTTATGCGAAATGCTAGATTCAGCTTATACGCCCCCTTCACAAGGCAACCGGGAGGGGCTCAAACAGGCATCAATTGTATCAGAAAGGGGGGAACATGGTGCGAGGGTACTCCACAGGATTGAGGGAAAATCAAAAACGGACGCGCCGCGCAATTATTCCCCAAAAATTGGTGCCATGCCGAACTGGAACCAAAAAAATAGTTTGTAGTATCCATTGAGCGAGTATTCGCGATTTCCTTCAAAGCCTCTTTACGGCCATAACCATGTAATCGGCCAGCTGAGTGGCATTCGAGCTGCCGCTTTAGGTACAACGTAGGCAAGCTGCGAGCCATCATGTAAAGGCTCCTCGTTGTTGTTTGCTCCTCCGCGCGAGATCGCGCTGCTGTTCCGTCCCTGGTGACCGAGTCAGCCCATCCTGGCACTGCTTGTACTGCTAGTAGTGCCATGGCCAGCGCTGGAAGTAGTAGCTCATGGAACGTGCAGGCGAAGCTGAGCCAGTTGGCGGAGCAAGCGGACGAGGAGGATCGACGCACCCGTCGCCGGAAGCTTCTCTGGTGCTTCCTCGTCGTCGCGCTCCTGTGCGTCGTCCTTCTGACTCTCAGCTTCCCCTCGGCGGAATTCTCACCTTCCGATTCATTCCCATCCGCGAAGAGTTTCATCGGCCCGTTCAGCAGCAGCAGCAGCAGACCCAGCTATCCCTTCTCTCCGCCTTTCCTGTCCCGCGGCGCCACGTCGACTCACACTCTTCCAGACAACTTCGAGGTTCTCGTATGCGCACCCAACACCACACGCGCCAACGCAGCGACGCACGCAAATGCCGATCCGAACTTCCCACGACCAGTGCCATGGGTTCCCCGGCCGGGGAAATACCTGCTAGCGACGTGCGTGAGAGGGCGGCTGACGAACCGCCACGAGTGCCTGCACAAGTCGCTGCTCGTCGCGATGCTTCTCAACCGCACGCTCATCGTGCCGCCGCTCGACGTCTGCCCACACGCTTTCTTCTCCCACGGGCAGTACAATCTCGCCAATTCCGTCGATCTGGATCACCTCAGCGCGTGCTTTGGGGGGAGCGGGGGAGTCGGCACTCAAGGAGCAGCGGCGTCGGCGGCGGCGCCAGCAGCAGCAGCAGCAGCAGCAGCAGCAGCAGCAGCAGCAGCAGCAGCAGCAGCAGCAGATAAAGGGGGAATGGCGCCTGGCGTGGTCACGCTACAGCAGTACCTGGTATCAAATCATATCGTCATGCTCAAGGTCGACCTGCTTGCCTGTGGCCTCTCGCCCGACCCTCCACCTGAAGCCTGCCCAGGCTTCTCCGCGTGCAACAACAACCCTAAGCTCAACCCTATAGCCTTCCCATCGAATCATTCCACCATCGACCTCCCTGCCGGCCGGCTCGCAGACCTAGCCTCCCGCTTGCATCAAGCCCTCCCTCAGGCTTCCAATGCGTCTGTGCTGTGCCTGGGGGATCTAATTTACATCGACATGAGTGAAATCCGACAGGAAGGGTCGTTTCTTTCTCGAGATATCCTTCCCACCGACTGTCCATTCCCGCTCCGGCCGTCGCCCAATGCGGTGGCTGCAGCTGCGTGGTTCATGCAGGAATACACAGGGCGGGACTTTGCTGCTCTGCATCTGAGACGAGGGGACTATTACCGGCGGTTTCAGTCGTCTCAGGGTGCCAAGGCGGATTATTTTCCCATGGAAACTATTGCAGAATACATCGCAGAGACTCTAGCTGCTGCTAACGCTGCCGCAGCAGGGGGTGGCGCTGCTGGTGCAGCTCTCCAAGTCAATGCAACAGGGTATGTGATTGGTGGAAAAGGGTCGTGCCTAAGAGAGAGCTCGGAATGGCAACCCATTCGGGTGCTTGTGCTCTGCTCAGATGCTGGTGATAAGCAAGCAAGCGTCCTCTCACGCTTGCTGGCAGTCCACGGGATTACTGTTGTGCGATTGGACGTTGTAAACGATCCTGGTTTTGCGTTTTCCGGTGTAAATATCCCTGCACCAGCCCGTGCTGACACTATCGTGATGGCGGACAAGGTGGTTGCGGCCAATGCACGGATAATGTTTTATTCATGGTGCTCCAGTTTCTCCCAGCAGATCAAGAATACAAGGGAAAGCCTAGGGCTGGTCAGTTAGCTGGGACAGCATAGTTTGTGAGGGGAGGAACAAGGAGGTATCTTTGTCGGCAGCAGGACTTTACAATTAATTAGCATAGCAATAATCTAGAATATCATCCGGAGGTTTTACAGAGTGAAATATGTTAGGCTGTAGTGAGATGCATAATATCAGGTACAGCACTTCTCTCGAGATACCGACTTGTACCCCCCTTCTTTACAATCCAGGTTTCGAGCTTTTCCGTGTAGGTTACGTCACGAAAGAAGTGACGAGTCATTTTATGTTCTTTCTGCGGCGCGGCGCACCTGCTCGCGGCAAACACCCCTGTTAGGGTTGACCCCATTTCGATTGCGTAATGCAGTACTGTACGGGGTCTTCGTTCTGTTCGTGGTCAGGTGGATGTCGCGGGACTCCAGCCCTCACCTAGCAAGCACGGCTTCGAAGCTTTCTGCTGCACCCGTTGTGCTGTGCTGTGAGGTTCTGAGCGCAACACTGATGCGATGCGAGACCAGAACAGGGATTTGGGAAGCCAGCAGCATTCATGCAATACTTGCAGCAGCCGGCGGAATCGCAGTTCGCTCGCAGCACACACATTTATCCGCCGTCCCACCAGACCAAAATCGCATATTCGGTTCAAACTAGATATTTTAGTGAGCCAATCATCGCGAGCGCACAAATCTCCTTTTACAATGGCCTCCTTACGCGCTTCGGCCCTGCTGAGTGATATGTGGCAAGGCAATCGAGCTGCCGTACAACTCAGCAATCAGGCTGCGATGCAGGTAAAGTCCTCGTTATCCTTGCTCATCTGTGCTGCGAGTTCGCGCGGCACAGCGGACTCACGCGCTGCCGTTCAGTCCCTGGGTGACCAAATCAGTCCTTCCTAGCACTGCTAGTTCTACAAATACCATGGCCAGCGCTCAGAGTACTAGCAGCAGCGCATGGAACGTGGAGGCGAAGCTGCGCCAGCTCGCGGAACGAGCGGACGAGGAGGATCGACGCACCCGTCGCCGGAAGCTTCTCGGCTACTTCCTCGTCGTCGCGCTCCTCTGCATAGTCCTCTTCACTCTCAGCTTCCCCTCGGCATTCTCCCCTTTCGATTCAGTCACATCCGCGCGAAGTCCCCGCTTCGCGTTCAGCAGCCTGCTGAGCATCAGACCCAGCTATCCCTCCTCTCGACCTTTCGTTTCCAGCGGCGCCGCGTCGACCCGCCACACTCTTCCCGACAACTCCGAGGTTCTCATATCATGCGCACGCAACACCACACGCGCCAACAGCGCCGCGTCGCCGTACGCAGAAGCCGACCCGAGCTTCCCACGACCAGTGCCATGGGCTCGCTGGCCGGGGAAATACCTCCTAGCGACGTGCGTAAGAGGACGGCTAACGAATCGCCATGAGTGCCTGCACAAGTCGCTGCTGGTCGCCATGCTTCTCAACCGCACGCTCATCGTGCCGCCACTAGACGTCTGCCCGCGCAGTCGCTTCCACCATGCGCAATATAACCTCGCCAATTCCGTCGACCTGGATCACCTCAGCGCGTGCTTCGGAGGGGCTGGGAAAAAAGGCAAACCAAGGGGAATGGCGCCGGGTGCGGGGCCTGGCGTGGTCACGCTACAGCAATACCTGGAATCAAATCACCTCACCAAGCTCACAGTCGATCTGATAGCATGTGGCCTTGTCAAAGACCCTCCGCCCGAAAGCTGCCCAGGCTTCTCCGCGTGCAACAACCCTAAGCTCATCCCCATAGCCTTCCCATCCGGTCATTCCACCATCGACCTCCCCGCTGGTCGTCTCGCAGATCTCCCCTCCCGCTTGCACCAGGCCCTCCCTCAGGCTTCCAATGCGTCTGTGCTGAGCCTGGGGGATCTATTTTACATCGACACGAGTGAAATCCGACAGGAAGGGTCGTTTCTTTCGCGGGATATTCTCCCCACCGACTGCCCATTTCCACTCCGCCGACAAGTGCCGTGGCTGCAGCTGCGCGGTTCATGCAGGAATACACAGGGCCGGATTTTGCTGCTCTTCACCTGAGATGGGGGGACTTTTACTTGCGGTTTCGTGGGTATCGAGGTGCGAAGGCGGACTATTTTCCAATGGAAACTATCGCAGAGTATGTCGCGGAAACAATAGCGGCTGCTAACGCCGCTGCGGCAGCAGCTGCTGCGGGTGCGGCTTTCCAGATGGGTGCAACAGAATCCGTGATTGGCGGAAAGGGTTCGTGCCTGAGAGAAAGCTCAGAATGGCAACCCATTCGGATGCTCGTGCTGTGCTCAGATGCAGGGGAGAAGCAAGGAAACGTCCTCTCACGCTTGCTAGTAGTCCACGGGATCACTCTTGTGCGATTGGACATTGTAAACGATCCTGCTTTTGCGTTTTCCAAGGTAACTATTCCCGCGCCAGCCCGTGCTGACACGATCGTGATGGCGGAAAAGATGGTTGCGGCCAATGCACGGATCATGTTTTATTCCCGGTGCTCCAGTTTCTCCCAACCAACAGATTAAGCACATAAGGGAAACCCAAGGGCTGGTCAGTTGCTGGGACAGTCTAGTTTGTGAGGGGAGGAGCAAGGAGGTACCTTTGTCGGCAGCAGGACTTTACAATTAATGAGCATATCAGCAATAATCTAGAATATCATTCGGATGTTTAACAGAGTGTGCACTACAGGTTGAGTTGTGGGTAGCGCGCATTGAATACTACCATCACCAGCATCAAGTGGGGAAATACGGTAAGGGTTTTAGGGAAAATCATGTAAATACTCCAATGCACAAGCGAAGGTGTCATCCAATGCACAGTTTTTTTGCTGGAAAACACTCACAAAAGTCAAATCTCATAACAAGTCTTTACATTACACCCATCAACGGAATAGCATCGTATAAGCACACTATAATGAACACTGTACGAAGTGTCTCCCTAATTCACCAATCATCAACAGCACCCACGAGAACCAGCAGCACCCACATCTTCATAATCGCCAAACCAACCTATCAAGAGTAGCTCGCAACATCAAGTTTCGCCTAGATGCTTTAGTATCCAGTATCCAGTGAGCGAGCATCGCTAGTACGCAGAGCGGAGGGTTTTAAGCCGTCGCGCGGGACCGCTTCTTCCGCGCTATCTCCAGCCCCACGAGCTGCACGTCGAAGATGATCGTCGCGCCCGCTGTAGTAGCCGTTATTCAGCGATTCGAGGGCGACGTCGTATGGGCGCACGCGGTATGACGGGTATGCATGAACATGGACGGATGAATGGAACACGGGGAATATAGGGAGAATGGGTCAGGTGGCAGTTCACTGCTAACGACATTTTAATTTCGCTTAGATGATCGGTTAGATCGTCGCAAGTAATCATCTGTGTTCATAAATATCCCCAAATGTTGATTAGCGACACAGGTGCGGGATCGCGCAGGCAACTCACGTGGAATGCCGTACACGTGGCCTTCGTCGCCGTACCCAAGGTGCGGCGGGATCTTGAGCTTGCGCTTCTCCCCCAGGCACATGCCCAACACGCCGTTCTCCCAACCTGCGCAGGTAAAAGGACATGGGGGGGGAAGGGGTGGGGGGGGAGGGGATGGGCGGAGAGAAGGAGGTGGATGGGGGAGGGGGAAGTGGCGGGTGAGATGATTAAAGCCTGCGCTTCTCCCTCAGACACATGCCCACGCCGTTCTCCTACGGGGAAAAACGAGGGGAGAGCGAGGCAAGGGGGTGGATTAAGAGACGAAGTGCGGGGAGAAAAGAGGACGTGAGAACAGAGAACGTGAGAATAGAGGAAGCGGGAATAGGGAAGGCACGCACGGAATGTCGCCGAGGCGGCAGTGAGGAGACCATGAAAGGGGGAAGAGCGGGAGATGGAACGGGAAGGACAGCCCGGTCGGTCTATACTCCCGGAGGAGCTTTACGAGCAGCAGATAGCGGGATAGAGGGGTGGGAGTGGAGATGGTCGAAGGTAACGGATACGTGAAGGAAGGGATAGAGGGACGGAGGGATGGAGGGAGAGAAAGGAGGAGTGAGGGCGTGAGGGAGGCTAGAGGGAGAAAGTTGGCTAGTGGCAGAGTTTTTGTAGCGCAGTGGCACCTTTTATCACGCTGCCTGCACCGATTCGGAATTCCACCGGTTTGTCCAGGTCGTGTGTGTTGTCAAACTGCCGGCCGTCCGTCAAGAAGCCCTGGTAGCCGTGTGTTGTTAATTTCAAAATGTGGGTGGCGGACGGAGAAAAGGGAGCAGCGGGAGCAGAGGGGGGACAGGTAAGTTAACTTGAGTTGTCTGGGGATGAGACTAGAAAACAGGAATAGGTGCATTTGTTGCAACATTTAAGAACAGAGAGCAGAGAGAGCAGAGAGGGCAGAGAGGCACAGGCATGCACGCGATTCATGCACGCACACATGCACGCACGCATGCACACACGCATGCACGCACGCATGCACGCACGCATGCACGCACGCACCCTGTAGTGAACCTTCACTCGGTCATTGAGGTGAGCTGTCGCACCACACTTTTTGGGCTTGAACTGCTCACACACGCAGCCAGGACGGGAGGCATGGGGGGGGGAAGTGGGGAGGGGTAGCAAGAAAGGACATGAGGGGGATGGCACAAGGGGATGGAAAACGGGAGAAAGGGGAGAACACGTCATCAAAAGGAAGGATGGGAACGCAAAATGGTGCAAACGTCTGACTGGATTTCTCAGATGCATGCAAGATTTCAATCAGTTGGAGGACCAACACACACAGGCATGCACATTAGCGACTGGGAAATTCTGCCTTCCCAGAATCACCGATTTGCTATGTCATGCGCTGATTCTTACTGACGTTGCACTCTACTTGAACGTACCTTCACGCCTATCTGTAGCTGCGTCACGTCCTTCTCCTGCTTCCCAGTCACCTCTGGCGGCTGCGATGCTGCTGCCGTGTCTGGTAGACGGGGCCGCAAGAACCACAGGATGAGGAGAATTATACACGGGTGCGTGGAGACGTTAAGAGTGGAAGGCGGTTGAGAGGATTCGCAGGGAATTTCGAAAAGAAACTAACTTTGAATCGCCATCAGCGAATGGCAAGGATATATGGTGGATTTGGCAGAATCGGAAAGCCATGAGTGAACGATAATTATTGCAGGATTTACTTGATAATAGCATCGGGAACTCGGCAAAATGGCACGGAAAGTGGTTCTTTTCGCTCGTTCCCGGCACCAGGTGCACCGGACTCCCGTACTTCACGTGAAACCATACTCGTGGGATCACGAGGATCCAGGTCAGTACCTGACGCAAGGATTGCTGCAAGGAGCAGCAACGAGAGCACGGAGAGACAGCGGTGCGTCTTGTGCGCCAAGAATTGCCCCATGGCGACGAGAAGGCCTGTTTCTTGTCCGCCGGATGAGGAGGAACCTGGCGATGAAACGCCTTTGCTAGAGCACAAGAACGTGCCGGGGATGAGAGGACGCCAGGAATCGATGTTACCGAATACGAGAAGCTCGTTCTGTGCGTGTCGTATAAATATGAGCTGGAAAATCGAGTCCGTCGCGCTGGTCACGCGCAGGCCACCATGGAACGGGAGAGGGTGACAGGTCATACAGAAGCAGGGTGTGACATGTTCCTTCCTAACCGTACCATCAGGAACGACAGTTGGAGGGAACCGAAGAGTCATGCTGGATGACCCCCCAAAAATAAGCAAAACAATCATTCCAGAAATTTTCTTACATGCATGTAGGACGAGGTCTGCTGGGAGGAGGCTGTGCGTTTCCGAATGGTCAGTTTCCGAAAGCTGTGAGGCTCTTCCAGCCAGTTCGCTTGGGCTTCCCCAGCAGCAGCATGGCAGCAGCGCTGACGTTACCGTTGCACCTATTGCGGGGCCTGATGCAAGCCGCCTCGACGAGAGATTGAAGAGTCGAATGTGCCGTTTCGTCTTCCTCAGGGATGCGATATTGGTGATTTTTTCTCACGATAAGAACTTACTGAAGTACTTAACAAGTTCAGAAAAAGGTAGGTAGGGTAAATAATTGTTTATGGTATCCCAAAACTGTATTTTCATATGGGACATCTGATGTTGAAATTTGCACGTACAAGTGCACTATTAATATCATTATTTTTCACTCTCTCAACGTTATAGACATGTGTTTTAATCCATGACCACTATATATTTCAAATGATTTTTTGTTGAAACGATAGAATGAATGAGACAATAATATCATGCATGAGTACAAATACCTAACCATGGAGTTCGAATAAATATATGCATCATCACATATAGTACAAGATAGAAAGGACAAGACTAAATCAAGTGAGGACATGCCGGAACAAGACCAACCTGTGTACAAAAGCGATGATGATCACGGGGCTGGAGTTCCTTTGTGAACCTTTCAGTGGTGTTGGCCTCTGAGGCCAAGAAACTCAAGCCAGGGCTCTTGCTAGGATTTGGGCCTGTCTGAAAACACCAATGTAAAAAATCGTTTTGTCTGACGATCAGACAGACATATTTTTCTGGTCTGATTTTCTAGACGAATGTTGGAGCTTAGTCTGATTTTTCATACTATTATATTTGCATAGTCTGATTCAGCTAAACACCCTTGTCTAGCATAGTAATCACACTTGTTTTTGTTAATGAACGCGCCCCTGGCGCGGCGCTGACAGCTCGCTAGCTGACAGGCGTGTGGCTGTTGAGGGGCATGCTGTCAAACTATGTTTCTCTGTTGTAGGCTGTAGTGGGGTAGCCTCTACTGAGTACAACACTTTAGGGTTAGACATTGCCCTACTTGTACTCATCCTTGCTTCCTAGTCAATCATTCCTGCCTCTTCATTCTGACATGGTTTCAGAGCAGTAGGTCCGTAGGACCGTTTTTTTTCGGGCCCACCTACCGCTACCCCACGACTGTGACTGTGACTGACTGTGCCTGTGACGTGCTGCGCTGCGCGCGCCGTCTGCCTGCTGCCTACTGTCTACTGTCTGAGCTGTCTGCTGTTGCTTCGCGCGCAGACCTAATTTTCAAGCGCTGCCTCGTTTTTACCCCCGCGGGTCGCCCTCTCCTGCCCGAATCGCGCCTCGGCAGCCGCGTCGCGTCCCGCGCGCGGCCCGCAGCTGCCCCGCGCAGCCCGCCCCGAGCCCGCGCGACGCGCGCGCGGCCCACACCTGCCCCGCGCGGCCTGCACCGAGCCCGCGCAGCGCGCGCGCGCGACCCGTCGCTGCCCTGCGCAGCCCACCCAAAGCCCGCGCGGCGCGTCCGCGGCCCGCAGCGCGCTGCGCGCCGTCCGCGCAGCCCGCGCCGCGCTCTACTTGCCAGTGCGCGGCCCCAGGCAGCGGCGCGCGCCACCCTACCGCCGCCACGGCCACGCCCTGCCGCCGACATGGCCCCACCCTGCCACTGACACGACCCGGCCCCGCCCTGCCGCCGACACGGCCCCGCCCTGCCGCTGACTCGACCCGGCTCTGCCGCTGACACGACCCGGCCCCGCCCTGCCGCTGACTCGACCCGGCCCTTCACTGTAGCCGCTGCTGCGGCCCCGCTGACGCCGTCCGCCGAGCACCGGCCCTGCTCGCCCGGTGAGAGCCTGCTCTTCCCGCCACTGGTGAGCCCCTGCCTTGCTAGCGCGCTGCCACGCCGCCTGCCTGCCTGCCTGCCTGTCGCGCCTGCCCTGCACGTACTATGGCTGTTACTGCTGCCCGAGCTGCTGCTGCTACTGTTGCTACTGTTGCTACTGGCGGGGGCCAGATGCAGCTCCAGCGACGCCCGCGCGAGTCTCTCACGCCTCAGCAGCTTCGTGAGTGGTACGCTAGTTGGGGTTGTGGCGGTAGCCGTCGTGACTGTCGCCCTGGAGCTGGTCGGTCGGGAGCGTGTGGCAGTGGCCAGCTGCAGCTGCAGCGGCGTCCGCGCGAGACACTTACGTCCCGGCAGCTTCACGAGTGGTACGCTCAGAGTCGAGGGTCTCGGAGTACCGTTCGCTGCCCGTACGTCCCACGCACAGGTGATCGGTCTGGTCAGGCTTGCGGGACACTTGGTCACACCCAGTCCCGCTGCTTCGCCCGTCTGAGCGACGCCTGGCGCACAGAGTTTGGTGACGAGGCTGAGGTCCCCACCTGGCTGGAGCTACTTGGGCAGGGGGTAGATATCTTTTCTCTTGACTATGATGCTATTCTCACTGCCATGTATGCATTGCCTACTAGTGATGACCGTGCCTGTTCCCTGTGCGTACCGCCTGACCCAGGTATAGAGGCTGCTGCTCTAGGTGCTAGTGCGTCTCCTGCACTAGGTGCTGGTGAGGCTGCTGCTCTAGGTGCTTGTGCGTCTCCTGCTCTAGGTACTGGTGAGTCTGCTCTCTCTGGTACTGCGCCTGCTGAGGCCGTGTACACCTTCACACTTGACTCAGGTGCTTCCCGCTCCTTTTTTCGCGACAGCACCACACTCACGCCGCTCCGTCGGCCAGTTGCAGTCTCTCTGGCAGACCCCTCTGGGGGTCCAGTCCTTGCGCACTCCTCCATGGTCCTGCCGTGTCCGGCGGTCCCGTCTGGCTCCCTGTCAGGTCTTCACCTCCCCTCGTTCTCTACGAACTTGGTGAGTGGAGCTGACCTACAGGATGTGTGGGTTGACCAGTTCACCCCTGGAGGTCAGCGTGTGACACACTGTACGTGTTCCCGGACTGGTCGGCACCTGGCCACGTTCACCCGAGAGCCTGGCTCGAGTCTGTACACACTCACCACTGTGTCCCCTCAGGTAGCTGCGTCTGCGTCTGCGTTTGCGTCAGGTCAGCTAGCGCCCCCTTGCTCGTGTCGCGCTCTGTCGCACCAGACCCTCCTTTGGCACCACCGCCTTGGTCACCCCTCGGTGCCGCGCCTTCGTAGCATGCACTCTCGCTACCTGGTCTCTGGCCTTCCTGAGTCTCTGCCTGCCCTCCCTCCCTCACCTGCGCCGCCCTGCATTCCTTGTGTCGAGGGGCGGCAGCGCGCCGCTCCTCACTCCTCCTCGTTCCCTCCCACAGAGGCTCCCTTGCAGACTCTCCACCTGGACGTGTGGGGCCCAGCCCGCGTCCGTGGACAGGGCCGCGAGCGGTACTTCCTGCTGGTCGTCGACGACTACACGCGTTACACCACGGTCTTCCCCTTGCACAGCAAGGGGGAGGTCCCTGATGTTTTGATCCCCTGGATCCGCGCTGCTCGTCTCCAGCTCCGCGAGCGGTTCCACTCGGACTTTCCTGTCCTGCGTCTGCACTCTGACAGAGGTGGTGAGTTCTCCTCAGACCTCTTGGCAGCCTACTGTGCGGAGCACGGCATCCGCCAGTCGTTCACGCTTCCGGCCTCTCCGCAGCAGAATGGGGTTGCTGAGCGCCGCATTGGCTTAGTCATGGAGGTCGCTCGTACCTCCATGATCCATGCGGCTGCCCCCCATTTTCTGTGGCCGTTTGCGGTCCGGTACGCCGCGCATCAGCTCAACCTCTGGCCCCGCGTCTCCTTGCCGGAGACCTCGCCCACACTGCTGTGGACGGGGAAGGTTGGCGATGCGTCGCGTTTCCGGGTCTGGGGTGCTCGTGCCTTTGTCCGCGATACCACCGCGGACAAGCTCTCCGCCCGCGCTGTTCCCTGTGTCTTCCTTGGCTTTGTCCCTGACGCGCCTGGTTGGCAGTTTTACCACCCCATCTCGCGCCGTGTCTTCCCCTCTCAGGACGTCACGTTCGACGAGTCGGTTCCCTTTTACCGTCTCTTCCCCTACCGCACTGCCCCTCTCCCCCCCCCCCGCCGCTCTTCCTCGCTCCAGGTGCTCCCCAGGTAGACCCCCTCCCCGCTCCCGGTCCTGCTCCTTCAGGTGTGTCTCAGGTAGACCCTCCTCCTCAGGTTGAGGTCACTGGTGACTCAGGTGCTGCTGAGGGTGGTGCTGCTGCTGGGGGTGCTGAGCCTGGGGGTGCGGAGCCTGGGGGTGCTGAGCCTGGGGGTGCTGAGCCTGGGGGTGCGGAGCCTGGGGGTGCGGAGACTGGAGGTGCTGAGCCTAGGTGTGAGGAGTCTGGGGGTACTGAGCCTGGGGGCGCTGAGGCGTCTGGTGAGCAGTCTCCCGGGAGCGGCCGTCTCTGTAGTCGCTCCGCTAGTGCCTCGCCGCTGCACTCTAGTCGTCGACTCCCTCTCTCCCCACAGCAGCTGTTTGAGTGGTACGCTGGCCGTCAAGGTCGCGCTGATGGAGCTAGGGGCCCTGGTGCGGGAGGCGCTGGAGCTGGTGACTCTGCCACTGGAGTTGTTTCTACTGGAGGGTCTGGAGCTGCTGAGGGTGCTGGAGCTGAGGGTTCTGGAGCTGCTGGTGGTACTGGCGCTGGTGGCGCTGGAGCTGGAGGTTCTGGAGCTGCTGAGGGTGCTGGCGCTGAGGGTTCTGAGTCTGCTGTTGCGCGGCTTCCTTGGAGTAGCCGCCTTCGTCCGTGTGTGCCTCTCACCTCGCAGCAGCTGCACGACTGGTACGGTCGCCGTCAGGGTCGAGCTTCTGGAGCTCGGGGCTCTGCCGCTGGAGGTACTTCTGCTGTCGTCATTGGAGCTGGGAGTGGTGCTGGTCCTGGAGGTGCTCGTACTGGAGGTACTGGAGCTGCTGGGGCTGGAGGTGCTGAGTCTGAGGGTGCTGCTGCTGGAGGCACTGAGGCTGGAGACCCTGGGACTGGAGGTGCCGGTTCTGGGGGTGCTGCTGTTGGTGGAGCTGGTCCTGGAGGAGCTGGAGCTGAGGGTTTTGGAGCTGCTGGAGGTGCTGGCGCAGGTAGCCCTGGAGCTGGAGGTTCTGGAGCTACTGAGGGTGCTGGCGCTGGAGGTTCTGTAGCTGCTGGAGGTACTGGCGCTGGAGCTGGAGGTTCTGGAGCTGCTGAGGGTGCTGGCGCTGGAGGTTCTGTAGCTGCTGGAGGTACTGGCGCTGGTGGCGCTGGAGCTGGAGGTTCTGGAGCTGCTGAGGGTGCTGGCGCTGGAGGTTCTGGAGCTGCTGGAGGTGCTGGAGCTGCTGGAGGTTCTGGAGCTGCTGGTGCTGGTGTCACTGCACAGCCGCGCCTGTTCTTTGCTCCACCGTCTCCGTCGTCTCAGCCACCGCCTGACTCTATGCTTCGCCAGGTTCTTAGTCTCCCTTCGTCTACTGGTCTTCCGTTGCAGCCTGGTTCACCGCTGCCTGCTCCTCCTTACACTGAGCAGCTAGGGAGTCTTACTGAGCGTCGTGAGCCTGCATCGCGTCCTGTCTCGCCTGTCTGTTCTGGTCGTTCCGGTCGTCGTGTTCCTCGTCCGCGTCTGCCGGCTGTACCCGACACCCACCTCGTAGTCCGGCGTCCTTCCTCTCCTCCACAGCGTGTTCCTCTGCCGTCCCCTCCTGCGTCTTCTCTGCCTGTCGTTGCGGACCCCGAGTCTGACCGGTTTCGTGCTGAGCACCCTACTGTCACGCGTCTGCTAGCCACTGTTGTCACTGACCCGTCGTTTGAGTCTGCTGCTACGTCTGCCTTAGTTGCTGAGCTTGTTGACTTTGCTGCTGCCTGTCGTCTAGACTACGCCGCTAGTCTTGTTGCTGAGTCTGAGTCTGTCTGTCCTCCGTCCGTCGGGGGTGAGTGTGCTCTTGGCACGGACGTCCTTGAGGACAGGCAGGAGGACCTTGAGTGTCTTGCAGCCGCTGCGCCTCATCTCGTGTCCATGCTTCTTGCCCCTGAGGGAGAACCGGATGCTCCAGACATCCCGACCCCGCGCTCTTACGCTGAGGCGATCGCGGGTGAGTACTCCTCTCAGTGGCAGACAGCCATGGACGCAGAGATGGCATCCTGGAAGTCCACAGGCACCTACGTCGACGAGGTTCCCCCACCTGGGGCGAACATCGTCAGTGGCATGTGGATTTTCAGGGTGAAGCGGCCGCCAGGTTCTCCGCCTGCCTTCAAGGCGCGTTACGTTGCACGAGGTTTCAGTCAGCGAGAGGGAGTAGACTTCTTCCAGACCTTCTCCCCCACCCCGAAGATGACCACTCTTCGGGTGCTGCTGCACGTTGCCGCTCAGCGTGACTACGAGCTTCACTCTCTTGACTTCAGCACAGCCTTCTTACAGGGCAGCCTGCACGAGGAGATCTGGCTGCGCCGCCCACCTGGCTTCACTGGGTCGTTCCCTCCTGGTACCCAGTGGAGCCTCAGGCGGCCGGTCTACGGTCTCCGCCAGGCACCACGTGAGTGGCACGACACACTGAGGACGACACTTGCGGCTCTTGGGTTTGCTCCGTCGACTGCTGACCCGTCGCTGTTTCTGCGCACCGACACTTCGCTGCCGCCGTTCTACATCCTCGTGTACGTCGACGACTTGGTCTTTGCCACTGCTGACACTGAGGCTCTCGCCCTGGTGAAGTCGGAGCTGCAGAAGAGACACACGTGCACAGACCTGGGTGAGCTGACAAGCTATCTTGGCTTGCGGATCACCCGGGACAGAGCACGCCGCACCATCACACTGACTCATTCACACATGGTGCAGCAGGTCCTTCAGCGCTTCGGCTTCACCTGGTCCTCGGCACAGCACACTCCTCTGGCTACAGGTCACTCGCTCTCAGCTCCACCTTCGGACGAGTCCGTAGAGCCGAGTGGTCCTTACCCAGAGCTAGTGGGCTGCCTCATGTACCTGATGACCTGCACTCGTCCTGACCTTGCGTATCCTCTTGGCCTTCTGGCTCGCTACGTGGCTCCTGGTCGGCACCGAAAGGTGCACATGGATGCTGCTAAGAGGGTACTACGCTACTTGTGCAGTACATCGGGCATGGGGCTCGTGCTTGGAGGACGGAGCGACGTTGTCCTCACTGGCCACTCAGACACTTCTTGGGTTGACGACCAGGCTACGCAGCGGTCGTCACAGGGTTACACCTTCAGCCTTGGCTCTGGTTCGGTTTCGTGGCGTTCTACACGCTCGTCTTCAGTTCTCAGCTCCAGTTGTGAGGCTGAGATCTACGCCACAGCCATGGCTGCACAGGAGTTACGCTGGCTCACCTACCTGCTGACCGACTTGGGAGAGCGGCCTCGTTCTCCTCCAGTGCTGTACGTCGACAACAAGGCAGCCATTGCCTTGTGTGAGGAGCACAGACTGGAGCACAGAACAAAGCACATCGCTCTGCGTTACTTCCTGGCTCGAGAGTTGCAGCAGCGTGGTCAGCTTCGTCTGCGTTACGTGGCCACTCGGGCCAACACTGCTGATATATTCACCAAGGCACTTCAGTCTGGTGATCATCAGCGTTTCTGCACCGTGCTAGGGCTTGTGCCCACTTTTCTTCACTTGCTGTAGGCTTTGCTTGTACTGTGATCTATATATATATACCTGCATGCTTGCTTTGCTAGGTAGAGATCACTGTGCTGTTTGTGTTGCATATATACCCCTGCATGTGAACTGGCCTTCTGGCCGCTTGCTTGTGCTCAGAATGCGTGGTGATCTTGAGATCCACCCTGAGCTTTGCTTTGCTTTGTTCTCTTGCTTGACCGGTCTTGTGACCTCTGGTTGTTCTTGCTCTCCCCCACTTTGCCTATGGGGGTGTGTCAAACTATATTTCTCTGTTGTAGGCTGTAGTGGGGTAGCCTCTACTGAGTACAACACTTTAGGGTACATTGCCCTACTTGTACTCATCCTTGCTTCCTAGTCAATCATTCCTGCCTCTTCATTCTGACACATGCACGTGGCATTGAGGTGCTGTGAGGGATCAGGTTGGGTGGAGGGACGCGAGAAGGAAGGGGGGGGCTGGGCTGTTGCAAGACTTCACGAGGGGCATGGGGAGGGGGGGAGAATCTGGACTAGGCCTGGAAGAGGAGCGAGGGCATCGAAAGGGGGGCTGAGCTGTTAGAGAAGCGAGGGATCGGGGGAGGGGGGGAGGGGGTTCGGTATCAGACGAATTGCAACCCGCTATCTGAAATTTCAGACTAGGTATAAGGCTTGCTCTGAAAATTCAGATGAACTAAATTTTGTAATCTTACGGATCAGACGAAGTAAAAATCCTCGTCTTGAAAATCAGATGAAACCCAAAATCAAGGTCTGAAAATCAGAAAATCAGACCAAATCGGTCTGATAACGAGAGCCCTGACTCAAGCGTGACTGGCTGGGTCGCTGCAACTCATACAGTAGAAAGTACCGCAGCTGGATATGCTTCAGTTTGCCTTCTAGTCTACGCTCCTGACACAGGAGTGTCAGAATCCCAACCACTAGACCATTGGGATAAAAGGGCTTGTTAAGTAGCGGGTCAGTGCGCCCATAACCCCCCAGGACAACGAGCCTGTAACCCTTCCCTAGGATCAATCGGGGATCACCAGTGGACCTCTGACACCCCCCCGCACTGGGATGCCCGAAGTGCACACACTGGGATTCGAACCCGAGACCTTCGCTCTGATACCATGTCAGAATCCCAACCACTAGACCATTGGGATAAAAGGGCTTGTTAAGTAGCGGGTCAGTGCGCCCATAACCCCCCAGGACAACGAGCCTGTAACCCTTCCCTAGGATCAATCGGGGATCACCAGTGGACCTCTGACAAGGAGGACTCTGGCCCTGTTGTCAGCGAGCAAGACCGGGGTAGAGCTAGGCAGCTCACCTAAGTCAGTGAGTAAGAACGTTAGCACGCAGAGTTCCTGAGCAGCTATGGCACGGGCGCACATCTTTGTCTCAGCAAAGCAACCAACGAGTAACAAGTAGACCTCCACGAGAGAGCTCCTGCGCCAAGGCTGAAGCAGTAGCCCTGAGAAGACATGAGAGTCTCGGCGTCGTCAACCCACGACGCGTCAGCGTGTCCTGTGTGTATGACTGGTTGTCGTCCCCCAAGCACAAGCCCCATGCCTGATGTACTCGCCATGTACCTCGCTACCTTCTTAGCAGCCGACCGGTGCTCGTGTCGGTGTCTCCCAATCACAACAAAGCGAGCCAGGATGCTGAGAAGATAGGCTAGGTTTAGTCGAGTGCAAGTCACCAGATACATGAGGCACCACAACAGCTCCGCGTACGCACCGAGAGTATATGACCAATAGCCTGAAGAATGGGCTGTGCGGAGGAGAACTGAAGGCTAAAACACTGAAGGATCTGCTGCATCATGCGTGAGTGAGTCATATTGATGGTGTCCGCTATTCTGTCCCTGGTAATATGCAAGCCAAGTTATCGGTGCAGCTCACCAATGTCAGTGCAAGTGTGTCTCTTTAGTAGCTCAACCTTACCTGAAGCTAGAGTAATCATGTCTGCAGTAGCAAAGACCAAGTCGCCGAGGTAAACAAGAATGAAGAACGGCATGCCCGTGCGAACGAAGAGAGAAGGGTCAGCAGAGGACAGGAAGAAGCCGAGAGCAGCGAGAGTAGTGCGCAACGTGTCACGCCACTCACAGGGAGCCTGGCGCAGACCGTAGACTGGCCGTCGAAGGCTCTACTGGGTCCCAGGAGGGAAAGAGCCAGTGAAGCCAGGAGGACAGCAGTGCCAGATCTGCTCATGCAGGCTGCCCCGGAGAAAGGCGGTGGAGCAGCTTGTAGTCGAGCATGTGCATGAGTACCCAAAGAGTAGTTATTTGTTGGACTCAGCTACCCCATTGTGCTGAGGCGAGCCCGGAGGCAAGAAGGATTGGGTGATACCCTGCACGCTACGATACTGGGTAAGTCGGCCGGAGCGGAACTCACCACCACGATCGTAATGCAGACGAAGCACATGCAGGTCGTGCTGGGCGCGAGTGGCCACTAACTACGGGACCATAGCATAAGTCACATTCGATCTTTAGACTTGGCACATGGATTTTGCACATTGTGAAAACAGGCAAGCCACGACTCAGCATGGAGGGCCAGTGCGAGGGAGTTGCCTCAAGCCCGAAGCGGTCGTGGAAGAGGTCGGCGGTGCGGCGAAAGCAACGCACAGCGGTGCAAGCAGGACGATAGCTAGCATCGAGGGAGCCCAAGTGAGTGACGATGTCAGAAATAGTGGAAAACGCAAGAAGGTCTGGGAAGAGAAAGAGCATGAGAATGTGACCTAGGGTAGGAGAGGAAGAGTGGATAGCAAGAAATGGTAGCATCAAAGAACTCCTTCGCCGACGTGACCTGGTTGAAGTGAATGCATCCGGCCGTCGGGAGGAGGCGACGAAGAGCGAGGCGAGCAGCAGCGTCTCGTGATTGCCACACCTAGTACGCAGTGTGCTGTACAGCGAAGGTCTCCTAGTCCGTCGAACTGGCTCCACGAGTAAGAGGGGTGGGACACTGGGGAGCTGGCAGCTCACGTGAAGTGTGAGCGTACATGGTGTCACCATCCTGACGCTGGCTCAGGAGGTGAAGCTTGGCGTGCAGTAGCCACGTGATGAAGTCAGTCGCGCGCCCTTCGGCTTCGAAGCACAAGACTCTATCGGACGCCATGGCTAAGGCTAGCGAGGTCAAGGCAACAGGTGTGAGGAGCAGGTGGTATGGCCGACGAGGGCGGCCGGCCAATAGCGAGTTAATGGCGGGCGCCTGGCAAAGGCTGGTGGCAAACTGGCGACTAGGCATTAGCGTGATGGCGGCTGGCAGCAGGTGTGCGAATGCCACATGTAGGTGCACGATAAGCGCACTCAGGTGCGCGGTAAGCGCCGGTAGGTGTGCGACGGTCAGCCTAAGCAGGGAACAACGGATGGCCTAGGCAGGGTCGACGGTGTCAGCGGTAACAGGCTGCAGCAGCGGCGGCCAAGGGTGCGGGCTGCGGCGGCGCTAAGGGCGTCGGCAGCGCTGTGGGGGCGGGCTGCACGAGGGTGTGCAATGGCGTGCGTGCTGGCGTGTGCGCGCTAGTGTGCGGGCTGGCGTTCACTAAGTGGCGGGCGTTAGCTAGCGGGCTGGCGGGCTTCCTGGGAGGCGCTCTATAGGCGAGGCCTAAGGCGAGTAGGTGGCAGACTAGGCTAGGGTAGGTTGAGCGATCCAGAAGCGTGAATCCTAACCTACTCGATACCATGTTGAAACAAGAGAATGAATAAGACTAGAATGGCATGCATGAGTACAAATATCTAGCACTAGACTGTGCAACGACAAATCTTACATGGCCTACCAAAGTGTACCCCTACAAGTAGAAATACACGTTAACAATTACCTTCACAATCAGGATCTTGTCAAAATGTACGTACACTTTATTTATAAATAGCATGAAGTGTAGTTACTAGCGTATACATTTTTGTTGGTGGTACACCCCTTGCCGAAACCCTTGCCCGTATAACTTGGGCACTTGCCCTTTTTCTAGTCCCCTTTTCATTCTCAATCTTTCCTACTCCTAGCTAATTTTTGCTATTCTTACATGGTATCCAAGAAAGTCAAACATGTGAAGCTCGTAGTCGCGTTGTGCTGCAATGCGCTACAGTACCTGAAGATTGGTCATCCTCGGGGTGGGAGAGAGGTCCTAATGTAGTCTACGCCTTCTCGCTGACTAAAGCCTCTAGCCACGTAGCGTGCCTTGAAGACATGCAGCTCTCCGTATGGCCGCTTCACCTTGAAGTTCCGTATGCCATCGACTATGTTCGCCCTAGAAGGGGGAACTGCGTCGACGTAGGTGCATATGGACCTCCAAGATGCCATCTCTGTGTACATGGCTGGTATCCACTGAGGATCTCAGAGTCTTGAGACTGCCTCAGCATAGGTGCGAGGATTCGGGATGTCAAGAGCGTTTGGGTCACCCTTAGGGGCTAGCATCATGGCGTAGATATGAGGTGCGGCGTCTGCAAGAAATGCCAGCTTGTACTGCCCGTATGCTAGGGCGTTACTGCCAAGGGCAGGAGCACCCCTGGCGGACAGAGGGCGGGCAAGAGCAAAGACCAACTAAGTGGCGTAGTCAAGGCGGTGGGTGGAGGCAAAGTCAGCAACAGCAGCGATAGGAGCCAACACAGACGGAGGAGGAGCAGTGGGGCTGATAACGAGGGAACAAATGATACGGGAGATTGTAGGGCGAGCGGCATGGAGAAATTTAAAGAACGGAGGAGAGGAGACAGCAAGGGACGACAGAGGAGGCGACAGCAGAACAGAGGGTGGCAGAGCACGAGAGACGGGCGAATGAAACAGCATAGGTGGACACTAGGAGGAAACACGGGGCGAGCACGAGAGGGACGACGGACCCAATGGTGGGAGGGATGAGTCGGGTCAGGGGACAGGGAGATAGCTGGGAGCGCGGAGGAAGACGAGCCGGAGATGGATGAAGATGAACGGATGGAGTATAAATGGTCGTGAACGTATGTTCTCTTGCATGGAAGCATGCTGATAACGGAGCAAGTGAAGAAGAATACATACCCTTTTTTACTTTCCCTCATTTTTTTTTTTTTTTTTACACATGCCTTGAAACTCTAGGGAAGGGTTGAGGAAGTCGATTGCATATGCGAACGCTGCACAAAGTTGGCACCGACACCTAAAGGTTGCTATCATGCAAAGATGTATCAACATGTGAGTAAGAATGCTCTCTGTGGCTTTTGGTGAGTATTTTAATACAGGTAAGAGATTCTCTGTCCTTCCGCCCAAGTCAAACAAAACATCAACCCTGTCCTGACCCACCCTTTGCGCCCGAGCCTTGCTTGGCATCAACCACCAATCAAATAGTTGCACCGTAAACACGGTACTGCCGTGATTGGTCTGTCGCAAAGGCGGACCACATCTGCACCTTCGTGGCTGCTTGCAAATTACACATACTGTACACAGTACATTTCCATTTCATTGCCCAGGGGAGATCCCAGCCCAGCCCTAGGTGGAGTTGCTTTCACATCGCGTTATCTTCACGGCAACATTTGTTCTTCCCCCTGACGCCAGATCGAATGAATTCCGCGCCAGCTCATCAGCCTTTTGGAAAGTACAGCATGGGCTGCCCAAAGACAAATTCCTATCAGAAACATTCATGCAACACCGGTCTTTTGGGATTACTTTGCGCGGGCCTCGATTGGTGTGGGGAAATCCGTTACTCTCGCCTACCTAACAGACTGTAAAAAACTGGGCTCTTAGGCCTGCCACGGCCCATTTAACGAGGGGTGTGCAAAATTCTAGGTTTCTCTGAGAAACGGTCATATTAGCACGTCGATAATCCTGAGGGTCATTCGCAAGCCTTTTTCCTCACCACTCCCGCCCCACACACCTACCATGGGTGTTCACTTCTTGTTCTTGCTGCTGCACGACGATGTGTTCCAGTTCTCATAAGTGCTGCCACGTTAGTTCGCGGGCGGATATTACGCATTTGAATTCGCCTCACCCATAGCATGTATTCGTTCTATTGCAGCGAGGAGCAGGACCAGTTGTAGTGAGTAGCGTGCACTATCAGTCGCCACGCCACACGACACTTCAACAATGGAAGCACCGCAAACCCTAGTCATAGTCAAACAGGAATGGCAGCAGGAACAACGCACTTTCAACGGCGAGGCGTTGGAGCAAGCTGATGACACGACACGGGATTCCGGCCGCCATGAATTCAACAAATTCGACAATCAATCGTGGACGTCTCCCTCTGGCCCTTTCGACTCGACCGTCCCATCCGAGGCGAACCCGAACACTGACTTAGAGTTGATGGATAACCATCATGGTGGCAACATAAGTTACCCCGATAACCGCGGTGACATGGTGTTCGCCAGTGAAGCTTCAACGACGGCAACGACGATTGGTGGCGAACCCGCGATGCAGCATGGCTCAATGGGTATCATGGCAAGCGGTGCCGTCGACCACGATCCCGTTGACCAGAATCCCGTTGACCATGCAGTAGACCGTCCCGTTGACCATGCTTCTTCAGCTAATATTCATCCTTCGACGATTGACCGCGTCCCGACGCCGATGTATTTTCTCCTGCAAGAAACCCCCATCAGGCGACGGCTTACCGATCTGGACGCGGATGTCCTTCTGTCTATAGCGCGTATGACGGGTCACCCTCTCCGAGCCATCGCCGTCCTCGCCGCCTGCTGCACGCGGCTCCGCCGTCTCGCCACGACCGACCTCTGGCCCCCCTACTGTCACACCCGCGCGCAAGATCTCGTCCGAGATATTAACGCGCAGCATGAGGAGGCGAAACGCCGGCAAAACGCCGGCGGCGTCAGAGGAGAGTCCACTCGCCCGACGAGGCTTTCCAACCGAAAACTCGTCGGGTTACCAGCCGCCGCTCTTTCGCCGAAGCTTCTCAGCTACTCGCCGGGTATTCTCGAGGTGCCGTTCAGCCTGCTGAACCCGCGAATTAAGGAGCTCCTGGAAAAAGTCGGCCAATGGTGGTCCGACGGATACTTTGACGGAGACGACGCGAGCCGTTGTTCCGAGATTTTCATGCATGATGACCGGAGTAGGAGCGCGTGGCGCATGTGTAAACGCGCCGCGTCGCGCGTTGCGTGGGTGCCTGTGATCGCCGTACTCGTGCCGATCGTCGTGACGTATTTCGCATGCGTCTTCGCGAAGAGGACGGCGCGGACGGCGCGACGTGTGGCTGTAAGGGGAGGTAGGAGGCTGGCGAGGAGGGTTGGGGAGACGACGGTGGGGAGGGTGGGAGAGAGGGTGGTCTCGAGAATTGGAGAAAGAGTGGGGTGGAGGAGGGGGGGTGCGGTGGGGGAAGGAGGGGAAGGGATTGACATTGAGGCGATTCTGAGAGGCCCGGGATACGCGAATTGGGATGGGAATGTGCGTGGAAACGGGATTGTTGCAGATGATTTTGTGGAGCGTTATGGGCGCATGTGGGATGAGATTGACAGTGGTGAGGTGGGTGATGGTGAGGGTGAGGGTGATGTTGATTCTAATCATGCGGTTGTTGGTGTTCCTGAAGAGGAAGCTGATGCTGATGCTGATGCTGCTGCTGCTGCTGCTGCTGCTGCTGCTGGTCTTGAAGGTGACGGCGATGCTGTAGCGCGAGACACACATGTATGGAGGGACATGGGCGGAGATTTAGCAGCAGATGCTGATGGTGCTGATGGTGCTGGTCTTGAAGGTGATGGTGATGCTGCAGAGCGAGACGCTCAGGAATGGTGGGAAGTGGGCGGAGGGAGAGCAGCAGAGGAGGAGGGAACGACAGCGGAAGAGAGAGAAGCATTTTTGGTAGCCATGGTGTCGCGCGTGGGGAACAAGAAGAGTCTGGGTCTTATGGGGCACGTGGACGAGACACACCTGTTCTCCCCCTTCCTCATCTCCGATCTCTTCCCCCCCTCGCTGCTCTCTGTCTCATCCACTGCTGCTTTGCGCTCCTCCTTCCCGCGTTGCACTAGCGCGAGATGCCGTGAGGGGCATCAGCAGCAGGAGCAGCATCAGCAGCAGGAGCAGCATCAGCAGCAGGAGCAGCAGGAGCAGCAGGAGCAGGAGAAGGAGAACCAGGAGGAGGAGAGGGAGGAGGAGGAGGGGGTGGGGAAGAGTGAGGGGGAAGGGGAGGAGGGGGAGGGGGAGGCAGGGGCGTCGTTTGCTGTGATGGAACCATCGTTGAACATGTGGGACATCTCCGTCTGCCGAGGCTTCATCCATGCGTTCTCACGCACCGAGTATGTTGAGGATTTTCAATTCTTGAGAATCACTCACAAAGGCCGGTGCCTCTTGGCCTCGTTGCCTTCCCCCTGTCATGCGCGGCTGTTTCGAACCGGCTTTCTCCATCATTTCTTCAGAATCTTTGACACACCTATTTCACTTCCTTCTTCCCCTCCCTCTCCTTCCCCCCCCCCCCCCGTACCCTCTCCCCCCCCGGTCCCCGCACCTCCTCATGCGTCCCTTCCTTGCACCCGTGTCTCCAACTGTGTTCCGCCGCCCATCTCCCCGTCGTCCCCCCCATTGAATCCATCAGGCTGTATCGACAGCTGGCGGCTCGTTCTGCTGCTGCCGATGACCATGGCAAATGCCCCTTCTGCTGCTGCAAGGTAATGCCGCTCCCTTCACAACCACTGATTGCTGCTGCAAGCTACACTCCAGGTTTAGGGTTTCGGGTATTAGGGTGACACGATGCACCACTTTTTCTCGAGTAGGTCGGGCTAAATTCTATTGTGAGGCGGCCCTTAGTGCAGAAGGGATGGTGTCTTGCGTGCTTGCAAGGTAGCATGCCCATGCATCAGGTTGGGTGGGATCACACTGTGCTAACAGGGTGTGGTAAACATAGGCAATGAGAGGCGGTATTTTTACTGTTCCTTCATGCGCCCATGGCATAACTTGTTGGGTGTGCAGGTGTGGAACGCATTGGACATGCTTGCAGACATGGGCCGCATGCGGGCTTTTAGCTTTGCGATTTGCGAAAATGTGAGTGGCCGATGCGAATGGTTCACTGTGTATTAAAGTTTCAAATTTTAGAGTAGTGGACTGCAGTGTGCTTGCCTGCTGCGTAGACCCATTCCTAGTTTATGTCCGTTTTTATCTCTCACACGCACTCACACACTCGTCTACGCACACGCACATCCACTCATGCTTGCATTTGTGCGTCCCACCCTCATTCAAACACGGCTACCTCTGTCTCCCCTTGGCACTTGTCCTAATCTTGCAGGGCCACTTCTGCGGATTATTTAAAGTGAGTACTACAGGGCCACTGTTGCAACAATTTCACTTGCTCGATTCTTTTGCACCTTTCGTTTACTTCTTTATTGTTGTCTTCCAAGTCAACTCCTGTTTTTTGCTGCTCTTCTTACAAGTCTTCCCTCCTCCCACATACACCATATACCCATACCCCTCTCACCATTTTGCTCTTCTTACTTGCAGGAGAGAACATAAAATATTTATTTATTTCTGGAAAATATGGCGAAACAGCATCGAGGAGACGGAGAAACGTTATGTAGGGAAGAAAGTAAGAGTATCCTTTTTACTGGTAGCAGTATGAGCGTGTTTCTTCAGCTGCCTTGGCCCTCTTGCTCGAATCACTACTTTAGCTTGCTCTAACACTTACAAGACATGCTTACTGGTTAGCAGATGGTTGGGCTGAGACAAGCCGTTAGAGACATGTATAATTTTCTGAAATTGATTTGACTAACTGAGTTTGCAGCAAAGTGTCAGAATCGTTAGGTACTGGAGGTACTCAGGCAGGAAATGACTTCACTAGCATGAATGACAACTACAAGTAGGCAACCCCAAAAGGGTTGTACCCTATATGGGCTACCCCATTACAGCCTACAGACATACAAATGCAATTTGACACAAAGGAGACAAGCTCCTAGTCTCATTTCCGATTTCAGACCTTGATGTGCTTACCTCACTAGCGCTATCGTCATCGCTCGGATAGAAGATAGTGTCAAAAGTGCTTGCTATTAGGGTGTTACATTTGGTAGCCTAGGTCAATGTTGCCTAATTGTACACACCATTCTTCATTCAGTGCACGCGTTCTGATTTTGACGTAGTATTGTTACAATCCCAAGTGGGACTTAGCGAAGGATCGTTCAGGGTTGATCGCAGGGTAGTATTGCAGCGGAAGTAGTGAACTTAGGTCAGAGTGAATGTAAATGATTGAGATTGATAATAGCATGCATACATTGAGTTTATATAGGAAATACAAAGGAATACGAAACGACCTAGACTAGCCATGTACTCTAAGGGGTACATTCCCTTATTACAGCGAAGTTCAAACCGTGCGGCGCGGGAACCGTTTCAAACCTGTTCCCGCTCTTTTCACTTTGAATGTTTCCGCCTGCATCGGTCTTGATCAGACGGTTACCAGTGTCGCTTCGACTCTTCTGACTCCTCGGCTTCATACACTTTAGAGTCGGCCCCTGTAGCATACAGGAATGCCTTCATATCGTAACACTCCCCTTCATTCCTGGGCGCGCAGGGGGCTGACTCGCTTGATCACTCCGGTGAGGTCGGAACAGTGCTTCTACTGCTGACGTGGCAGTCGCTTGGTGAGAAAGTCGGCTGCCATCTCGGTGGTAGGGCAGTACGTGAGATCAACCTTGCCCTGGTCAATTTCGTCCTTGACGAAAAAGTACCGAAGCCTGATGTGCTTCGTGCGGTTCACGAACCCTGGCTTGTTCGCAATCTTGATGGCACTCTGGTTGTCGCCTCCTGCAGTAACTCCTGCCGGTACAGACCTTCGCGAACTGCTGCTGTCGCGGCGATGTATTCTGCTTCGGCCGATGGTAGGGCAACCAGCTCCTGCTTCTGCGAGTTCCAGGAGATTGGTCCGGTTGGTTCCAGGCGGAAAACAAAGCCGATTCGGGACCGTCGATTTGCAGGATCAGCGGCATGATCTGCATCCACGTAGCCGTTGAGGTTGAAAGAGGTCGTCGTCAGCGTGGAGTAGGAGAGCCCGATGTCAGGTGTGGAAATGAAGTACTGCAGGCCGCGCTCCAGATCCAGCTGGTTCTCTGCTACTGGATTGCGAGAGTACTGTGCCAGTTGGCTGGCGATGTACGAAAGGTCGGGTCGGTATGTGACAGAGGCGAACAGCAGGCACCCCAATTTCTGCTGGTACATTTGGAGTCCTGCGGGTGACAGAGGTTTGTTGTCCGGTTTGTAGTTGGCGCTGGGGTTGCGGTAAGGGGTTGAGAGTGGTGCGGGTGAAATGTTGAAGCGTTCCCCCAGCTGCTCTGCGTACTTGGAGGCTGACAGGTGAATTGCTTCTGGCGCGTAGGTGATGTTTAACCCCAGGAACTGTGTGGCGTTGTGGTTGATGGTGATGTCAACGCGCTGCGCCAGGTTCTCTTCGAACTGATTAAGGAGCTTGTTGTAGGTGCCGGTGTACAGCAGGTCGTCGACGTAGACTGTCAGAAGGATGTAATCGCCGTTAAAGTGAAGGCGGTACATTCCCGGGTCGTGCGGCAGCTGCCTGAAGCCGATCTCCAGGAGGATTTTGTGCAGATGCTGCTGCCAGAGACGCGGCGCTTGCTTTATCCCGTATAGGGATTTCTTCAGCTTGAAGACCCTGGGATCTCCTTCCCCGTAGGTGTGTGGCTGTTCCACGAAGATGGTTGCATCCACCAACGCGTTCTTCACGTCGATCTGCCGCAGTGGTAGGTGCTTAGCGGCGGCAATGGCAATGGCAATGGCCTTGAAGTGCTCGATAATTCCGTCAGCGTTGGTTTTGAGACGGAATACCCATTTTCCGCTTAGAACCCTCCTCCCCTTCACTGCTGCACGATCGACCAGGACCCAAGTGTCACGTGATTCCAGTGCCTTTAGCTTCGCGTCCATATCAGCACGCCACTCCTTGGCGTGAGGACCGGTTAGAGCCTGGCGAGGGTTCTTGGGTTCGACGGCGCGCGTGAGGGTAGTGACAGACGTGTGTAGGCCGAGAAGCTGCAGGTCGGACACATTTGTGGTATCGCCGGTGGTGACCTCTACCACATCGTCATCGTCACTCTCGTGGGCAGTTGCGGTAGTGCTAGGCTCGGGTTGGCGGCGCGATGGTCCTGGCGCGGGTGTGTCGTCGTCATCATCGTGTCAGAATGTCGATGTTTGTCTAGCCTGCAGTGGGGTACTCTATAGCGAGTACAACCCAATTAGGGTTTGCTATATGTATCTCAACTGCTGCTAGTGAAAACCTCTCTTTCCTGTTTCTGATTATTGCCTAGTCTTTCGACACATCGTCGTCGTCGTCGTCGCGCGGGCGAGGCGGAACGCCGGGATGTTCGTCGGCGGGATCGCGGTCGAGTGCTGCCGCTGCTGCCTCGTCTTCTGGGGATGCGAAGCTGCGGCCGCTGTTGACGTAGCCGCGTGCTTCGTTGCGACGTTTGTCGTAAATCCACTGCTGCAAGGTGAGTCGCGAACATCACGTCCCTGCTGCTGCTGCTCATAGAAGAGAACATCACGAGCGGGGACGATCAGCTTGCTGTCAATGTCAAGAATGAGCCAACCCTTGTACTCGTTACTGAGTCCCAGATGGACTCCCCAGCGCGCACGGTGGGTGAACTTGCCGATTGTCGCGGTCGTCGGCCGGTACTGCACCATACACCCCCAAACCCTCAGCATGGAGGGATCTCCCTTTGAGCCGGTCCACTTCATGTGCGGGGAAAGGTTGTTCCGGTTGGCCGTGGTGGAGAGAAGGTTGTGCAGGCGCACAGCGTGGTTCATGGCGTACAGCCAGTATTTCTTGGGTAGGCCGGATTGGTTCATGAGGGCGCGCACTTTTGTCATGAGGGTGCGGTTAACCCTCTCTGCGACGCCTTGCTGCTGGTGAGCGTAGGGGAGAGAAACCTCATGCTTGATCCCCTTCTCCGTGAGAACACTCTCCAGCTCGTTGCTGCGGAACTCTTTGGCCCCGTCGCTCTGCCAGATTTTCAGCTTCCTCCCTGATTGTCGTTGTGCATGTGCGAGCCAGATGCGGAAGACCTCTGGAGCCTTTGAGCGAGCGTCGACGTTGGCGATCCAAACGTGGCGTGAGTAGTAGGCGTCCACGAAGGTTAGTGTGTATCTCTCGCCGTTGATGCCGTCGTAGGTGAGCACGATGAAGTCACTATACACCTTCTGCAGCTTCTTGTAGCGGTTGGTGCTTGGTTCCAGAGAGGGGTAGGCGCTGTGGGAGAGGGCAGCTGTGGGACAAACGGTGCAGGTAGTTGGGTGTGGGGTGTTGTGGGGTTCCGTGCCGTCGGGGCGCAACAGTGCTCCTGGGGGAAACACTTTGGCGCGGAGACAGTTGTTAAGCGTCTGACGCGAGGGGTGACCGAGTCGCTGATGCCAGAGTTCATCTTCGGCGCGGACCCCGGAAGTGCGCATGTAACGAGCACGGTATTCTGCCGCTTCTGCTTCTGTTTCTTGCGGAATCTGGAGTGGAGGTTCTTCCTCTTCTTCTGCTTCGTTGTCCGGCTCCTCTGCTTCTGCTTCTGTTGCTGTCTCCCCTTCTGCAGGTGCCGTCGTGAGGTAGAGCGCAAGAAATTCGCGATTGGGGATGATGTTGAGCGGAGTCCTCATGCCTTCGATAAGGCGGGCGAATGGATCTGGGCGGGAGATTGGACCAAGTGAGTCACGTGGGGGAGTTGGTGGCATGTTCCCCTCCTCAATCACCGACCAGGAGCTGTTCCAACGCCATGGTGGTGAGTGCGGTGATGACGGCAGGTTGCGCGGTGGGCGTCCTAGCGGAATGGGGACGCGTGGTGATCGTTCTCCGCGTTCTGCAGCCATTTCTCGCTCTATCTCCTCTTCTTCTTCTTTGGTGAGCGGAGCATCCATGTATTCGTCTCCTCCTCATCCTCCGGTATCGCCCCATCCGCCTGTTCGCACGGTGCCGGATGCGCCAGTTGCGGATCCCCATGTTGCGCCTTCCTCTGGTGTGTAGTCATCGTCTCCCCATGCGCCACGTCGTGCTGACTCCTCGTCCCATCCTGCCACTACGCGCTCCTCATACAGTTTCTGCTTCTTTTCTGCCGTCGCCTGCGTTAGGATCCTTCCATGACTTGTCGATGAAGTTGCGGTAGACTTCGCGAGGGTAAGGGCGCGGGCGTCCTTCTTCATCGAAGGTTCCGATGTTTGCTTCCAAGACCCAGCGGAGGGTTTCTGCGCGGGGCGTTGGCCGCTCTTGACGTCGTTGTCCAAGCCTTTCATTTTCTTCCCCGAAGATGCGGTAAGTAGTGACAGCGAGTTCCATCTCGGTCATCCCAGTGGGCTCTTCCTCAGCGCTCTCCGCCTCTTGGATTGCCGCGAGATCTCTTTCCACTTCTTCTGTGCGGCTTGCCATGGGTGTATGACAGGTGGTGCAGAGGCCGGTGATGTCTGGCTGGTGCAGATTAATTTCACGGGGGTGCGGACTGCGGCGAATCCATGGCCGTCCGTCTGGGTGCTGCCACGACTCCTTGTTCATGAACGGGAAGTCAAGGGGGACGAGGTCTACGAGCTCTTCTGATGAAGCTTGGCAGTTGGGTATGTCGAAATCTAGTACGTAGATGCCGTTGATTGAGCGAGCTCGTCCGAGATATTTGTGCGACTCGGGAGGGGTGTCCGGGGGAGCATAGGTGAGGATGAGGTCGTGTGTGTCCGGGTCCGTGGCGAGCATGACTCCGCAGTCTCGAAGTTGTCATGCCAAGAGTAAGTTGAAGCGGAGGTCTGGCACGAAGAGCACATCGTTGAAGGAGATGTGGGTGTTGCTATCTCGTGCTTGTAGCACCACGATGCCTTGCGCGTTGGCGCGCAGTTGCTCGTTGTTAGCAACTGTGACGTAGGTAGCAGGGGCGCGGCTGATGTTCGAGACATATCGAACAGATCCCACCATGTGTTGGCCGCAACAGCTGTCCAGGTACCAGGTGTTGTAATTGTCGGTGTTGTTGTTGCGCAAAAGTAGCGCGAGTCGCGGAGTCACCAGTGTCGCCTTGAAGCGTCTGTGGAACGACGGGTCTTCGTCCTCCTTCCATCCCACAGGTACGAAGCACTAATGCTCGTGAGGCGGGCTTTCCCGCAGCTGTATTGGCTGATGCCAATCTTGCTCATCTTCGTCATAGCGGTAGTCGTGATCTTCCGTGAGGGGGTTGTTCCACCTTTCTTCAGGTTGAATGAGCCCGACGCGTAGTTCGTCCTCTTCGTCTGGTTCAGCAGCACGAGGGCGACGCCTTGCCGCCATGTTTGCAATCACGTTTCTAGGAGCTCCTGTTTGAGGTCCTTGCGTCTGCTGTTGTTGGTGCTGTGCAGGGGGACGAGAGGTTTGATGCTGGGGCTGAGAATGACGAGCGTCTTGTCGGCCGACCCAGTTGTTGTGGTGAGTGGAATTCGGGTGGCGATAGTTGGATCGGGATTTGCATCGATCCGTTGAATGTCCGAAGACTTTGCATATTTTGCAATAATGGCGCCTTGGTTGTCGGCGCTCTTCACGGTTGTCTGTGTAGAAGGCGAGGCGCTCTCGGCGCGGCGCGGAGCTTGTCCTGCTCGGGTCCATGTCCTGTTGTTCAGTCAGAAGGGCGGCGCATAGCGCGGCTTCAGAGATGATTCCACGTTGTCGGAGTAGCGCTTTGCAGGGCTTCCACTCTGGCCCGAGTCCTTGGAGGACGATATTGACGAAGATCTCCTCCGAAATTGCGCTTCCATGCTTCGTGATCTGGTCACGGTTGTTCCGACAGCGGTTAATGTATGAGTTTTCTTTCTCCCTGTGCCCCATCTTGGTCTCCATGAGTTGCTGCAGGAGCCTGCTGGCGGTGACCGAATCCTTCGGCTGATATACCTCAACGAGGTGCTTCCAAGCTTCCAGGGCTGGAGCGGCGCTCTCTTTGTAGGAGCGAATGCTGAGTTGTTCCGCAGGCGTCACGTAGCAGCACATTGTACGCCATGAGGGACTCGCTGTAGTACTGAGCCCTGGCGTCATTGGTGTCTTCCACCGGTTTAGAGTAGGAGCCGTCGAAATAGTGGTAGACCTGCGCTGTTTGTAGGAGGAGCTCAAGCTCGAAACTCCAGGTGTAAAAGTATTTGCCGTCAAACGCGGCAGTAGTCTTGATTTTTGAAACGCTTAGAAAGCGTGCTTGCGCAGAGTTGATAACTTCATCACTTGGACGGGGGGCAGTTGTAGTTGATTTGTCTGTGTCGAGGGAGAAGGTATGCGCTGCGGTATCGCGGCTTTTTGTAGCCGGTTGTCCAGGTTGTGCTGGTTGGGAAGAGGTTCCCGCATCGCCTTTGCGCAGTTCTTGGAGGTCTTTCTCCATAGTTGATAGTCGCGAAAACAACTGCTCGAGTGCGGCAGTGCTGATCGTGGTTGTTGCCTCATTTGTCGCAGCCGGGTTGGTTTGTCCTTCGGCCGTCAGATTCGCTTGGCCTCCGGATCCTCCGGCCATCTTGGTCTTGGAGCGTGTGTCGCTCGCCAGATCTTGATTCGGCGAATTTCACGGAAGTGAAGTTGCGAAGAATCCCTGAGTAGCTCTGATACCATGTTACAATCCCGAGTGGGACTTAGCGAAGGATCGTTCAGGGTTGATCGCAGGGTTGATCGCAGGGTAGTATTGCAGCGGAAGTAGTGAACTCGGGTCAGAGTGAATGTAAATGACTGAGATTGATAATACCATGCATACATTGAGTTTATATAGGAAATACAAAGGAATACGAAACGACCTAGACTAGCCATGTACTCTAAGGGGTACATTCCCTTATTACAGCGAAGTTCAAACCGTGCGGCGCGGGAACCGTTTCAAACCTGTTCCCGCTCTTTTCACTTTGAATGTTTCTGCCAGCATCGGTCTTGAGCAGACGGTTACCAGTGTCGCTTCGACTCTTCTGACTCCTCGGCTTCATACACTTTAGAGTCGGCCCCTGTAGAATACAGGAATGCCTTCTCGTAAAGTTTCATATCGTAACAAGTATCATTCCTAGGTTAGGTCTGCGCTTCCGCTCATCATCACCTAGTCTACCACGCCACCTACCTTGCCTCTAGCCTACCTCCTAACCAGCCAGCCAGCCCTAGCGCCGCCAGCCAGCCGCGCCCCCAGCCAGGCCTAGCTCCAGCATGCCATCCAACCTTAGAGCGCAAAGCAGCACA
The DNA here is from genome assembly GCA_947471745.1 of Closterium sp. Naga37s-1. Taxonomy (NCBI): domain Eukaryota; kingdom Viridiplantae; phylum Streptophyta; class Zygnematophyceae; order Desmidiales; family Closteriaceae; genus Closterium; species Closterium sp. Naga37s-1. The sequence continues at coordinate 2,893,306 of CANJKZ010000813.1, forward strand.
CACAGCAGCGCGCGCACGCAGCGCGCCCCGCAGCGCGCACAGCCAGTGGCACCGGCACGCATGGCACCGGCGCGCACGCCAGTCGTGAACGCCAGCACAAGGCTGGCCAGCGCATGTCGGCGCGATAGCTGCAGGAGCGCCTGCAACGCGCTAGATAGCAGCGCGTCGCTGGCGCGCCACCAACGTCCCTCCCTACTTACACCGCTCCTACCGTCGCTCGTGCCATTCCTAGCGCCGCCCTTATGGCTATTCTTAGCGCAGTTTCTTGAGCCGTTCCTAGCGCCATTCCTTGAGCCGTTCCTACCGCCGTTTCTTGAGCCGCTCCTAGCGCCGTTCATTGGGCCGTTCCTAGCATCGTTCCTAGACCCGTTCCCAGCGCCGTTCCTAGCGCCGTTCCCAGTGCCGTTCCTAGCCCAGTGTTTAGCACGGCTGTTGACTAGTCCCAGCTAGCGCTCGTCATGCCAGCCGACGGTATTCTACATTTCGACTCTGAAGGCCGTGCAATCGACTTCGCCACCTGGCCGCGGCACACCAAGTCTATCTCCAGAGCCAGCGTCACGATGGCGACACCCTCTACACAGACGTTTCGGGTGAGCTGCCCGCCCCTCCGCGTTCCACTCCTCTTCCTCATACGCCTACGCCAGCCGGCCGAGAGGCCTTCGTTGAGCAGCGCACTGAGTACTCGGTGTGGGAGTCTCGCGACGCTGCTGCTCGCCTCGCTCTCACTTGACTCCTCCCACCCGCCCATTGCGTTCACTTTAGCCAGGTCTCGACGACGAAGGAGTGTTTTGATACTATCGTTTCACGCTATTCCACACCTTCCTCTGCTACCCTTGGTCGCCTCCTCATGGCCTTCCTCTTTCCAGACTTGGCTGCGTATGCCACCACTGCTGATCTCGTTACTGACCTGCTCTCACTTGATGCTTGCTATCGTGTTGCCTGTACCACCGCCCAACTTGCGAGTTACCCCTCGCCTATGGGGGCCGACACTTGAGGCGGTGCCGCGACTATGGGTCCGGTTGGAGGAGGCGTTGGTCCTGGGAATATGGTGGGGGTTTAGCAGCAGCAGCAGCCGCAGCAGTAGCGACAAACCCAGCAGCAGCAGCAGCAGCAGCAGCAGCAACAGCAGCATAAGGTGCAGCCGCCACAGCAGGTGCATCAGCTGTAGCAGCGTTTTCAGTAGTGGGCCCCTCAGCAGCAATGGGGAGCTGGTAGTTTGGGGAGTGTCGGCCGTGGTGGTGGCTCTAGCAGCTGGGGGCATGTCCCCGCGACACCGGGCCCTGCCAATACGAGATCGTGTATGGCCCCGGGTGTCAGAATATATATTTTTACATATTTTATATTGTAACTACTTGTAGCCTAGCTAGTGTAGTGTTACATCTTTATTGGTGGTGCACCTTTGTGCCCACCCTTGCCACAGATACTTCTCCAACCGACGTCCTAAGCTATAGTCGACAGATCCCTGCCAATCGCAACGCTCATCAAGGAGTGGAGAGTTGGCCGACATCGATGGATGGCGTTTTCTCAAGTAACTTCCACGATCATAACGACACCAACAAAGGAGTTTGCCTATGAATCTCCTTCAATTAGCGTCCATATGATCATGATGTGGGATTGCAAAAAAAACATTTTCTCATATGCCGAGTTGCTACAAAGGAGTTGATTTCACATGCAACGCTGATGCAGGACCGCTCGTCAAAGCTAGCGAGACACTCTATCGTAACAGGAGCTAGATGATCCATATCTCCTAAGGGTTCCAACCATCCGCAGTGATTTGTCGAAGCATTTTGTCACCAACCTCACAAGGCGGTATTCTGATTATGTTCTAAGGTGATCAAATGTGTTTTTGATCTGCGTGGAGATACTTCGCATATGTCACGATGCTTAGGAGATTGAGGAGTAATTAACCTCAAATCCGACAAGTACTCGTTTATCTGCGACGCCGAGGACCACAATTCGGAGGGCGATTCTACCAGAAGTCTAAGTGTTACAAGCGGCAACGTAACTTCGGCGATGCAGGAGAATGCTTGAGCAATACGAAGATGTCGGCAAATAAGGGAGACGCTCGACTACGACGATGTTATCACTCGCCCTACCGGCTGTACAGCGGAGGTACGGATGAGCATAGTGGGCTATTTCTACTAATGAATATATCGCATCAGGAAGGCTCTACACGGGAGAAAGAGTTGATGGATAATTCTACAACCGTTACGATGTGCTGAGGTCTCTGTGCAATCATTGCCACACACGGAGAAAATGTCGCAACTGCATTAGGGGACTCAAAGTGTAACAGTGATAACCAACTCCTGATAGGATTTCTCTGCACAAGGGAGATGAGACTGGATGTATCCCAGTATGATTTGGAATACCAGATCTGGCGCGAGTCTGTACAGATCGCCACTAGCTCGCCTGCAGGCTGGGTGACAGTGAGCCACTGGTCCTGGAGGACAGAGGTAGTCACCAAGTTCTTAGCGAACGAGGGGAGGTGGAGACGTGTGAGGAGGCCGGAAGGGGCCGCCGGACAAGGGAGAACAGTAGCGCCACGCGCGACTACCGGGCCCCCGGAGGGGTCGGCCAGTGTGACAGGGGCAGGGACAGTGAGCGGTGTGACTGTGGTGCTGTTGCGGAAGAAGCAACGAGACGCGCCTGAGTCGAGAGTAAAAGTGTGCAAGGCCTCCTCAGGCTCTGCACCTGCGCTAGCTGAGTCAAAAGCACCAAGACTAGCAGCCTCTACAGCTCCAGGTGCCTCTACACCCCCAATACGGATACTCCGAAACCCTCCGCCACCGGGGCTGCCCCACCGGACAGCCCACTCACGAAGCTGCTACGGGGAGAGAGTCTCCGGCGGACGCTGCTGCTGCTGCTGTCCACCCCCAGAACCTCCGCATCTACCAGCGGCACTACCAGCAGGAGTAGACTCACAGGGACCTCCAGTAGTAGCACCCCAGGCTCCGCCACCGGGGCTGCCCCACCGGACAACCCACTCACGACGCTGCTGTGGCGAAAGCGGCTTCCGCCGACGAGCACGGCTAGCTCCGCCACCGGGGCTGCCCCACAAGATAGCCCACTCGCAAAGCCGCAGCGGCGAGAAAGACTCCTGCACACTCGGCTGCCGCTGACGTAGGAAAGTGGTAGTGGCCATGGCAGGCAGTGGCAGCTAGTATCAGTAGCTGCGCAGCAGCAGTAGCACAGGCGGCAGTAGCAGCGTAGCAGCACTCGGGGCAAGGCGGCGCTAGTGCGGGACAGGGCAGCGCACGCGGGTGGCAGCAGCACCTAGGGCGGCAGCACCTAGGGGGACAGCACCTAGGGCAGCAGCAGGCGGCAGCACCTAGGGCGGCAGCAGCAAGCGGCGACAGCAGCAAGCGGCAGCACCTAGGGCAGCGGCAGGCGGTAGCGCCTAGGGCAGTAGCACCTAGGGCGGCAGTAGCAGGCGGCACTTGCGCGCGTGCAGGGCGCGGGTCGTTGGGCAGCAGGGCGCGCTGGGCGCTGGGCAGCAGGGCGCGCTGGCGCGATGGGCAGCAGGGCGAGCTGGCGCGCTGGGCAGCAGGGCGAGCTGGCGCGCTGGGCAGCGGGGCGCGCTGGCGCGCTGGGCAGCGGGGCACGTTGGCGCGCTGGGCAGCGGGGCGAGCTGGCGCGCTGGCGCGCTGGGCAGCGGGGCGCGCTGGCGCGCTGGGCAGCGGGGCGCGCTGGCGCGTCGGGCAGCGGGGCGCGCTGGGCAGCGGGGCGCGCTGGCGCGTCGGGCAGCGGGGCGCGCTGGCGCGTCGGGCAGCGGGGCGCGCTGGCGCGTCGGGAAGCGGGGCGCGCTGGCGCGCTGGGCAGCGGGGTGCGCTGGCGCGTTGGGCAGTGGGACGCGTTGGCGCGCTGGGCAGCGGGGCGCGCTGGCGTGCTGGGTAGCAGGGCGCGCTGGTGATGTGGGCAGCAGGGTGCGCGTGAAGAGCGCGCGGGCAGGCAGGGCGGCGCAGCTGCAGGCAGAGCGCGCGCGGGCAGGGCGGCGCTCAGGCAGGGCAGCAGGGCGCACGCGCGGGTAGGGCAGCAAGGGCGCGCAGTAGCAGGGCAGTAAGGCGCGCGCTGGCGCTAGGCTGCAGGGCAGGGAAAAAAAATAAATCAAGTCCGACCAGGGCGGAACGTTCAGTGGGCCCTAAGGAACGTACCTACTCTAAGGGTACATTCCTACCTCGTGTCCGACATCAGGTCAAGCACGGAAGACACGAAGTTGGATGACCCGAGGCTTTGGGTCCACGACGGACAAACGGCCGGACCCTGAAACCGCCACACCCAACCTTCGTACAGGAATGTGCGTCACATCGCAACCAATCCTGCGGGTGGGAATGCCCAACTGCACGTCCACGCGATTTGACCAGTCGTCTCATTTTGTGAGCACGGAGTTGACGACGCATGCTGGCTTCAGCGCTCCTCACGGAATGTGATTGGGTAGTGGGGGCGACGCGATGCCTCCCAAATTGAACACGATTCCCTTTTGAACACGATTTCACACACCTTCCTCATCCAACCCTCGACATTACAAATCGAGGCATGCTAGTAGTTCCAGTTCACGTTTTCTAGCTTCTACAGCCCTACACGAATCAGCATCTAGGTCATGGCTCCCTGGAAATACAGTCGCAAAGGCAAGGAAAAGGCGACTGACGATGAGGACGATTCTCCCCCGGAACATCCTTACATCACCTGGATGCGTGAGCAACAGGCCTCAGGGAAGGATAAGGGCCGCATTCGTCGTGAAGCTTGCAACAAGGCCCCCGAGCACCCTGACACATCCCCAGGCCCTTCCAGCGCTCCCTCCATGGCTGCAGGCCCCAGCAGTTCACGAATGGTCGAGAATGATGCCTCTAGTAGCTACAAATCCTTGTCTCCTACCGACAGCGACACCGACATGGCAGATAGCTCCTCTGACGGTGAGAGCCAACGGACTGACAAACGTCCACGCGGTAAGAGCAGCCTGAGGCGAAGGAAAAAGAAGCATAAGCGCTCCATTTGGACCATGGACGAGATGACAGCGCTGGCTGCTGCACGATGGTATTCCAAAGAGGATGTTAAGAAAATGCAAGGGAAACAAGGTGCGCAGTACTGGAAGAAATTACGCCAGCACATGCGCAAAGCGTCCCCCGCATGGAACCGTCGAAGCGAATCCATGAAGCAATGCTGGAAGCGGATGGAAACTGAGTATAAGGAGATATGCGAGGCGCTTGGGCGCTCCGGCAACGGGAACATCACTCTACCCCCGTGGTTTCAGTTCATGGATGACTTGAAGCGCCATACGGCCGCGGTCAACCCACACGTCGAGGACCGCGGGGGTGCTGATAACCTGAATGCGGAAAGGACGGCCATTCCACGACCGTCCACAACTTTTGCACCGACGTCAAGTGCTGGTGAGTTTCAGACATATTGTATTGTTTATGTTGCATCGTGGTGAAAGGTTGAGGCAACAAGGTAAATATCTGTTGACATTGCACGCTTACTGACACTCTTATTTTTATTCACATGGCAGGAGAAGACCAGCAAGGTGGTGGTGGCTTCGAGAATGGCCGAAACCCTAGGACAACACTACGCGGCCAGCCACGGCGCAATGCTGCACCGCCGCCCATGATGGATGAGGCAACCATGGTGTGCAGCACTATGCGGGAGTGCAATGCCATCGGGGTTGCGAAGATTGACCAGCTAATCCTCGTGATTGTGCAGGCAATAGGGATTCATGCAGCAACCAATGCTATGATGGGTGGTGCACCGGCACCGCCACCCTTTGCACCTCCACCGACGATGCCTCCTCATGTCACCGGCATCCGCTACATGGGTCCGCCGTACGGTCGACCCGCGAACGCATCCACGGCAACGCATCCTGTCAGAATAGAAACGAAGGAATGATTGATTGAGCAAGCAGTTGGGTACAAGTAGGAAACCTAGAAGTGTTGTACCCTATATGAACTACCCCACTACAGCCTACACAGACTATAGCATATAACTTTGACACACCCCCATAGGCAAAGTGGGGGAGAACAAGAGGTCACAAGACCGGTCAAGAAAGGCAAAGCAAGCTCAGGGTGGATCACGACGTCACCACGCAGTCTGAGCACAAGCAAGTGGCCACAAGGCCAGTTCACATGCAGAGTTTTATAAAGGAGAAAAGCAATACAGTGATCACAACCTAGCAAGTGCAAGCATGCAGGTATATGTATAGAGATCACAGTACAAGCAGAGTCAAGAAGTAAGCAAGTGAGGCACAGTAGGCACAAGGCCTAGAACAGTACAGAAACGCTGATGATCACAAGGCTGAAGGGCCTTGGTGAACACATCAGCAGTGTTGGCCCGAGTGGCCACGTAAGCAAGACGAAGCTGACCACGCTGCTGCAACTCTCGAGCAAGGAAGTAGTGCAGAGCGATGTGCTTCGTTCTGTGCTCCAGTCTGTGCTCCTGACACAAGGCAATCATGGCCTTGTTGTCGACGTACAGCACTGGAGGAGAGCGAGGCAGCTCTCCCAGGTCGGTCAGCAGGTAGGTGAGCCAGCGTAACTCCTGTGCAGCCATGGCCCCTGCGTAGATCTCAGCCTCACAACTGGAGCTGAGAACAGAAGACGAGCGGGTAGACCGCCAAGAAACAGAGCCGGAGCCAAGGCTGAAGGTGTAACCCTGTGACGACCGCTGCGTAGCCAAGTCGTCAGCCCAAGAAGCGTCTGCGTGACCAGTGAGGACAACTCGAGCCCGTCCTCCAAGCACGAGCCCCATGCCCGACGTACTGCACAAGTAGCGCAACACCCTCTTAGCAGCATCCATGTGCTCCTTCCTGTGTCGGCCAGGAGCGACATAGCGTGCTAGGATGCTAAGAGGGTAGGCTAGGTCAGGTCGAGTGCAGGTCATCAGGTACATGAGGCAGCCCACAAGCTCTGGATACGGGCCACTCGGCTCTACGGACTCGTCCGAAGGTGGAACTGAGAGCGAGTGACCGATAGGCAGAGGAGTGGACTGTGGCGAGGAGTACGTGAAGCGGAAGCGCTGAAGGACCTGCTGCACCATGTGTGACTGAGTCAAGGTAATGGTGCGCTGTGCTCTGTCCCGGGTGATCCGCAAGCCAAGATAGCTTGTCAGCTCACCCAGGTCTGTGCACGTGTGTCTCTTCTGCAGCTCCGACTTCACGTGGGCGAGTGCCTCAGTGTCAGCAGTAGCAAAGACCAGGTCGTCTACGTACACGAGAACGTAGAACGGCGGCAGAGTGGTGTCGGTGCGTAGAAACAGCGACGGGTCAGCAGTAGAAGGAGCAAACCCAAGAGCAGCAAGAGTCGTCCTCAGTGTGTCGTGCCACTCACGGGGTGCCTGGCGGAGACCGTAGACTGGCCGCCGGAGGCTCCACTGGGTACCAGCAGGAAACGACCCAGTGAAGCCAGGTGGGCGGCGCAGCCAGATCTCCTCGTGCAGGCTGCCCTGTAGGAAAGCAGTGCTGAAGTCAAGAGAGTGGAGCTCGTAGTCACGCTGAGCGGCGACGTGCAGCAGAACCCGAAGAGTGGTCATCTTCGGGGTAGGGGAGAAGGTCTGGAAGAAGTCAACTCCCTCACGCTGACTGAAGCCTCGTGCAACGTAACGCGCCTTGAAGACAGGCGGAGAACCCGGCGGCCGCTTCACCCTGAAAATCCACATGCCACTGACGATGTTCGCCCCAGGCGGGGGAACCTCGTCGATGTAGGTGCCTGTGGACTTCCAGGAAGCCATCTCTGCGTCCATGGCTGACTGCCACTGAGAGGAGTAGGGACCCTCTATCGCCTCTGCGTAAGAGCGCGGGGTCGGGATGTCTGGTGCATCCGGGTCTCCCTCAGGGGCAATCAGCATGGACACGAGATGAGGTAAAACAGCGGCAAAGCACTCAAACTCCTCCTGTCTGTCCTCAAGGACGTCCGTGCCAAAGAGCACACTCACCCCCGACGGACGGAGGACAGACAGACTCAGACTCAGCAACAAGGCTAGCGGCGTAGTCTAGACGACAGGCGGCAGCAAAGTCAACAAGCTCAGCCACTAGAGCAGACGCAGCAGTGGACTCAAAGGAAGGATCAGTGACAACAGTAGCGAGGAAATGCGTGACAGTAGGACTGGCAGCATGAAGGGAGTCAGACTCCGGGTCCGGACCGTCAGGAAGAGAGGACGCAGGAGGAGACGGCAGAGGGACACGCTGTGGAGCAGTGGAAGGACGCAGAGTCATATAGTGAGTGCCAGGGACAGGAGGAGGACGCTCACGCGGAACACGACGAACAGTGCGGACAGCGCGGACAGGCGACTCTGGACGGGACTCAGGCGACGCAGGACGAGACTCAGGCTCACGACGCTCCGTAAGACCTCTAGTCGGTCCAGAGTAAGGAGAAGGACCAGGCAGTGGAGAGGCTGGCTGTAACTGTGACTGCGACTGGACCGGCGGTGGACTCAGTAGGGGAGGAGTAGGACCAGTAGAAGGCGGGAGGCCAAGAACCTGCTGAAGGAGCGGAACGTAGTACGGCCGCGGCCGCGCAGCGCCTCCTGAACCAGCAGAGACAGCACCAGCACCCTCAGCTCCAGGGTCTCCAGCTACAACTCCCGCAGCACCACCAGCTCCAACAGCTCCAGCACCGCCAGCTCCAACTCCCGCAGCAGCTCCAGTCCCAGCAGCTCTAGTACCTCCAGTACGAGCACCTCCAGGACCAGTGGCTCCAGCACCGCCAGCAGCTCCAACACCAGCAGGACCTCCAGTAGCGCCAGTACCTCCAGTACTAGCACCTCCAGGACCAGCGGCTCCAGCAGCTCCAGCACCAGCAACACCTCTAGCAGCTCCAGCACCAGCAGCACCTCCAGCAGCACCTCCAGCAGCACCACCAGCAGCTCCAGCACCAGCAGCACCTCCAGCAGCTCCAGCACCAGCAGCACCTCCAGCGGCTCCAGCACCAGCAGGACCGCCAGCAGCCCCAGTACCAGCAGCGCCTCCAGCAGCACCACCAGCAGCTCCAGCACCAGCAGCACCTCCAGCAGCATGCCCCCCAGCTCCAGCAGCACGGCTACAGCGCCGAGCGTACCACTCACGAAGCTGCCGTGGAGAGAGGGGCTCCCGCCGCGACGGGACACTCGGAGGACCTCCAGTCTCAGCACCCCCGGACACAGTACCCCCAGGCGCAGCACCCCCAGACTCAGCAACCCCAGGCTCAGCACCCCCAAGCTCAGCACCCCCAGGCTCAGCACCCCCAGACTCAGCAACCCCAGGCTCAGCACCCCCAGGCTCAGCACCCCTAGCAGCACCAGTGTCAACAGCTACCTCAACAGGCTCGATTGCGTCTACCTGAGACACACCTGAGGGGGCAGGACCCTGAGGGGGGAGGGGGTCTACCGGAGGAGTACCTGGCGCGAGGAAGAGCGGCGGGGTGGGGAGGGGGGCAGTGCGGTAGGGGAAGAGACGGTAGTAAGGAACCGACTCGTCAAACGTGACGTCCTGAGAGGACAGAACACGGCGCGAGGTGGGGTGGTAAAACTGCCAACCAGGCGCGTCAGGGGGGAAGCCAAGGAAGACGCAGGGAACGGCACGGGAGGACAGCTTGTCCGCAGACAAGTCGCGGACGAAAGCTCGAGATCCCCAGACACGGAAAGCAGACGCATCGCCAACCTTCCCCGTCCACCGCAGAGTGGGGGTGGTCTCCGGCATGGAGACCCGGGGCTGAAGGTTGATCTGATGCGCCGCGTACTGAACCGCGAACGGCCACAGAAAATGGGGAGCAGCCGCATGGATCATGGACGTACGAGCGACATCCATGACCATGCCAATGCGGCGCTCAGCAATCCCATTTTGCTGTGGAGAGGCCGGAAGCGTGAACGTCTGGCGGATGCCCTCCGCCCGACAGAAAGCTCGCAGAAGGTCGGAGGAAAACTCTCCACCTCTGTCTGAGTGCAGACGCAGAACAGGAAAGTCCGAGCCGAAACTCTCTCTGAGCTGGAGACGAGCAGCGCGGATCCAGTCGATCAACACCTCAGTGACCTCACCCTTGCGGTGCAAGGGGAAGACCGTGGTGTAACGCGAGTAGTCGTCAACAACCAGCAGGAAGTAACGCTCGTGACCCTGTCCACGGACGCGGGCTGGGCCCCACACGTCCATGTGAAGAGTCTGCAGAGGAGCCTCTGTCGGAGGAAACTCGGAGGAGTGAGGAGCGGCGCGCTGCCGGCCCTCGACGCAGGGAACGCAGGTAGGGGCAGGCCCCGGAGACGAGGCAGGGAGGGGTGACCAAGGCGGTGGTGCCAAAGGAGAGTCTTGTGAGACAGGAGGCGACACGAGCAGGGGGCAGACTCAGGGCCAGACCGGGACGCTGCAGCAAACATCTGACCTGACGCGGCTACCCGACCAGACACAGCAACCGGAGGAGACACGGTAGTCAGGGTGTACAGGCTCGACCCAGGCTGACGGGTGAACGTGGCCAGGTGCCGGCCCGTCCGAGTACACGAACAGTGGGTCACCCGCTGACCTCCAGGAGTGAACTGGTCAACCCACACGTCCTGAAGGTCAGCTCCACTCACCAAGTTCGTGGAGAACGAGGGGAGGTGGAGGCCAGACAGAGAGCCAGACGGGACCGCCGGACACGGCAGGACCGTGGAGGAGTGTGCAAGGACCGGACCCCCAGAGGGGTCAACCAGAGAGACTGCCACTGGCCGACTGAGCGGCGAGAGTGTGGTGCAGTCGCGAAAGAAGGAGCGGGAAGCACCCGAGTCAAGGGTGAAAGTGTGCAAGGCCGCAGCAGGCGTAGTACCAGAGAGAGCAGACTCACCAGCACCTGGAGGAGTGGACTCCCTAGCGCCTAGAGCAGCAGCCTCACCGGCACCTGGAGCAGGAGACGCACCAGCACCTAGAGCAGCAGCCTCACCAGCACCTAGAGCAGCAGACTCTATTCCTGGGTCAGGCGGCACACACAGGTAACAGGCACCCTCAGCACTAGTAGGCAACGCATACATGGCAGTGAGGATAGCATCATAGTCAAGAGCAAAGATATCTACCCTCTGCCTAAGCAGCTCCACCCAGTCGGGGAGCTCAGCCGCGTCGCCAAACTCTTTACGCCAGGCGTCGCTCAGACGGGAGAAGCAGCGGGACTCTGTGTGACCAATCGTCCCGCAAGGCTGACCAGCCCGAGCACCAGTGCGAAGGACGTACGGGCAGCGAGCAGTACTCCGTGACCCTCCACTCTGAGCGTACCACTCACGAAGCTGCTGGGGCGAAAGGACCGCGCGCGGACGCCGCTGCCGCTGCACCTGGTCACTACAAGAAGCTCCCGAACGACCCGCTCCAGGGCGACTCCCACCACGGCCACCCCTACAACCCCAACTAGCGTACCACTCACGAAGCTGCTGGGGCGTGAGGGACTCACGCGAACGTCGCTGGAGCTGCATCTGGCCACCGCCAGTAGCAGCAGTAGCAGTAGTAGCAGCAGGAACAGCTGTAGCAGCAGTAGTAGCTCCTACGGCAGGAGCACCTAGGGCTCCTCTTTTTTTTTTATATAATTATTTATTTATTTTAGGGTTTGGCAGGGCGTGCTGGGCGCTGCAGAGGCGGCTCGCGGGCTGCAGGGGCAGTGCGCGGGCGGCTTGCACGGGGCGGCGCGCGTGCCCTAGGGCGACGCGACGGGCAGGGCAGGGCGCGGTGGCCCTAGGGTGACGCGACGGGCAGGGCAAGGGCGGCGCGCGGGCCCTAGGGCGACGCGACGGGCAGGGCAGGGGCGGCGCGCGGGCCCTAGGGCGACGCGACGGGCAGGGCAAGGGCGGCGCGCGTGCCCTAGGGTGACGCGACGGGCAGGGCGGGGGCGACACGCTTACCAGGAGCGGGTGCAGGGCAGGGCCGCGACGGGAGGTTAGGTCAGGGCCGCAACGGGGCGGCTGTAGAGCAGGGCCGCGACGAGGCGACGGCAGAGCAGGGCCGCAACGGGGCGGCAGCAGGGCAGGGCCGCGACAAGGCGGCTGCAAGGCAGGGCCGCGACGGGTGGCGGCAGGGCAGGGCCGCGACGGGCGGCGAGGTCAGGGCCGCAACGGGCAGAGGCGCGCGAAGGGCAGAGGCCGCGACGGGCAGAGGCACGCGACGGGCGGCAGGCAGGGTCGCGACTAGCGCGACAGCAGGGCAGAGGCGCACGACGGCGCAAGAGAGGCAGGCGCGACAGCGCGCTTCGGGCAGGCTAGACAGTTTCAGTGGTGGGCCCTAAAAAAAATGTTCCCACGGAGGGAACCTGCTCAGAATACCATGTCAGAATAGAAACGAAGGAATGATTGATTGAGCAAGCAGTTGGGTACAAGTAGGAAACCTAGAAGTGTTGTACCCTATATGAACTACCCCACTACAGCCTACACAGACTATAGCATATAACTTTGACACATCCTCCCCCGAGTCCAGGTCAATGCGATGAACCTGCCACAGAGGACTCAGAGCAACAGGAATGAGAACGCGAGCTAACTGAGACTAGAGTGAGTTAGATTAGATGCCTAATGCTCACCTTATCGCGCATAGCGCCTCTCGTATGCTTTCTGAATCGCGTGACCGAAATCCGTTCGCCGATCATCTAGCTCTTCAGATTTTGAGTTAGGAGTAGCGCACCACTTGTAGTCTCTCATGCCTTCGCGGTTCCACCAGTAGTTAATGTCGCCATTAGGTAGCACATCTTCAGGGTCAACATGTCGTGTGCGCTTTTCGTCTAATGTCGTTATCATGTTGTGCAAGATAATCACACATGCCGTACCCGCACATACGCGCCATATGTGACACTCGCTTCGACCAGAGAACAACCTCCATCGTTGTTTCAAAGCACCAAACGCACGCTCAATGGCCATCCGCGTTGAGCTCTGCACCGTGTTATAGGTTTGCTCCCATTCTTTCATCAGACGCTTGGTCGTAGCATGCAGAGGAGTTAAGCAATACTCGCGGAGAGGGTAAGCCGCGTCTCCAACAATCTGAAACGGTGCTATATCCCCCCTCTCTGCACGCTCGTACAGTGCGCTTCGTTTGAATACACGGTAGTCATGGGATGCACCAGGCATACCTACATAGTAATCAAAAATCACACCCCGCGCGTTGCAACAAGCCTGGAGCACGACACTGTATGACTGTTTTCGATTGAAGTATTCGGTTCGGTGGTCTTCCATGCCTTGCACATGTAGGTGTGAGCCATCAACAGCGCCTATGACGTTTGGCACTCCCTTAATGTCCCTAAACTCCTCTGCCCACTCTTCCATTTCTGTCCGTGTTGGCCATCTAACCCATGCAGCCTTAAAAACGTTAGGAAACTCGACTAGGAAAATGTCCACGATCGTATGGCACAGTGTTTTATTTACGCCAAAGAAATATGACATGTCCAGGTAAGACATTGCTGTAGCGAAGTATTTGATCGGTACCAGGCAGCAAACCTCCACGGGTATCTCATAGCGCTCCACTATTGTTGCAAACGCCCCTTGCATGCCGTCGGATATTACGCGAAGAACAGTTTTCGAGATACGGAACAAGTTCACAAAGTCCCTGTCGGGCATGTCGCTTATCTCTTGAGCCCATTGCCTAACAGTCGCACGACGACGCTTCCTCACTTGTTTACGGCGCGCTTTACTAGTGGTGTTCGTTCTACTAGTCTTAGACAGTCGCCGCGCTTTACGGGTGGCCTGCCTTCGCTCTAACCAAAGCGCCCCGTGTTGTATCGTAGCGTTTTGGCATTGGAAAAAATAGACAATGAACAGCATAGCTACCATTGCTAGAATCAAGGTAGGACCTTGAAGGGAAGCCATATCAGCGCTTGAGCTTTCTGTTTGAGCGTTGGCTTTGTGTATATACGGATGAAGTGGTGAGAGCAGCTCGTGCTTGCGGCAGAATGTTGTTGGCGTGCGTGTGGTTTGAGAAGGTTGTTGGCATGGCAATGCGCTCCTGCAAATTTGCACGTCAGTAAATTTGCTGGAGAAATACACGCGCCTCGAGTTGCAGCAACGTTTCGAAAGCATGTGCTGGACGCTTGTCGCAATTTGACGCAATTTGACGCAAAGCAACAAGCAAGCGATCGCAAGCAGATCGTTCAGCACTGCTGCAAATTGACAATCGTAGACACAACGTTTGGCCCGGAAGACCCGAAGTGGAGCTCCAAATGCTTGACCTGATGTCAGACACGAGGTAGGAATGTACCCTAATACCATGTTAGAATATGGAAACAGGAATGAATGAACTATGCAGGATGGGGATACAAGTAGTAAACCCTAAAAGGGTTGTCCCCTCTACAGTGTACCCCAGTATAGACTACAGCACTATAAGTGCATACTTTGACATTCCATTCGTTCGACCTCGTCTAACCATATTTCCACTTTTGCGTGGCACGTGGAGTGGGTGTGGTCAGTTGCAAAACTGCCATACTCGACCCAAATATCTGCACTTTTGGGACTCTTGGGGGAACTTCAAGTGGGAAAACTTCCTTTGAACGCCATCCGAGTTTGTAGTTCGGGTGCTGGGCTTTAAATAAGTTTGCGACACAATTTCAAGACATTGTCGAAACAAGTTACCATCAAGGACACGCGCCCTAATGGCCTGAAATGCCAGGACGGGAGGTAAGAAATTCTGTGTCCTTCCTCCCAAGTCAAACACGTCATTGGCCCACGCCTTGTGTTGACCCTGCCTCGTATCAGCCACCAATGAAATGGTTGCACCGCAAACACGGTACTTCCGTGATTGGTCAGTCGCACAGGCGAACCTCTGTCTGTACACAGCACAGCACATGCTCGTTTCCATTTCCCCTTGGCTTTGGTTGGGAAGACCTCAGCCCTAGGCGCGGCTGCTTGCGGACCTCCTCCACATCACATTCACGTTTCCCTCACGCTTCCTGCCGAACCCAGATCGAGTGAATTCAGCCTAATGAAGAATACCCTATAGGCTGCCCAAAACGATGCTAACTATAGAGATTTTTTTTTTTTTAATTAAAATGAAAGAATACACCGGAGTGAGCAAGTGTATAAAATCAAATACAGTCGTAACTGTGCATGAGGGGAACGGCGTGAGCCGGACCCCAGAGGGTACTTAGACAGGGCCACGTGCCCTACGCTGCTTGGACCAGATGGCTGCAAAGCCATTTGTCCATTTCCACTTCGACCCGTCCGCAACTGTGATGTGTCCAAACAGGCACTGTTCGTCCGCCAGTAGCCTTGCCCACTTGCTCTTCCGAGGGCCACCCGCCCCTTTCCGAAATTTCGTCCGTTGCTCTTTCAGGTAGATTCTTGCATGAAGATAGAAAGCCCGCTCAATTCGTCGCAGAACTCGGCGCGCTCTAAATTTCCCTCCACGAAACACTGCTTCACATCTCTCCATCCATATCTGATGTAGCCCAATAGCAGCCAAAGTTGCCTCTGGAAAAGCTGAGTCAGAGCCAGCACGCTTGAAAAGCAGGTCGCCCAACGAGGAGACGTGGCGAGCCGGATTCAACATGCGCAGACCTCGCAGGATTGAAGTGACGACCGATTGAATAGCCGGGCAGGTGAAGAGGCAGTGCTCTAGGGTTTCCTCTTCGCTGCAGTATGGGCAGACAGGCTTGCAGCGGAGAAAAGCCACCCTCTCTCCCACCTGAAGATTGAGCCCGTGGATTCTTAACAACACGCTACGTGGACGGTTAGGAATCACCCGAGAGTCTCTGATTGCGATGATTTCCCTCCAGTCGATCCTCTTGCCCCATCTGCTCCCCCACTTCGCCTGCTTGTTGGAGGCTCGGCCAGAGCCCCAAAGTTCCCTCATCTGCTTCAGTGAGAAAATCCCCTCGTTCGAGATGTACGGTAGCAATTGCCGCTGTGAGGCAGCCGAGTTAACACCTCCAGCTGCCACTAATGCTTTCCTCCAGTCCTCCGGTTCTGCTTCCAACGCCTTGAGCGCCAATCTCGCCGGCCCTGTCTCCCCCAGCTCCGTTTTTAGTTGCTCCAGCGATTTGAAAACAAGGTCCCCATCCGCACCAGTGCATCTCAGCTTCCCTAGGTTCCAATCCTTGAGTCGCGCTGCTGATTTTTGCCCTCCCAGTGGTGTCTTTCCATTGGGTAAAATGCGCCGGTTGAACAGGATCGGTTCACGCGCCACATCTGCCGCTTCCTGCGCTAGAGGCCGTACCCCCAACGGCGATTTCAGGATGGTTGCGCATATCATCTTCCATCGTGTCCCCCTGCCTGTCCAGTGGCGGATGAGGTTCTTGTGGGCCATGAAAGAGTCAACCCCCATCGGTAGCTCCGCTGCTTTCACGATGATGTCCTTTTTCAGCAGATTGGTTTCCGTGACTAACATCGCCGCTCGCCTTGCTGAGAGGCATGCCAACAGGATACCCGGATCCCGCACTCCAAGTCCTCCCAGATCCCTTGGCAGGTACACCAGCTCACGGCGCCAGAGGATAAAGCCCTTTGCGGAGGTCGGACGGTTCGCCGAGACGAAGTTGTGCAACGATCTGTCAATCTCCAGCCAGATGTCATCCGGCGGAGGGTAAACCTGAGCCTGGAAAGAAATCTTCGGTGAGATGTAGCTGTTCACCACCGACCCTCTTGCAGTTTCCGTGAGATATTGCTCATGCCACTTCTGCAGCTTCCCCGTGATGTCTTCTAACGCCTTTTCCCACGTCGGTCTGCAGCTTCCGTTCGGCGTGATCCAGACCCCCAGAAGACGCTCTGCTTCATCCGCCGCCGCCCACTTAAAGCCATCTGATGCGATAGGGTTTGAGGTGAGGTTCACTCCCAGCGGCATAACAACCGATTTCCCCTTGTTCGTCGACAAGCCGGACTCAGCCTCAAACCTGGCCAGCGCCCTAACCGCTTTCTTGATCTGACTTTTCCCTTGCAGGATGAGGGTTGTGTCATCGGCGTACCCCAGGTAAGCCAACCTCTGTCCCGCCAGGCTGAGCCCCAGTTTCCTTTTTTCCACCAGCTGCGCCAACGGCTCCACGGCGCAGAGGAAGAGGTAAGGGGCCAGCGGACACCCTTGCCTGACCCCCGACCGCACCTGTATCCCTTCACTCAACCATCCATTGATTAGCAGCTTCGTCGTGGTGCCTTCGTGTAGGCCTTCCACCCAAGCCACGAAACGCTCCGGGAAGCCCATGCTCCGCAGTACCATGAAGATGAAGACGCGTGAGACTGAATCGAATGCCTTTTGGAAATCGACGAGAAGAAGATACCAGTCTTCACTGCCATGTTTTGCCGCGTCGATAACATCAGCGACCAGAGCCACCGCATCTGACAGCCGCCGACCAGGTATGAAACCGTATTGTTCTGGGGAAATAACTTGGTGAAGCACTTTTTTGATGTGGTTCGCCACCACCCTTGCCAGTATCTTGTAGGAAGACTTAAGCAGAGTGATCGGGCGATAGTTGTTCAGGGAGTCCCGATCCCCTTTCTTGTGCAGCAGTATCGTAACAGCCTCCTTTGTCTCTGCGGGGAGCGAAGCCGTTGAAGCGAATTTGTTAGCTAGCGCCATCGCCTTGAAGGCCTCCTTGACCTCCTCCTCCGACCAGTCCGCCTCCAGCTCCCTGGCGGCTTCCCATGAGAGTTTCCTGCCCGGCACCGGGACCCATCTCCGTGAACATTTCCGACGGTCCTCCCCGAAGATACCCTCGAAGAAACTTGCGGCGGCCCCCAGAATCCCTTTGGTGTCCGCGATAGTTGTACCATTCACCTTCAGCTCCGCAATCTGAGTCTTAGCTTTCCGTGCCTGGATCTTCCCCGTCAGGTGTTTGGAGGCTATTTCACCAACCATTTCTTCCCTTGTTCCTGCGCAGAGGTGCATACGTTCTCTCAGCGACGCGTGGTATTCCTTCAGCTGCTTCACCTTGGACTCCAGGAGCTCACCGTGGGCGAAACCCCGAGGATCCGCCATGGCCTCCTGCTTCAACCTGGCAACAGCAGCGGCGAGATGAGAAGTGGTAGCTCGGACACGCTTGCCTTCCTCCCGAACGTAGGACCGAAGACCGGCGTTCAGCCTGGAGGTGAGAAGTTCAAAGCTGCTGCCGTCAGTAACTCGCGTACGCTTCACCGTAGCATCAATGATTCTCTTAACCCCCGGCTTGTTGACCATGTCAGGCGGCATCTTCCAAAGGCCAGGACCAGAGTTGGCTTTCAGGTACAGATGCAGCCCAGCCTTGGCGGCGAAATCGTGATCTGAGATGGTTTCCTCTGGCATGACGTGGCTCGCGGTGTCAAGGTGAGGCAGCGGTGAGTGCGAGAGAAGGATGCGGTCTATTCTAGAGCTAGCTTTCTTCGCTCTTGAGTAGAAAGTGAACTCCTTCTTCCTCGGGTGCAGGGTCCTGAAAGCGTCTGAGATCTGAAAAGCGCCGCAACGGCGGAAAAGCTTGTCGTTCTCATATGAGGATCCGAGCTTCGAAGACTTATCAAGGACCGGATTTTCTACGAGGTTCAAATCACCAGCGATGATAAGGTGGGATGAGGGAGGAATGAGATCTAAGACTGGGCCTAGCGTGTTCGTGACGAAGCTGTTCCTGGTTGCCGAGTCAGCTGGGAAGTAGACTCCTAAGACTACAATTTCGATTCCAAACCCGTGTACGCTGGCCTGCAGGATCCTACCGGACGGATGAGCGACTACGTCTCTAAGGCTGAAGTGAGGGTTTCTACAAAGGAGCGCTACGCCGCTGGCCCTAGCCGGAGCAGACGATGCGGCAACGGTAAAGGAAGTAAGAGAGCTCCAGTAAGTGTGGGTGGAGGCTAGCCTAGTGTCTGTCAGTATAACAAAGTCCGCTGCTGTCCTAGCCCAGTCCCGTGTTCTAACTTGTTTAGATCTGTCACCGAGACCGTTAACATTCAGTGTCGCGAAGGTGAGGGTGGTGGTTTTATTATCCATTGACAACAGGAAAGTGACCCCTACGCATCCACAGGGTAAGTGAGGCTACAACTCCGACTGCAAGGAATACTACCGACGCTGCTGCTGAGATGCGACCGAGCCGTTGGAGTTCTGAAGCCCATAGTCCTTCAAGGTGACACCGAGGCTTGCCTTCTCTAGGGTGAGTCTGGTGGCAGTGCCAAGCTTCTCGAGGTGCGATAGATGATTCGCAGAGCGGACATGGTCGAGAGCTTCCATGAAAGACGCGCCGTGTGCCTTCTTGCAGCCCATCTGAGTACACAGCCACTCCTCCCTCTGTCCCCCGGTGGAGATGAGAGCAATCGCAGGGTCTCGCAGGATGGGGATGGTCAGCTGATTCAGCCTTACGGAGGCAGCTGCAGAGGTTCAAGGACAAGTTAGCGGTGAGAACAACAGCAGAGCCATGGGACAGCATATGAGAGCGCGTGAAAACCGGGTTACCATTGATCCTGTGAGCCCGACCGAGGGTCAGGTTCCATTTGCCGATGCTACCCTGCCGCTCCGTGGCAAAGGCATCGTGATGTTTCTCCTCGTGTTGTCCACCGCACAGCTTGCATGACAGCATCGGGTAGTGAATCAGGATCAGCTTCTCCGGATCAGCAGGGTAATTGATCGCGTGCCGCCAGCGCACTTTCCCGTCGTGAGGCACCACCAAGCCTTTGACGACGTCAGTGTCAGCACCGGTAATGGGATGAAGAACTCTGTGGAAGCTGAGACCTGCTTTGTAGATCGACCTCTGACTGGCCTTCAGCTTGTAGTGAGCGAGCATACGCTGAAGTGCTTCGGGGGTGACCGAAGCGGAGACATTGCGGAGAATAACCTCGACCGCCAGAGGGTTAGTAGATCTCTCCCTGACGAACGCCAGGTTGTCCGTGTGCTGCCAGTAGAGCCTGACAAGCTTGCCGTTCACCCTCTGATAATCCACCTCAAACTGACGTACTCCATGCGCATCACCCTCCAACAGGAACGAGACTTGGAGCCTGCAGAAGCGTATCTTCGCGATGTAAGCCGGTTGCAGGATCTGAAACTTCGCAGAGTCAGCGGCATTAGCAGAGAGAACGTTGCACCAGACCCGCTTCATCAGCACCTTGACCGTCGAGACCACCGAGGCAAGTTCCTGAGCGAGCATAAAAGGAATCAGCAGGATAGCCGTGTGACGCAGATTGCAAAGCTCATCAGTCATGAAGTCAATGTCGAGCTCATCATCAGATTCGTCCTGAAGCTCTTCACCAAAAGCTGGAACGTCAGCCTTGCTTTCCGCAGAGAGACCAGAGGAGCCAGCCGCCGTTGCGTCCTTGGTCGAGGGGAGTTCCGTCTCATCCTTCAATCCTTCGTTGTCTGTGCCAACAGGTACCGTAGGCGTGACCACCAGCGGAGTATCCGGATCCGGCGTTATCTCCGTGACAGCCTTGCGGGAATTGTTCGGAGGCATTGTGACGAGCAGAAGCTGTGGGAGAAGAGCCTTGCTGGAGCTGATCTGACTGAATGATGTTGAACAGCAGGAAACCAGCCGTTTAAGTGGGTGGATGCTGATGCAAGAGGACCAGCATTCAAGTAGCTGATGCTGAGTTTCCGAGGTGGAGAAACCGGAGTTGTGAAGTCCCAAGGTCTTGATAAGTTGTAAATAACTAGGTGTATAAAACCGATCGGGATATAAAGTAGCGGAGAAACTGGCACGCCTTGGGATTAGTAGCTTAACCTGCAGAGCCTCGAGATTAGAAGCATGAAACCTGGAGAAGCCCGAAAGCGAGCCCGATATGATGCCCGTTGAAAAGGCACGAAAGTTATACCGAACTGCGCGATGCGTTGAGCTGAATCCAGAAATGCCATTCTTGTAAGCGAAATCCGAGAGAGCTCTTAGAGCGAACGAGTTAAACAGATCGACAATATCCATGGCGGCCAGATCCAGATCCAGATCCATGAGTCTACTGGGACTTCTTCACAGACTGTCTCGATTGGTGTGACAATTTTTTGAATGCTAGCGCACTGATTCTGATTTTTAGACTATAGGGGCTGTCATGCCCCACCAGTCTAGACGGGTGATTCTTGCACTTGGACTGCGGTAGTCCAGCCCGATTGGTGAGGAATATCAAATTATTAGGTTCTTTGAGAAGCGTCCCTATTAGTACGTCAATAATCTAATCCTGAGGGACATTACCAAGCCTCTTCTCTCACCACACCTACCCCGCACCAGCCCGTCATGGACGTTCTTCTTGCTCTTGGTGGTGCGCGATAAGTTCCAGTTTCAAGTTTCACGTGTTAGTTCGCTGGTGGATAGTACGCATTTGAACTTACCTCGTCCATAGCATCTATTCGTATATTCCTGACACGAACAGAGCCAGCTTTAGAGAGGAGCCTGCTCTATCAGTCACCACACGACACTTCAACAACGATGGAGGCACCACCGCAAACCCTAGTCAGACTCAAACAGGAATGGCAGCAAGAACAACGCACTTTCAACGACGGGGCGTTGGAGCAAGCTGGTGACACGACGCGGGATTCTTACCGCCATGAATTTAACAAGTTTGAGGATCAACCATGGACGTCTCCTTCTGGCACATTCGACTCGACCGTCCCATCCGAGACGAATCCGAACATTGACTTTGAGTTTATGAATAACCATCATCATGATGGTGGCGATATAAGCGACCTAGATGGTGACATGGTGTTCGCCAGTGAAGCTTCAACGACGGCAACGACGATTGGTGGCGAACCCGCGATGCAGCATGGCTCAATGGGTATCATGGCAAGCGGTGCCGTCGACCACGATCCCGTTGACCAGAATCCCGTTGACCATGCAGTAGACCGTCCCGTTGACCATGCTTCATCAGCTAATATTCGTCCCTCGACGATCGACCGTGTTCCGACACCGATGTATTTTCTCCTGCAAGAAACTCCCATCAAGCGACGGTTTACCGATCTGGACGCGGATGTCCTTCTGTCTATAGCGCGTATGACGGGTCGCCCTCTCCGAGCCATCGCCGTCCTCGCCTCCTGCTGCACGCGGCTCCGCCGTCTCGCCACGACCGACCTCTGGCCCCTCTACTGTCACACCCGCGCGAAAGATCTCGTCCGAGATATTAACGAGCGACAGGAGAAGGAAAAGCTGGTTCTGAACGGCCGCGACGGTGACGCGCAGTCGACTCGCCCAACGAGTCTTTCCAAGCGAAAACTCGTCGGGTTACCAGCCGCCGCTCAATCTCCGAAGCTTCTCAGCTACTCGCCCGGTATTGTCGAGGTGCCGTTCAGCCTACAGAACCCGCGAATCTCGGAGCTTATGGAGAAAGTCGGCCAATGGTGGTCCGACGGATACTTTGACGGTGACGACGCGAGCCGCTGTTCCGAAATTATCTCGGATGATCCTCGCAGCGGGGGCGCGTGGCGCAGGTGTCGGCGCGCCGCGTCGCGCGTCGCGTGGGTGCCTGTGATCGTCGTTTTCCTGCCGATCGTCGTGGGCTATCTCGCATGCGTCGTGGCGAAACATGCTGCGGAGACTGCGCAGCTTGCAGCCGTACGGAGAGGCAGGAGGTTGCTTAGGCGGGTTGGGGAGACGACGGCGGGGAGGGAGGGGAGGACGGTTGTGTCGAGAATCGGAGAGAGATTGCGATGGAGGAGGGGGGGTGAGATGGGGGACGGAGGAGGAGGGATTGACATTGAGGCGATTCCGAGGGGGCCAGGATACGCGGATTGGGATGGGGATGAGTTTGTGGAGCGGTATGGGCGCATGTGGGATGATACTACTGACGATGGCGTGGTGGGTGATGGTGACGGGGATGGTGATGGTGATTCTAATCATGCGGTTGTTGGTGTTC
This sequence comes from Closterium sp. Naga37s-1, assembly GCA_947471745.1. Classification (NCBI taxonomy): domain Eukaryota; kingdom Viridiplantae; phylum Streptophyta; class Zygnematophyceae; order Desmidiales; family Closteriaceae; genus Closterium; species Closterium sp. Naga37s-1. The sequence continues at coordinate 2,915,956 of CANJKZ010000813.1, forward strand.
CTGAAGAGGAAGCTGATGATGCCGGCGCTCAGGATGCTGATGCTGCCGATGGTGCTGATGGTGCGGTTGATGCTGATGCTGGTGCTGGTCTTGAAGGTGATGGCGATGCTGTAGCGCGAGACACACATGTATGGAGGGACATGGGCGGAGATTTAGCAGAAGCGGACGAGGGAACAACAGCGGAAGAGAGAGAAGCACATATGGGCAAGAAGATCATGGGGCTTGTGGGCCACGTGGACGAGACGTGCCTCCTCTCCCCCTACCTCCTCGCGTATCTCTTCCCCCCCGCGCTGCTCTCCGTCTCCCTCGAGGAGGAGGAGGAGGGAGAGGGAGAGGGAGAGGGAGAGGGGGAGGGGGAGGCAGGGGCGTCGTTTGCTGTGATGGAGCCATCGTTGAACATGTGGGACATCTCCGTCTGCCGAGGCTTCATCGATTCGTTCCCACGCACCATGTAAGGAGTTTTGGGAATCACTCTAACCGTTAATTCCCAAAAGTTGCTCACACACAGATGGATGCGTTATTTGGCCTCGTTGCTGTTCCCCGTGGCTGTTTCAAGCCGACATTCTCCTCCATTCTTGGTCAGAATCTTTGGGTGGACACACCAACTTCTCTTCCCTTTTCCCCCCCACCTCCTTCTGCCCCTCTTTGAGTTCCTATTGCACCCGCGTTGCACAGCTGTGTTTCACTTGCACATCTTCCCGTCGTCCCCCCCACCGAATCCATCAGGCTGTATCGACAGCTGGCGGCTCGTTCTGCTGCTGTTGACAACCATGGCAAATGTCCATTCTGTTGCTGCAAGGTAATGCCGCTCCCTTCATAACCACTGATTGCTACTGCAAGCTTACCTTGCCCGAGATTCCAGGTTTCGGGTCTCGGGTAGTACGGTGAACCAATGCACACATTTTTCTCACTTGAAACGAGCTAAAATTCACTGTGGGGTGGCCCTTGGTGCAAAAAGGATGGTGCCTTGTGTGTTTCCGAGGTGCCTGTTTGCAAGGTAGCATGGCCAGTCATTAGGTTGGGTGGGATGGGATCACACAGTGCTAGCAGTGGGTAATGAAGACAGGCAACGGCAGGCGGCGGGAGGTTCACTGTTTGCATTTCATGACTGTTGCGTGTGCAGGTTTGGAACGCATTGGACATGCTTGCAGACACGGACGCCCTAAGCTTTGCCATATGTGAAAATGTGAGTGGCTAATGCGAATGGTTCAAGGTGTCCCAAGTTGCAAGCTTTGGAGTTGTGATTTGTAGCCGTGCTTGCATGCTGCCCAGATCTGTCATTCACTGTCTAGTTTCTTTCCGTCCCCATCTCCCTCTCACACACGCTCGCACACTCGTATACGCACACACACATGCATTGTGTGCTTGCATTTGTGTTTCCCACCCTCATTCACACACGTAACCACTCTCCTCCCTTCGCTCTCATCCGTCTCTCATCGTATTCTTGCAGGGCCACTTCTGCGGATTATTCAAAGTGAGTACTACACGTCTCTTGTGTTGCTCTCAATATCAGTTGCACCTTTTCCTTGTTGGTCACTTGTTTGTTGCTGTCTTCAAGACACTTCCTGCCTTTTGCTACTCTTGTCCTTACAAGTTTTGCCCCCTCCCATGCACACCCCATCACCATACCTCGCCTGCCAAATTGCCTCTCTTGCTTGCAGAAGAGTTGATAAATATTTTTAGAGGAATATAGGGAAACATCATAATAAGGGAGACTGGGAAACACTGGAATCAGAAAATAAAGGGGTTGAGCGTGTTTCTACAGCCGACTTGCCCAGCTAGGCCACGTTCTTGTTGTACAGTATCTTACATGTTTGCTGGTTTCGAGTGCAACAAGGATGATGTGGAATCACTTGTGACTAATCTGACCTGAAAATGAATGCAGAAGAATGTAGGTTTCATGAACATATTTTTGGGTGTGAGCAAGAAGGATAATGTGATGTAATCATGTAACCTACACAGTGCACCTCTTTGAGGTTTGGGGTCATCGTTTTACCCGTACCCTGTTTCTGAAGGGCCTGCTTTGAAGGTGGTGCCTTTGTTGACATCAATGTACGGGTCGTTTGATGATATCATCAGTTGCACAAGAAATAACAACCTATTGCATTCTGGATAACTGCCTACGATTATAAAGCAAGTACAATTCACCAAAGCTTCACAACAACTGATAACAAGTTAAAAAGGGAGCACTTCATTGCCAAAAAACAGATATCTAGTTCTCAGTGAACTTCCAGTCCTTGGGAAGGAGCTGGTCTTTGAGCCACATGTAGACAGGGATGATTACGTAGTACAGACTGCAGATGGTGCCCACGATAAAGCGGAAGGCAAAAGAGAAGGGGTTGAACGGGCCCTTCACGTCCTCAGCCTTGGGACCCATCTGGATAAGGGAAGGGTATCGGAAAGGACAGGGGATGTGAGTGGAAACCAGGAAAACAATACGAGAGAAGAACCGTTTCACAATGTAAAACATGATGTTGAGTGACAACGCTGTATGTGATTGCTAATGCATGGTGGGATAAGGGGAGAAGAGAGAAAGGGAGGGAGTGATGAGGCAGGAACGACAGAGGACACGGAGAGAGAATGGAGCAAGAAAGGACACACATTGGAAAGGAAAGGCAATGCTGCAAGCAGATGCAGCTAGTGACGCCACAATGTGTCGGCACACAACGGCTGTTTCTTCCTTCCTTCCCATTTCACACACGTGGTCCCGCCTTGTCAACACGTCATTTGAATTTTCCAAGCACTTATATGAAGTGACGAAACAACCATGGTCAGGAATCGCTGGAATTGTCTTACCTGAAGAGGAGAATCCCCGGGCTGGGTCTTTACGCCAGTAACGGAGCAGCCCATAATGAGTCCGTGGCGGCGGTCCCCGCGGTACCACTTAGGGCCGATCCTCTTGAGCTTAACATCGGAGAAGCCGGCCTTGGTGAACCAGTCGATGTACTCCTGCTCCGTGGGGAAGAGCATCCACATGTCCGCGAAGAACCGCGAGAGCCAGAACGTGGGGTGCACGGGCCCGATGAGACACGCCTTGCCGCCCGGCTTGATGACGCGGTACGCCTCCTTGATGCCGCGCTGAGGATCGGGCCAGTACTCGATGCTGAGGGGGAGAGGGACGCGCGAGTGACGGAGGAGAGATGCAGGGAGGGAAATGGGAAAGTGAGACGAAGAAGAGAGGACGAGACAATGGAGAGATAGGAAGATGCGACTAGCCGAAGAGAAAGGGAGGAATAAGAGACGATAAGACGATCAGGAGGGGAGTCATTGCGAAGGCCGACAGTAGTAATGAGAAAATTAGGGGTAGGAATTTCAATTCAATTTCGGTTACTATTCTTGGTACGTCTTCAATGTTTCAATGCTAAGAAATTGTCGCACTAAAAATAACAGTCACCTAAGCGGATCACGGTCGATACGCAAAGGAGTTGGCCAGAATAATCTCGACACGTGTAAACTAATTGCAAGGCTCGAAAGGTGAAAAAACAAAGGAGCAAGATCCGACGGTGATAACGGAGGCGCAGATCGACGGTCAGCCATCGCCCTGACATCGTTCCTTCCCTAAAAACGACCAACCACTCAACAACTGCGTGCGTCGCTACATCGAAACACACACGCAGCTACAAACACACCGTCTCTCACCTGCCGGCAGAGGTGTAACGGTCGGCATAGTCCGTGGGAAACGGCAGGTCCTCCGCGTCGCCCTCAATGATCGTGCAGTCCTTAAGCGGCGCCTTCTCCTTGGCCTTAGCGAGCTGGTGCGGCGACTGGTCGAGAATCGTCACGTTCTTGGCGTCCACGTGCTTGACCACGCCGAGCGTCGTGAAACCCGTGCCGCCTCCCACGTCAACCACGCGCAGATTGCGGTCGTTCAGATCCGCCGGCTCGAGCGCGTCGTCGCGCATGTCCTCGGTCCAGTGACCGGGGTTGATCACGTGATCGTACACGATCGACAGGAAGCGGTAGAACCAGAACGCCTCCTGCTTGTGCTGGATCATGCGCGGCTGCGACGCAGAGCGGTCCGACGCCGCGCATCGTACGGACGAGCGTTGCGAGCGCGATCGGGGAGAGGCGGTGGCCGACGCGCGGGAAGGGAGAGGGGAGAAGGAGGTGAACTGAGTGGACGAGGAGGCAGCGAGGGGCTTGTAGAGGGGAGTGGAGTCCGCAGAGCAGACTGTGGCTCTTCGCCGCGGCGCGGCTGTTTGGCGAGGAGCTGCTGATATGCACAGCCTGGACGCTGAGCACGCCTGGAGAGCCGCCATGGCTGATCAGCACGGGTCACGGAGAGTGACCACAAAGAAATTAAACTAGGTCTGAGAACCTCCCTCTCCTTTTCAGACTGCTGGGCTGGGCTGGCTGGCTCTTCCCTCAAGATGGAACAGAGAAGCACTGAATTGCTACTGGTCGGACGAGACGACCCCAGGTCCGATCTGACCAGAGTTGTGAATGTGAAATGGTGCGAAATATTGGATGCTTATGTTCAGGGTGATGCAGTTCAGTGCCGTGCTGAGCGCAGTGTCGGTGGGACTGGGTGTGGTGTAGGGTCGGTCTAGGAATGCGTGAAAGGTGGCTAGGGGAATGCACTGTGGTTAAGTGTCAGTGGGAAAATATAGGGGTGGCTTGAGGGCACTGAGGGAAACGAGGAGCGGGAATCTGTTGTTGTTGGATGGGCGGGAGGTTGCTGCGTAGGACGGAGTGACGTGGTGAAAGCTAGAGTTTATGCGACACCTGTCGGCGGTCCACCCAGGGCGGTCTGCTCGACAGCAACGTGTCCGCATCTAAAGTGCACAGGTCGTGTGACGATCTTGCACGGCCAGGTCTGTGCCGCGTGGCAGTAATCGATTTCAAATGGGGGTCTGGGGAATCACACAACACAAAACACCTCCATCCCAGCCAACCAAGCCAAAAAGCTGATGTGACTCCGAAAAGCTAGCCAATCATTACGGTATATATGAAGAATGTATTCAAAGGCACTACTTATAACGTGTCACATTGTTGCGGGTATCATGGTAGGCCTCACGGCAGCGTGCACACTTCTACGGAACATTGCAAACCAGGCCAGGGCTGCGTTCTGCAGGCGCATCAGCCCGCATCAATGTACATTGATGCGTTCTACCATGGTTCCAGGATCCTTCCGTGATAACCTGGAGACAGATTATCAAGGCTCGCGATAAGCGCATGGCTGCCGAAGCAGAACACACACGAATGCCTGCAGAACGGCCTTTTTGGCTTTCGAAATTTGTAACGTTACCGCTTTCCAAGAAGATTCCTCTCCTAGCAATCGGGCGCATAACTGATGCGCGCATCATGCGACTTCGAAAAATCGCATCATGCGCGCATCAGCTGATGCGCTGCAATCTCATCGGCCAATCAGTTTGGCACATCCGAATTTCGGCGACATCTGACTTTTGAGAAACTTCGAAGAAGCCTGTAACACTCAGAATGTGAAATTCGTAATGAATTTTGTTACAATACCTAAGTGGGACTTAGCAAGGATCGCTCAGGGTTGATCGCAGAGTAGTGTTGCAGCGGAAGTTTTGAATCTCAGGTCAGAGTGGATGTAAATGACTGAGTTGATAAAAGCATGCATACATCGGGTTTATATAAGAATACAGGGGAATACGAAAAGACCTAGACTAGCCATGTACATTCCCTTATTGCAGCCAAATTCAAACCGTGCGGCGCGGGAACCCGTTTCAAACCTGTTCCCGCTCTTTTTACTTCAAATGTTTCTGCCTGCATCGGTCTTGATCAGACAGTTGCTGCGTCGCTTCGACTCTTCTGACTCCTCGACTTCGTACTCGGTAGAGTCGGCTCCTGCTATTAGAATCACTAGCTAGGGAACGAGAAAAGGTGATGATTAGGTGAAGATTGGGGTACAAGACTAGACTGTCGAGACTATTTGTGTACCCCCTAAGGCTAGCCCCAATATAGCCTAGATACAATTATGCATATGTTTTGACACACCCCCATAGGCGAAATGGGGGATAGCCAGAGCAAGTAGTGGTCACAAGACCAGTCAGGAAGGGCAAAGCAAGCTCAGGGTGGATCTCGAGGAAACCACACAAATTCCGAGCACAAGCAAGTGGTCACAAGACCAGTTCACATGCAGTTTAATAATATAGCAAGGGGTACAGTGAGCACAACCTAGCAAGTGTAAGTATGCAGGTATATATATAGAGATCACAGTACAAACAGAGTCAAGAAGTAAGCAAGTGAGGCACAGTAGGCACAAGGCCTAGAACAGTACAGAAGCGCTGATGGTCACAAGGCTGAAGCGCCTTGGTGAACACATCAGCAGTGTTGGCCCGAGTGGCCACGTAACGCAGACGAAGCTGACCACGCTGCTGCAGCTCTCGAGCAAGGAAGTACCGTAGAGCGATATGCTTCGTTCTGTGCTCCAGTCTGTGTTCCTCACACAAGGCAATGGTAGCCTTGTTGTCGACGTACAGCACTGGAGGAGAACGAGGCCGCTCTCCCAAGTCGGTCAGCAGGTAGGTGAGCCAGCGTAACTCCTGTGCAGCCATGGCTGTGGCGTAGATCTCAGCCTCACAACTGGAGCTGAGAACGGAAGACGCGCGTGTAGAACGCCAAGAAACAGAACCAGAGCCAAGGCTGAAGGTGTAACCCTGAGACGACCGCTGAGTAGCTTGGTCGTCAGCCCAAGAAGCGTCTGAGTGCCCAGTGAGTACAACTCGGTTTCGTCCTCCAAGCACTAGCCCCATGCCCGACGTACTGCACAAGTAACGCAACACCCTCTTAGCGGCATCCATGTGCTCCTTCCGGTGACGACCAGGAGCGACATAGCGTGCAAGGATGCTAAGAGGGTATGCAAGGTCAGGTCGAGTGCAGGTCATCAGGTACATGAGGCAGCCCACAAGCTCTGGATACGGGCCACTCGGCTCTACGGACTCATCCGAAGGCAGAGCTGAGAGCGAGTGACCGGTAGGCAGAGGAGTGGGCTGAGGCGAGGAGTACGTGAAGCGGAAGCGCTGAAGGACCTGCTGCACCATGTGTGACTGAGTCAAGGTGATGGTGCGCCGTGCTCTGTCCCGGGTGATCCGCAAGCCAAGATAGCTTGTCAGTTCACCCAGGTCTGTGCACGTGTGTCTCTTCTGCAGCTCCGACTTCACGTGGGCGAGTGCCGTAGTGTCAGCAGTGGCAAAGACCAAGTCGTCGACGTACACGAGGATGTAGAACGGCGGCAGTGAAGTGTCGGTGCGTAGAAACAGCGACGGGTCAGCAGTAGAAGGAGCGAACCCAAGAGCCGCAAGTGTAGTCCTCAGTGTGTCGTGCCACTCACGCGGCGCCTGGCGGAGACCGTAGACTGGCCGTCGGAGGCTCCACTGGGTACCAGGAGGGAACGACCCAGTGAAGCCAGGTGGGCGGCGCAGCCAAATCTCCTCGTGCAGGCTGCCCTGCAAGAAAGCTGTGCTGAAGTCAAGAGAGTGGAGCTCGTAGTCACGCTGAGCGGCGACGTGCAGCAGAACCCGAAGAGTGGTCATCTTCGGGGTCGGGGAGAAGGTCTGGAAGAAGTCAACTCCCTCTCGCTGACTGAAGCCTCGTGCAACATAACGCGCCTTGAAGGCAGGCGGAGAACCCGGCGGCCGCTTCACCCTGAAAATCCACATGCCACTGACGATGTTCGCCCCAGGTGGGGGAACCTCGTCGACGTAGGTGCCTGTGGACTTCCAAGAAGCCATCTCTGCGTCCATGGCTGTCTGCCACTGAGAGGAGTACTCACCCGCGATCGCCTCAGCGTAAGAGCGCGGGGTCGGGATGTCTGGTGCATCCGGGTCTCCCTCAGGGGCAACCAGCATGGACACGAGATGAGGTAACGCAGCGGCAAAGCACTCAAACTCCTCCTGCCTGTCCTCAAGGACGTCCGTGCCAAGAGCACACTCACCCCCGACGGACGAAGGACAGACAGACTCAGACTCAGACTCAGCGACAAGGCTAGCGGCGTAGTCTAGACGACAAGCGGCAGCAAAGTCAACTAACTCAGCGACTAGAGCAGACGCAGCAGAGGACTCAAAGGAAGGGTCAGTGACAACTGTGGCGAGGAGACGCGTGACAGTAGGACTGGCAGCACGAAGGGAGTCAGACTCCGGGTCAGCAAGAGCAGGAAGAGAAGACGCAGGAGGAGACGGCAGAGGGACACGCTGAGGAGCAGTGGAAGGACGAAGTGCCATCTGGTGAGTGCCTGGGACAGCAGGAGGACGCTGACGCGGAACACGACGACCAGTGTGAGCAACACGAACAGGTGACGCACGACGAGACTCTGGCGACGCAGGACGAGACTCAGGCTCACGACGCTCTGTAAGACCTCCAGTCGGACCAGTGTAAGGAGAAGGACCAGGGAGTGGCAAGGCAGGCGGTAACTGTGACTGCGACTGGACAGGCGGAGGACACTCTAAGGAGGGAGCAGGACTAGGGGGAGGCGGCTGACCAAGAACCTGCTGAAGGAGCGGAACGAAGTACGGCCGCGGCCGCGCAGCGCCTCCAGAACCAGCAGAGGCACCACCAGTACCCTCAGCTCCAGGGTCTCCAGCTACACCAGCAGCACCAGCTCCCGGGTCCGCAGCACCAGCAGCAGCTCCAACTCCAGGGTCCTCAGCTCCAGCAGCAGCTCCAACTCCAGGGTCGGCAGCACCAGCAGCAGCTCCAACTCCAGGGTCCGCAGCACCAGCAGCAGCTCCAACACCCGGGTCCGCAGCACCAGCAGCAGCTCCAACACCCGGGTCCTCAGCACCAGCAGCAGCTCCAGTAGTAGGAGTACCTCTAGCAGCTCCAGCAGCACCAGCAGTACCACCAGTACCAGCAGTACCTCCAGCAGCGTCAGTAGCACCAGCACCAGCAGCACCTCCAGGAGCACCAGCAGCACCGCCAGCAGCAGTAGCACCTCCAGCACCAGGGTCCGCGACACTAGGAGCGCCACTCCGGAGACTGCAGCGCCGCGCGTACCACTCTCGGAGCCGCTGGGGAGAGGGCAGCTCCCGCCTAGGAGGGGAAGCACTAGCACCAGCTCCAGCAGCACTCCTAGCTCCAGAGGCACCTCTCCTGAGGCTGCAGTACTGTAAGTACCACTCACGCAGCTGCTGTGAGGAGAGAGCTCCTCCAGGTGTAGTACTCCCAGGCTCAGCACCTCCAGACTCAGCACCCCCAGACTCAGCACCCCCAGACGCAGCACCCCCAGACTCCGCAACCCCAGGCTCCGCACCCCCAGGCTCCGCACCCCCAGGCTCCGCACGCTCAGGCTCAGCACCCCTAGCAGGACGAGAGTCGACAGCTACCTCGACAGGCTCAACCGGGTCTACCTGGGACACACCTGAGGGAGCGGCACCCTGAGGGGGGAGGGGGTCTACCATAGCAGCACCTGGGGCGAGGAAGAGAGGCGGGGGGGGGGAGCGGGGCAGTGCGGTAGGGGAAGAGGCGGTAGTAGGGCACGGACTCGTCAAAATTGACGTCCTGTGAGGGCAGGACACGGCGCGAGGTGGCGTGGTAAAACTGCCAACCAGACGCGTCCGGGACAAAGCCAAGGAAGACACAAGGAACGGCGCGGGAGGAGAGCTTGTCCGCGGACGTATCGCGAACAAAAGCTCGAGATCCCCAGACCCGAAAACGCGACGCATCGCCAACCTCTCCCGTCCAACGCAGTGTCGGGGAAGTCTCCGGCAAGGAGACACGGGGCCAGAGGTTGAGCTGATGCGCAGCGTATCGGACCGCAAACGGCCACAGAAAGTGGGGGGCAGCCGCATGGATCAAGGAGGTACGAGCGACCTCCATGACCAAGCCAATGCGGCGCTCAGCAACCCCATTCTGCTGTGGAGAGGCCGGAAGCGTGAACGACTGGCGGATGCCGTGCTCCGCACAGTAGGCTGCCAAGAGGTCGGAGGAGAACTCACCACCTCTGTCAGAGTGCAAGCGCAGGACAGGAAAGTCCGAGTGGAAACGCTCGCTGAGCTGGAGACGAGAAGCGCGGATCCAAGGGATCAAAACATCAGGGACCTCACCCTTGGTGCGCAAGGGGAAGACCGTGGTGTAGCGCGAGTAGTCGTCAACAACCATCAGGAAGTACCTTTCCTGACCCTGACCACGGACGCGGGCTGGGCCCCACACGTCCATGTGGAGCGTCTGCAAGGGAGCAGTCGTCGGGGGAAACGAGGAGGAGTGAGGAGCGGCGCGCTGCCGCCCCTCGACACAGGGAAGACAGGGAGGAGCAGGCGAGGGTGGGAGGGGAGGGAGAACCCTGGGAAGACCAGAGACAAGGTACCGTTTATGCATGGCACGAAGGCGCTGCACAGACGGGTGACCAAGTCGGTGGTGCCAGAGGACGGTCTCGTGCGCCAGAGAGCGACACGAGCAGGGGGCCGACAGCTGACCTGATGCAGACGCAGACGCAGCTACCTGAGGGGACTCAGTGGTCAGTGTGTACAGGTCCGACCCCGGCTGCCGAGTGAAGGTAGCCAGGTGACGGCCCGTCCGAGCACACATGCAGTGTGTCACGCGCTCGTAGGCAGGGGTGAACTGGTGAACACCCCCGTCCTGGAGCGCACAACCCGCCACCAAGTTCGTAGAGAACGAGGGGAGGTGGAGACCTGACAGTGTGCCCGACGGGACCGCAGGACAAGGAAGGACAGTGGAGGAGGTCGCAATGACCGGACCCCCAGAGGGGTCAGCGAGGGAGACAGCAACTGGCCGAGCAAGCGGCTCAAGGGCAGTGCGGTCACGAAAGAAACAGCGAGAAGCACCTGAGTCCAGTGTGAAGGTGTGTAGTGCCTCAGTCGACTCAGTACCAGGGGGCGCAGACTCACTAGCACCTAGAGCAGCAGCCTCACCAGCACCTAGAGCGGTAGCCTCACTGGTCCGAATGCCCGGGTCGGGCGGAACACGCAGGTACTGAGCACTCTCTCCACTAGTAGACATCACATACATGGCAGTGAGAATAGCATCAAAGTCTAGAGCATAGATATCAATGTTCCTTTTCATCAGATCAGCCCAGCGGGGCAGCTCAGTGGCATCAGGGAACTGAGTACGCCAAGCGTCGTCGAGGCGAGAGAAGCAGCGCTGCGTGGTGTGCGCCCTCCCACACGTCTGACCAGTGCGGTCACCAGTGCGGATGACGTACGTGCAGCTAAGGCCACCCCCCCCCCCCCCCGTGCTGAGAGTACCACTCACGGAGCTCCTGGGGCGACAGAGTGCGCTGCTGGCTCTGGCCACTGCCAGCGCCTCCACGACCACCACCGCCGCCGCCACCTCCTCGACCACCCCCTCCCCTGCCGCCGCCACGACCACCGCCGCCCCCACCACCGCCCCCGCCCCTGCCACCTCCCCCGCCGCTGCCGCCACCACCCCCACCGCTGCCACTAGTCCCTCCAGCCCCACCACCACCCCCACCACCTCCACCGCCCCCACCACCGCCTCCCCCGCCGTCACCTCCGCCTCCCTTGCCCCCTTTGCCCTTGCCGCTGCGGCGCCAGCTCGAAGTGGACGCAGTCCCGACCTTCTCAGCACCAAGGAGGTCGGCAGCAGAAGCAGAGGCTACAGAGGGAAGAAGGGGGGAAGGGGAACACCCCTCAAAGAAAGGGGTGCGGGGGTCGCCACGAGAGGCACCTACAGCGACTATGCTAGCCTCAGCTGCAAGGAGTTCCTTCTCGAGGAGGGCAATGGTGAGCTCAGTGGGGCAGCGAGATAGGAAGTGATCCCTGACTGCACGCAGAGTGTCAGGGAGGCGGGTGACTAGGTGGTAGAGAGTGAGCCAGAGCGGGGGGGGGTTCGTGGCAAGAAACTCATCGGGCATAGCGGCACGGAAGCGGGCCTCACTAGTACGGAGGTGCGTGATGAGGTCAGCGACTGTGTGGAAAGAGGCCAGGTCGGGGAACAGGTAGGGGAGTGAGAGACGGCCTAGCGCGGCAGAGGCAGGTGAGGAGTAGCGGGCAACGACAGCAGTGTACAGTGCCTGCGCAGTCTTGTGCTGGCCAAAGTGCTCGCGCTCATCTATCGGCAGGGAGTTGCGAATAGCAAAGCGAGCGTGGGCGTCACGAGTCTGCCACTGTGAGCGGGCAGTGCTGTCAGCAGTAGCAGCAGGGGCAGTGGCATGGCCTAAGGCGTGATCGTACAGTGAGATGTCTTCCTTGGCAGTGAGTTGTAGGAATAGGTGCAGGTCATCGAGCCAGGTGTCAAACTTCACTGGGCGGCCCTCAGCATCGAAAGCTAGCACAGGGGGGCTAGCCATAGCGACAGTAGGAGCAGTAGTAGTAGTAGTAGTAGCAGAAACAGCAGTAGTGACAGTAGCAGTGACAGAATCAGGGGCGCGGCTCGGTAGGGCGGCGCGGCTCGGGCCGGGTGACGCGGTTCGGTGGGGCGGCTCGGCTCGGCTAGGCAGCGGCTACTCGAGGTGGGGCACGTGAGGGCGTGCAGGGCAGAGTGGGGCGGTCCGCACGGGGCACGAGGTGGCGAGCTAGCTAGGGCGGGGCCTGGTCGCACGAGGCCAGCAAGGGCGGGCTAGTGGGGCGGGGCCGGTACGCTAGGGGCACGCGAGGGCGTGCAAAGCGGCTGCTCTGGGTCCAGGGGCGGCTGCACCAGGGGCGGCTGCTTCAGGGGCCAGGGGCGGCTGCTCTAGGGTCCAGGGGCGGCTGCACCAGGGGCGGCTGCTTCAGGGGCTGTAGCAGCAGTAGCTTCAGTCAGGAGCAGCTGCAGTAAGCGCTGGAGTAGGAGCTGCAGCAGTAGCACTAGCTGTAGCAAGTGTAGTAGTAGGAGCTGCAGCAGTAGCACTAGCTGTAGCAAGTGTAGTAGTAGGAGCTGCAGCAGTAGCACTAGCTGTAGCAAGTGTAGTAGTAGGAGCTGCAGCAGTAGCACTAGCTGTAGCAAGTGTAGTAGTAGGAGCTGCAGCAGTAGCACTAGCTGTAGCTGGAGTAGTTTCAGACAATAGTAGCTGTAGCAAGTGCCGTAGCAGCAGTGGCAGCAGTAGCACTAGTTGTAGCAGCACTAGCTTCAGTAGCAGCAGCAGTGAGTAACAGTAACACGGGCCGCGTGCGGGCCAGTCGCGGGCTGTAAGGGCTGCGTGCGGGCCTGGCGCGGGCTTTACGCGCTGGGTGCGAGCCTGACGTGAGCTGTACGGGCTGCGCGACGGCCTGGCGCGGGCTGTACGGGCTGCGCGACGGCCTGGTGCGGGCTGTACGGGCTTCGCGACGGGTCTACACGGGCTGTACAGGCTTCGCGACGGGCCTACGCGGGCTGTACGGGCTTCGCGACGGGCCTACGTGGGCTGTACGGGCTTCACGACGGGCCTACGCGTTCAGGGGGGGGTCGCACGTGACTAGGAGGAAAAGAAATCGCGCCTAGGGAACCGTCTCGCCTAGAGCACGGTTTCGAATTTCGCATTTCTCCTAGGGGCGCGACTCGGGCAGTAGATCGAAATAGTAGTGGTGGGCCCTTTTAAAAAATCGGTCCTGAGGAGCATTGTGCTCTTAATACCATATTAGAATCACTAGCTAGGGAACGAGAAAAGGTGATGATTAGGTGAAGATTGGGGTACAAGACTAGAGTGTCGAGACTATTTGTGTACCCCCTAAGGCTAGCCCCAATATAGCCTAGATACAATTATGCATATGTTTTGACACCTGCAGCATACAGGAAAGCCTACTCATGCAATTTCATATCGTAACACTCCCCTTCATTCCTGGGCGCAGGAGGAGTTGACTCGCTTGACTACTCCGGTGAGGTCAGAGCAGTACTTGTACTGCTGACGTGGCAGGCGCTTGGTGAGGAAGTCTGCTGCCATCTCAGTAGTCGGGCAGTAGGCGAGGTCAACTTTTCCTTGGTCAATTTCGTCCTTGACGAAAAAATACCGAAGTGCGATGTGCTTCGTGCGGTTCACGAAACCTGGCTTGTTCGCGATCCTGATGGCACTCTGGTTGTCGCAGTGGAGGCGAAAGGTATGCGAGGTTGGGATTTTTGCCTCCTGTAGCAGCTCCTGCAGGTACAGGCCTTCGCGAACTGCTGCTGTCGCGGCGACGTATTCTGCTTCAGCCGATGACAGGGCAACCAGCTCCTGCTTCTGCGAGTTCCAAGAGATTGGCCCAGTTGGTTCCAAGCGAAAAACGAAGCCGGTTCGGGACCGTCGATTTGCAGGGTCAGCTGCATGATCTGCGTCCAAGTAGCCGTTGAGGTTGAAGGAGGTGGTCGTCAGCGTGGAGTAGGAGAGCCCAATGTCAGGTGTGGAGATGAAGTACTGCAGGGCGCGCTCCAGGTCCAACTGGTTCTCAACTACTGGCTTGCGGGAATACTGTGCCAGTTGACTGGAGATGTATGAAAGGTCGGGTCGGCAAGTGACAGAGGCGAATAGCAGGCACCCCAACTTCTGCTGGTACATTTGAAGCCTTGCGGGTGACAGAGGTTTGTTGTCCGGTTTGTAGTTGGCGCTGGGGTTGCGGTAGGGAGTTGAGAGTGGTGCGGGTGAGATGTTGAAGCGTTCCCCCAGCTGCTCTGTGTACTTGGAGGCTGACAGGTGAACTGCTTCTGGCGCGTAGGTGATGTTCAGCCCCAAAAACTGCTTCACGTTGTGGTTGATGGTGATGTCAACGCGCTGCGCCAGGTTCTCCTCGAACTGGTTAAGGAGTTTGTTGCAGGTGCCCGTGTACAGCAGGTCGTCGACGTAAACTGTCAGGAGAATGTAGTCGCCACTAAAGTGAAGGCGATACATTCCCGGGTCGTGCGGCAGCTGCTTGAAACCGATCTCCAGGAGGATTTTGTGCAGATGCTGCTGCCAGAGGCGAGGCGCCTGCTTGATCTCGTAGAGGGACTTCTTCAGCTGACAGACTCTAGGATCCCCTTCTCCGTAGGTGTGTGGCTGCTCCACGAAGATGGTAGCGTCCACCAACGCGTATAGAAACGCGTTCTTTACGTCGATCTGTCGCAGTGGTAGGTGCTTAGCGGCGGCAATGGCGAGTAGAATCCTGACGGAGGTGTGACGGCTGACGGGAGCGAAGGTCTGGTCGAAGTCGATGCCGTGGCGCTGATCGTACCCACATACGACCCAGCGCGCTTTGAAACGTTCGATGGTGCCGTCAGCGTTGGTCTTCAAGCGAAAAACCCACTTTCCGCTGAGTACCCTCCTCCCCTTCACTGCTACACGATCGACTAGGACCCATGTGTCTCGAGATTCCAGCGCTTTCAGCTCCGCATCCATCGCTGCATGCCACTCCTTGGCGTGAGGGCCGGTTAGGGCCTGGCGAGGATTCTTTGGTTCCACGGCCCGTGCGAGGGTAGTAACGGACGTGTGCAGGCCGAGAAGTTGCAGACCTGACACATTGGTGGTGTCTGTGTTGGTGGCGACTTCCACCACGTCGTCGTCTCCGCTTTCGTAGCCGGGTGCTGTGGTGCTTGGCTCTGCTTGGCACCGTGACGGCCCTGGCGCGGGGTAATCGTCACTGTCATCGTCGTCGTCGCGCGGGCGAGGCGGGATGCTGGGGTGTTCGTCGGTGTCGTCGCGGTCCAGTGCTGCTGCTGCTGCTTCGTCTTCTGGAGTCGCAAAGCTGCGACCGCTGTTGGTGTAGCCGCGTGCCGCGTTGCGTCGCTCGTCCTCGATCCATTGCTTCAAGGTGAGCCGCTCGTAGAAGAGAATATCACGTGCGGGAACAACCTCGTTGCTATCCATGTCGAGGATGAGCCAACCCTTGTGCTCATTACTAAGCCCCAAATGGACTCCCCAGCGCGCGCGGTGAGCGAACTTGCCGATGGTGGCCGATGTAGGCCGGTACTGCACCATGCACCCCCAGACCCTTAGCATGGAGGGGTCTCCCCTTGAGGCGGTCCACTTCATGTGAGGGGACATGTTATCCCTGTTGGCGGTGGTAGAGAGGAGGTTTTGCAGGCGCACTGCGTGGTTCATGGCGTAGGGCCAAAACTTCTTCGGCAGGCCGGACTTGTTCATGAGGGCGCGCACTTTTGTCATGAGAGTGCGATTAACCCTCTCTGCGACGCCTTGCTACTGGTGAGCGTAGGGGAGTGAGATCTCATGCTTGATCCCCTTTTCGGTGAGAACACTCTCCAGCTCGTTGCTGCGGAATTCCTTGGCCCCGTCACTCTGCCAGATTTTCAGCTTCCGTCCTGACTGTCGTTGTGCGTGCGCGAGGAAGATGCGGAACACTTCCGGAGCTTTGGAGCGGGCGTCGACGTTGGCGATCCACACATGACGCGAGTAAGCGTCAATGAAGGTGAGTGTGTATTTTTCGCCGCTGATGCCGTCATGGGTGAGCACGATGAAGTCGCTGTATACTTTCTCCAGCTTCTTGTAACGGTTGGTGCTCGGCTCCATGGAGGGGTAGGCGCTGTGGGAGAGCGCAGCTGTGGGGCAGACAGTGCAAGTGACCGGTTGTGGGGTGTTGTGCGGTTCTGTTCCGTCGGGGCGCAGCAGTGCTCCTAGCGGAAAAACCTTAGCGCGGAGGCAGTTGGCGAGGGTTTGGCATGAGGGGTGTCCCAGCCGCTGGTGCCAGAGATCATCTTCGGCGCGAATGCCGGAAGTGCGCTTGTAGCGAGCGTAGTGTTCTGCTGCTTCTGCTTCCGTATCTTGCGGGTTCTGGAGTGGGGGTTCTTCCTCTTCTCCTGGTTCTGCTTCGTTGTCCGGCTCCTCTGCTTCTGCTTCTGCCGTTATCTCCCCTTCTGCAGGTGCTGTTGTGAGGTAGAGGGTGAGAAATTCACGGTCGGGGATGACGGTGAGCGGGGTCGTGGTGCCTTCAATGAATCGAGCGAACGGATCTGGGCGGGAGATTGGAACAAGTGAGTCCCGCAGAGGAGTTGGTGGTATATTCCCTTCCTCAATCTCTGACCAGGGATTGCTCCAACGATGAGGTGAGCGAGGGGGTTCACGGGTGCGTGGGGGTCGTCCGAGGGGATTGGCTACGCGGGGTGATGTGTCTCCGCGCTCAGCTTTCATCTCCCGTTCAGCTTCCTCCAATTCTTCTTGCGTGAGCTCCCCTTCGTCGGGTTCGGCTGATCCCCATCCTCCCGTGGTGACCGTGCGTCTGGCGCTGGCTCCCCAGGTTGCGTCTTCTTCTGGCTCGTAATCTTCGTCTCCCCAGGCGCCTCGTCGTGCTAACTCCTCGTCCCATCCAGCCGCGACGCGTTGCTCATACAGTTTCTGTTTCTTTTCCGCCCGGGCCTTGTCTTGTTCTTCCTTGACGCTCAGCTCCCCTTCTGCGTCAGGGTCCTTCCAAGCCGGGTCAATTTCGCAGCGGTAGACTTCGCGGGTGTACGGGCGCGGTCGTCCATCTTCGTCGAAGGTGGTGGTGTTAGCTTCTAGGACGAACCGGAGGTTTTCCGAGTATGGCGCTGTGCGCTCCGCTCGCTGTTGTCCGAAGTCGTCGTTTGCTTCGCCGAAGATGCGGTAAGACGACACAGCGAGTTCTTCTGCAGCCATGCCTGTTGGTTCTGCCTCGGCACTCTCCGCTTCCTGGATTGCCGCGTACTCCCTTTCGACTTGCTCTGTGCGGCTCGCCGTGGGTGTGTGGCAGGTGGTGCAGAGGCCATTGATGTCTGGCTCGTGCAGATTGATCTCGCGAGGATGAGGGCTGCGGCGAATCCATGGTCGTCCGTCTGGGTGCTCCCATGATTCCTTGCCCATGTAGGCGAACTCGAGAGGGACGAGGTCCACGAGCTCGTCGGATGATGCTTGGCAGGAAGGTACGTCGAAGTCTAAGACGTAGATTCCGTTGATTGAGCGGGCTCGTCCAAGGTATTTGAACGACTCGGGAGGGGTGTCCGGGGGAGCGTAGGTGAGGGTTAGATCGCGTGTGGCTAGGTCCGTAGTGAGTATGACGTCGCAGTTGCGAAGTTGTCGTGCCGATAAGAGATTAAAGCGAAGGTTTGGGACGTAGAGTACGTCGTTGAACATGTGTGTGTTGCTGTCTCGCGCTTGCAGGACCACGATGCCTTGCGCATTGGCGCGCATCTGCTCGTTGTTGGCGACGGTGACGTAAGTTGCGGGGGCGCGGCTAAGATTCGAGACGTATCGCGTGGATCCCACCATGTGCTGTCCGCAGCAGCTGTCCAAGTACCAGGTGTTGTGGTTGTCGGTGTTGTTTTTGCGCAGAAGTAGCGCCAGTCGCGGAGTTACCAGGGTTGCCTTGTAGCGCCTGTGGAAGAAGGGGTCTTCGTCTTCCTTCCATCCCACGGGTACGTATTGTTGGTTGTCATGTGGCGGGCTTTCTCGCAGTGTGATTGGCTGATTCCAATCCTGCTCGTCTTCGTCATACAGGTAATAGTAATCTTCAGTGAGGGGATTATTCCAACCCTCTTCTGGTTCAAGGAGTCTTCCTTGGATCTCATTCTCTTCGTCAGGCTCAGTAGTGCGACGTCGACGCGTCGCCATATTTGCGATGATGTTTCTATGAGCTCCTGATTGAGGTCCTTGAGTTTGCTGATGTTGATGTTGCGCAGGAGGACGAGGTGTCTGATGCTGAGACTGAGGATGACGAGCATCTTGTCGGCCGACCCAGTTGTTGTGGTGAGTGGAGTTTGGGTGGAGATAGTTGGATCGGGACTTGCATCGATCCGTTGAATGTCCAAAGACTTTGCATATTTTGCAATAGTGGCGCCTTGGTTGTCGTCGCTCTTCACGGTTGTCAGCGTAGAAGGCGAGGCGCTCTCGGCGCGGCGCTGAGCTTGTTCTGCTCGAGTCCATGTCCTGCTGTTCAGTCAGGAGTGCGGCGCATAGCGCGGCTTCTGAGATGATTCCTCGCTGTCGGAGTAGCGCTTTGCAGGGCTTCCACTCTGGCCCGAGTCCTTGAAGGACTATGTTGACGAAGATCTCTTCCGAGATTGCGCTCCCATGCTTCGTGATCTGGTCACGTATGTTGCGACAGCGGTTAATGTAAGAATTCGCTTTCTCCCCGTGCCCCATCTTTGTCTCCATGAGTTGCTGCAGGAGCCTGCTGGTGGTAACCGAGTCCTTCGGTTGATAAACCTCAACGAGGTGCTTCCAGGCTTCCAAGGCTGGAGCGGCGCTCTCTTTGTAGGAGCGGATGCTTAGTTGTTCTGCAGGGTCATGTTGCGTAGCAGCACACTATACGCCATGAGGGACTCGCTGTAGTACTGAGCCCTGGCGTCGTCGGTGTCGTCCACCGGTTTAGAATAGGAGCCGTCGAAGTAATGGTAGATCTGCGCTGTCTGTAGGAGGAGCTCAAGCTCAAAACTCCATGTGTAGAAATCTTTGCCGTCAAATGCGGCAGTGGTCTTAATTTTTGAAACGCTGAGGAAGCGTGCTTGCGCAGAGTTAATGACTTCATCACTTGGACGGGGGGCAGTTGTTGTTGATTTGTCTGTGTCGAGGGAGAAGGTGTGCGCGGCGGTATCACGGTTTCTCGCAGCCGGTTGTCCAGGTTGAGCTGGTTGGGAAGAGGTTCCCGCATCGCCTTTGCGCAAATCTTGGAGTTCTTTCTCCATAGTTGAAAGTCGAGCGAATAACTGCTCGAGTGCGGCAGTGCCGATCGTGGTTGTCGCCTCATTTGTCGCAGCCGGGTTGGTTTGTCCTTCAGCCGTCAGATTTGCTTGGCCTCCGGATCCTCCGGCCATCTTGGTCTTGGAGCGTGTGCCGCTCGCCAGTTCTTGGTTCGGCGAGTTTCACGGAAGTGAAGATGCGAAGAATTCCCGAATAGCTCTCATACCATGTTAGAATCCCTAAGTGGGACTTAGCAAGGATCGCTCAGGGTTGATCGCAGAGTAGTGTTGCAGCGGAAGTTTTGAATTTCAGGTCAGAGTGATTGTAAATGACTGAGTTGATAAAAGCATGCATACATCGGGTTTATATAAGAATACAGGGGAATATGAAAAGACCTAGACTAGCCATGTACTCTAAGGGGTACATTCCCTTATTGCAGCCAAATTCAAACCGTGCGGCGCGGGAACCCGTTTCAAACCTGTTCCCGCTCTTTTCACTTCAAATGTTTCTGCCTGCATCGGTCTTGATCAGACAGTTGCTGCGTCGCTTCGACTCTTCTGACTCCTCGACTTCGTACTCGGTAGAGTCGGCTCCTGCAGCATACAGGAATGCCTACTCATGCAATTTCATATCGTAACAAATTTGAATGTCCAATTTCCTGAATCTCGCCAGATTTTCCAAACCTCAGGCTGCGTTCTGCAGGCGCATCAGCTCTGATGCATCTGAGGCTCGGCCTGATCCGCACATTGAGAAATTGAGGTTCGGAAATTGCGAATTGGAAATTGAGAAATTGAGGTTCGGAGATTTGGAATTGAGGTTTGGAAAATCTTACGAAATTGAATTAAGGTCAGGAAATTGGACATTCAGGCGCTGTTGTGTAGGCGTTAAATTTTGAAAAACTGGGTCCGCAGAATCTTCCCCGATAACTGGGCTTCTGCCTATCAAGGTTTGGTGATAAGCGCGTTCCTGCCAAACCTGTTCGCGCCAAATTTGACGCTTCTGCCTGCAGAACACCACTGATGTGGCGCACCAATTTAACGTGGAGAAGGTTCCAAGATCGTGCATCGCCAGGCAAATGTCCGCACAACTTGTGCGCTCCCAATTCGGCCTCGAGAGCTAGCATCAGCCAGCGCACAAGTTATGCGGGGCAGCAATTTGAGAGTTTTGAGAGTTTGCGCGAGATTTCATGGCAACTTCTACCCAGCAAATTGAGAGATTCGACATTTGGTGCGGCAAGAAGCTACACGGAAGGACTCGGTCCGTACATTTTATGCGGAGGCAATAACGCCTACAGAACAGCGCCTCAATTTCCTGACGAATTTTAAAATTGTGAATGTTACAGGTTTCTCGGAAGCTTATTGGTCGCTGAATTTCGGTTTGGCCAAACTTATTGGCCAATGAGGTTGCAGCGCATCAGCTGATGCGCGCATGATCCGATTTTTCGAAGTCGCATGATGCGCGCATCAGTGATGCGCCCGATTGCTAGGAGAGGAAGCTTCTTGGAAAGCGGACACATTACACATTTCGTAAGCCAAAAAGGCCGTTCTGCAGGCAGTCGGGTTTGTTTTGCTTCGGCAGCCATGCGCTTATCGCGAACCTTGATAACCTGTCGGCAGGTTATCATGGAAAAATCCTGGAACCATGGTAGAGCGCATCAATGTACATTGATGCGGGCTGATGCGCCTGCAGAACGCAGCCTCAATTCCAAATGTCTGAACCTCAATTTCTCAATTTCCAAATCGCAATTCCGAGCCTCAATTTCTCAATGTGCGCATCAGGCCGAGCCTCAGACGCATCAGAGCTGATGCGCCTGCAGAACGCAGCCCAGGGCGGTGTTCTGTTGCCGCACCACCTAATTTGTGGGCGGACAGGACAGCATTGCATCACATGGTGCGGCATCAGGCTTCCGCGAATCATCAAACCCCCATGTTGGTGCAACACAGCCTCCTGCCACCCTCCGCGCAACTGCAGGGGTTTCGATCGGAGCGCGGACTCAGGGACAGCACAAGTAGTCCTGTGCAGGGATTGGTTGGCGAAACTTGTTGTAGTGGCGAGGAGGGTGGCAGGAATATTTTGTTTTTTTTTCCATTTCAGACCGAGAAACCATCTCTCGCGATGGCAATTGGATGGTTGAATGCCCTGAAAGCAAAGGGGCCAACCAGGACAACGAAGAACGTTTATCCCTGCCCTGAACCATTTGGTGCGGTCCCTGGATCCCCCCTCTGACCCTGAACCAGGGCCGCACCAGTCCCGCACCCATTTTGCCCGGGAGTGGGGGATTGCGAGTGCGTCACTCGTTCACCGTTCTTTTGGGCAATGATGGGCGGACTGCACTGCACATCACTCGCTAGGTCCGGGAAGGGGTTCAGCAAGGAATACACCCTCGAAAACAAGGCTTCTAGGATCTCCGGTAGAACGCCGCACGAAGCATCAAATGGTGCTGTGCGGAGGGGGGGCGCACCAAATAGTGCGGCAACAGAACAGGGCCCAGGTGAAATCGATTCCGAACTAGCCAGTCGGTACTTTCCATCCTCGTTTAGGGACACATTGTGTTTTGCATTAGAGACGAAAAGATGGAAAAGTATCTCGTTGGATTATAGCGATTGGAGAACTCTCAATTTCGTTGGTCATCATTGAGGTATGTAAGGATTTACAAATCCTTACTGAGGCACTCGTTAGCGAGGCCATCCCGAGGGTCACGCAACGAACCTGTGGGGCCTATTTCGTCGCACCGAACCACCCCCGAGTCGCCTCCGCACCAATCGCAACCATCACCGAGCCATCCTTTCCCGACCTCCCCGCCTAGCTAGCTTTTCCCCTATTTAGGCCTCGTCTCTTTCATTGTATCGACATTGAGTAATCAATCATTCTCGTTATTCGTTATTCTGCGCACTCTCTTTTACAACTCATAACACTTGGTATCAGAGCTACTTTCCTAGCTCATCCCGCTTTTTAGAGTGTAATTGTCAGAATACTAGGCAGTACAAAAGAAGAATGACAAAAGAGAGGTTTCACTAGCAGCAGTTGGGATACATATAGCAAACCCTAACTGGGTTGTACTCGCTATAGAGCACCCCACTACAGGCTAGATAATAACATTCTGACAGTAATACCCCTCGGGGGGGGGGGACGAGGAAGGATGCCCTGGGGTCAAGGAGTTGCGTGCTAGCCGGCCAGGAGGACTAGTTAGTTGCTCCTTGCGGCCATATTTTTACGGGCACTCCTTGGCACCGCCGGATCCTTGCCTCGAACGGTCGCGATCGACCGTGTCCTCCCTCCCCCCGGGCAACGGACAGCTGTAGCTGTCGCGACATTAAATGTGAGTTACTATTCCGCTGCGGTTATTAACGACGATTTCGGAACGTTGTGAGGCAGCTGGCGTCAGCGGACCTGCGTCGGCACCTGCACGAAATTCGCCGAGTCGTCATCATGTGTGGCAATTGACGCCGTTTGACCGGGGTCAACAGTTGCGCGACAACTTCGGAGTCGTCCCATGCGGCAAGTGACAACGGTGGCTCGTCGTCATCTTGCGCGCATGACTCACGGAGTGTGGCTCGGCAGCTGGCGACAACGGACGTGCGTCACTGTGGGCGACAAATTCGGAACTTCTGAAGAAAAGGACAAATGGGGAACTCGCCAGGCGCAAATGGGGGTTTTTGCGTCCGAAAAAGTCGGTGACGAGGAGAGACGACACGCGAACTGCCCGATTTATGCGGGGTCAACTGCCGTCCCGCCCGACCTGAAGTGCAGTGGCTTTTACTGCATGGCTGGGCGTCATCGAAGATTTCGACAGAAGTGCTCGTGGACAGACGGGACTTCATACTGAGAAGATTTGAACAAGGATGAATGAACTATGAATGAAGTGAGTACATATAGGAAACCCTAATTGGGTTGTACCCCCTATGGGATACCCCACTATAGCCTACACAACAGCATAAGCTATATATATGTTCTGACACACCCCCATAGGCAAAGTGGGGGAGAACAAGGGGTCACAAGACCAGTCACGCAAAGTACAGCAAGCTCAGGGTGGATCACAAAGTCACCACACAGTCCGAGCACAACGACAAGGCCACAAGGCCAGTTCACATGCAGGAGTGCACATATATATATAGAGCTAGACAAGAAAGAGCAGGTATATATATGTGACAGTACAAGCAAGGTCAAGAGGAGAGCAAGTGAGGCAAGACAGGTACAAGACCCAGCTGAGTGCAGAAGCGCTGATGGTCACAAGGCGCAAGTGCCTTGGTGAACACATCAGCAGTGTTGGCCTCAGAGGCCACGTACGCAAGTCGCAACTGACCACGCCGCTGCAGCTCACGAGCAAGAAAGTAACGGAGAGCAATGTGCTTCGTTCTGTGCTCCAAGCGCTGCTCTCGACACAAGGCCAGCATGGCCTTGTTATCTACGTACAGCACTGGAGGAGAACGAGGCGGCTCTCCAAGGTCAGTCAGCAGGTAGGTGAGCCAGCGAAGCTCCTGTGCAGCCATGGCCCCGGCGTAGATCTCAGCCTCACAACTGGAGCCGAGAACAGAGGACGAGCGAGTAGCCCGCCACGAGACAGAGCCGGAACCAAGACTGAAGGTGTAACCCTGCGACGACCGCTGCGTAGCCTGGTCGTCAGCCCAAGAAGCGTCCGCGTGCCCAGTGAGGACCACTGGACTCCGCCCTCCAAGCACTAGCCCCATGCCCGACGTACTGCACAAGTAGCGCAACACCCTCTTCGCTGCAGCCATGTGCTCTGGTCGGTGTCTCCCAGGAGCAACATAGCGTGCAAGAATGCTAAGAGGGTATGCAAGGTCAGGTCGTGTGCAGGTCATCAGGTACATGAGGCAGCCAACAAGCTCTGGGTACGGGCCACTCGACTCTACGGACTCATCCGAAGGCAGAGCTGGGAGCGAGTGGCGAGTAGACAGAGGAGTGGCCTGAGGCGAGGAGTACGTGAAGCCGAAGCGCTGAAGGACCTGCTGCACCATGTGTGACTGAGTCAAGGTAATGGTGCGGCGTGCTCTGTCCCGAGTGATCTGCAAGCCAAGGTAGCTGCGCAGTTCACCCAGGTCTGTGCACGTGTGTCTCTTCTGCAGCTCGGACTTCACGTAGGCTAGTCCAGCAGTGTCAGCTGTGGCAAAGACCAAGTCGTCGACGTACACGAGGATGTAGAACGGCGGCAAAGAAGTGTCGGTGCGCAGAAACAACGACGGGTCAGCCGTAGAGGGAGCAAACCCAAGAGCCGCAAGCGTAGTCCTCAGTGTGTCGTGCCACTCACGCGGTGCCTGGCGGAGACCGTAGACTGGCCGTCGGAGGCTCCACTGGGTGCCAGTAGGGAAAGTCCCAGTGAAGCCAGGTGGACGGCGCAGCCAGATCTCCTCGTGCAGGCTACCCTGCAAGAAAGCAGTGCTGAAGTCAAGAGAGTGGAGCTCGTAGTCGCGCTGAGCGGCTATGTGCAGCAGCACCCGAAGAGTGGTCATCTTCGGGGTGGGAGAGAAAGTCTGAAAGTAGTCAACTCCCTGCCGCTGACTGAAGCCACGAGCGACGTACCGCGCCTTGAAGACAGGTGGAGAGCCCGGCGGCCGCTTCACCCTGAAGATCCACATGCCACTGACGATGTTCGCCCCAGGAGGGGGAACCGCGTCAACGTAGGTGCCTGTGGACTTCCAGGACGCCATCTCTGCATCCATAGCTGCTTGCCACTGAGAGGAGTAGGGACCCTCTACGGCCTCCGCGTAAGAGCGCGGAGTCGGGATGTCTAGTGCATCCGGGTCTCCCTCAGGGGCAAGTAGTACGGACGCGAGATGAGGTGAAGCAGCAGCCAGACACTGGAACTCCTCCTGCCTGTCCTCAAGGACGTCCGTGCCAAGAGCACACTCACCCCCGACGGACGGAGGACAGACAGACGCAGACTCAGCAACAAGACCGGCAGCGTAGTCTAGACGACAGCTAGCAGCAAAGTCGACGAGCTCAGCAACAAGAGCAGACGCAGCAGTGGACTCAAAAGAGGGGTCAGTGACGACAGTAGCAAGGAGACGTGTGACAGTAGGACTAGCAGCACGAAGAGAGTCAGACTCTGGGTCGGGAAGTGCAGGAAGGGAGGACTCAGGAGGAGAAGGCAAAGGGGCACGCAGAGGAGCAGTGGACGGACGCAGAGACATCCGGTGCGTGCCAGGGACAGGAGGAGGACGCTGACGCGAACCGCGACCACTAGCGCGAGCAGCACGAACAGGCGACGCAGGACGAGACGCAGGCTCACGACGCTCAGCAAGACCTCCAGTGGGACCAGTGTAAGGAGAGGGAGCAGGAAGTGGGGAGGCGGGCTCTAACTGGGACTGTGACTGAACATGCTGTGGACACGCTGCAGGAGGAGAAAGACCAAGAACCTGCTGTAGGAGTGGAACGAAGTACGGCCGAGGCCGCGCGGCGACTCCAGACACAGCAGGGACAGCACCCTCAGCAGCAGCACCAGCGCCAACAGCACCTCCAGCTCCAGTACCTCCAGCAGCACCAGCAGCACCCGCAGCAGGACCACCGCCAGGAAGGACAGCAGCAGTCTCAGCACCAACACCCGCGGCAGCTCCAGCTCCAGGCGGACCCGAGGGCCCAGCAGCTCCGGGACCAGCGGCACAAGTACCCTCAGCAGCCGAAGGAGCTCCAGCTCCAGCAGTACGTCTCCAGCGGCGAGCAAACCACTCGCGCAGCTCCTGTGGAGAGAGGGGCTCCCGCCGAGGCGAAGCACCCGGAGAACCGCCAGGTCCCGCACCGCCAGACGCCACAAGGGGAGGTCCAGTGGCCGCAGGCTCCGCAGCTCCAGGCTCAGTAGCTCCAGACGCAGCACCCCCTGGCTCAGCACCCCCAGTCACAGCACCCCCAGGCTCAGCACCCCAAGACTCCGCACCCCCAGGCTCAGCACCCCCAGTCGCAGTACCCCCAGGCTCAGCACCCCCAGACTCAGCACCCCCAGGCTCAGCACCCCCAGGCTCAGCACCCACGCGCGTAGCACCCCCAGAGTCAGTACCCCCAGGCTCAGCACCCGCAGCAGGACCAGAGTCACCAGCAACCTCGACCGGCTCGACTGCGTCTACCTGGGACACACCTGAAGGGGCAGGACCCTGAGGGGGAAGGGGGTCTACCGGGGGGGGACCTGGCACAAGGAAGTGCGGTGGCGGGGGGAGGGAAGGAGTGCGGTAGGGGAAGAGGCGGTAGAAGGGGACTGACTCGTCGAACGTGACGTCCTGGGAGGACAGAACACGACGAGAGGAGGGGTGGTAGAACTGCCACCCTGGGGCGTCAGGGGGGAAGCCGAGGAAGACACAGGGAGCAGCACGAGGGGACAGCTTGTCCGCAGACAAGTCGCGGACAAACGCCCGAGATCCCCAGACACGGAACGCAGACGCATCGCCGACCTTCCCCGTCCACAGCAGAGCTGGGGAGGTCTCCGGCCGGGAGACCCTGGGGTGAAGGTTGATCTGATGCGCCGCGTACCGAACCGCAAACGGCCACAGAAAATGGGGGGCAGCCGCATGCATCATGGACGTACGAGCGACGTCCATGACCATGCCAATGCGGCGCTCAGCAATCCCATTTTGCTGTGGAGAGTCCGGAAGTGTAAAGGTCTGGCGGATGCCTCGTGCACGACAGTAGGCTCGCAGAAGGCCAGAGGAGAACTCTCCACCTCGGTCAGAGTGCAGACGCAGAACAGGAAAGTCCGAGCCGAAGCTCCTCCTGAGCTGGAGACGAGCTGCGCG
Source organism: Closterium sp. Naga37s-1 (assembly GCA_947471745.1). NCBI lineage: Eukaryota > Viridiplantae > Streptophyta > Zygnematophyceae > Desmidiales > Closteriaceae > Closterium > Closterium sp. Naga37s-1. Next base: position 2,943,130 of record CANJKZ010000813.1, read on the forward strand.
GATCCAGTCGATCAACACCTCAGTGACATCACCCTTGCTGCGCAAGGGGAAGACTGTGGTGTAACGCGAGTAGTCGTCAACCACCAGCAGGAAGTAGCGCTCGTGACCCTGCCCACGGACGCGGGCCGGGCCCCACACGTCCATGTGAAGCGTCTGCAGAGGAGCCTCTGTCGGGGGAAACTGGGAGGAGTGAGGGGCAGCCCGGAGCCGCCCCTCGACACAGGGGACACAGGAAGGTCCGGGTCCCGAAGGAAGGGGAGGGAGAGACCGGGGAAGACCAGAGACAAGGACACGGGAAGCCATGCCCCGAAGACGAGGCAAGGAGGGGTGGCCAAGACGGTGGTGCCACAGGAGAGTCTCCTGAGACAGGCGGCGACACGAGCAGGGGGCAGACTCAGGACCAGACCTGGACGCAGCAGCAAACACCTGACCCGACGCAGCTACCTGGCCAGACGCAGGGACAGGAGGAGACTCAGTGGTCAGGGTGTAGAGACTCGACCCCGGCCCACGCGAAAACGTGGCCAGGTGTCGGCCTGTGCGGGCGTCCGAGCAGTGGGTCACCCGCTGACTCGCAGGAGTAAACTGGTGAACTCCCGCATCCTGCAGGTCAGCACCACTCACCAAGTTCGTCGAGAACGAGGGGAGGTACAGACCAGACAAGGTGCCCGAGGGGGCAGCCGGACACGGGAGGACAGTGGAGAAGTGAGAGAGGACAGGACCCCCAGAGGGGTCAGCCAGGGAGACTGCAACCGGCCGGCCAAGCGGCGTGAGTGTGGTGCGGTCTCGAAAGAAGGAGCGAGAAGCTCCTGAGTCAAGCGTGAAGGTGAGGGAGGCCGAAGCCGACGCAGTACCTGAGAGCGCAGCCTCACCAGTACCTGAGAGTGCAGACGCACTGGCACCTAGAGCAGCAGCCGCAGAAGTACCTGGTGCAGCAGTACCAATGCCCGGGTCGGGCGGGAAACACCGGTAACAGTCACCCTCCTCACTAATAGTCACAGCATACATGGCAGCAAGGATAGCATCAAAGTCAAGATCAAAGATAGCTACGCCAGCCCTAGACAGCTCTCCCCAACGGGGAATCTCACTAGCCTCGGGGAACTGCTGACGCCAAGCGTCCGTCAGGCGGCCAAAGCAGCGCTGGGTGGGGTGGGCACCCCCACACTGCTCACCCGCGCGGTCGCCGGAACGAAGGACGTAGGTGCACGGACCAAAACCCCCACCCCGCTGACGCTGCGTGTACCACTCACGGAGCTGCTGGGGCGGGGGGATGTCCCGCGAACGCTGCTGCTGCTGCTGCTGCTGCTGCTGACGCTGGCCACCACCAGAGCCGCTACGCTGCGGGGCACCACCCCGACCAGCGCCACCCCCTCCGCCACCGCCGCCTCCACCTCCACCACCACCGCTGCCTCCGCTCCCACCGCTGCCGCCACCACCGCCTCCTCCTCCGCTGCTGCCACCGCCACCACCGCCCCCGCCACCACTCCCACCGCCACCCCCACTCCCTCCGCCGCCTCCACCGTCACCTCCACCGCCCCCGCCAGTTCCACCCGCGCCCTTGCCCCCCTTGCCCCTGCCAGGGCGGCGTCTCCCGCTAGGGGCAGACGCCGCGCAGACCGACTCAAGACCAAGCAGGTCGGCAGCAGCAGCAGAGGCAACAGAGGGCAGCAGGGGGGAAGGAGAACACCCCTCAAAGATGGGGGTGCGAGGGTCACCACGAGAGGCTCCTACAGCGACGATGCTCTTCTCCGCCGCCAGGAGGGACTTCTCGAGGAGGTCGACAGTGAGAGTGGTGGGACAGACTGAGAGGAAGTGGTCCCTGACTACGCGAAGGGAGTCAGGGAGGCGTGTGGCTATGTAATAGAGAGTGATGTACATGGGGGGGGGGTTCTTGGCGCAGAACTCAGCAGGAAGGGCGGTGCGGTAGCGAGTGTCACTAGTGCGGAGGTGCGTAATGAGGTCAGCGACAGTGGGAAAGGCAGCAAGGTCAGGAAAGAGGTACGGTAGCATGAGGCGGCTCAGGGCAGCAGTGGCAGGGGAAGAGTAGCGCGCAACTACAGCGTCGTACAAGGTCTGAGCACTCTTGTACTGACTAAAGTGCGCGCGCTCAGTGGTAGGCAGGTGGCGACGCACAGCAAGACGTGCAGCAGCATCGCGGGTGGCCCACTGAGAGCGAACAGTGGGGTCAGCATCAGCAGCAGGGGCAGGAGAGGCGCCAGAGGTGAGGTCAAAGAGGGAAAGACCGTCCGTCCTATCGCACTGTAAGAACAGCTGCAGGTCGTCGACCCAGACCTCAAAGTCAATGGCTCGACCCTCAGCGTCAAAAGCGAGGACACTAGGGGTAGCCATGACGACGACAGTGTAGTAGTGCAAGCAGTAGGGGAAGGGCAAGCAGTAGGGGAAGGGCACGCAGTAACAGTGGTGCTGTGCTCACCAGGCAGGGCAGGTCGGGCGGCTCGGTAGTAGGGCGGCCCGGCAGCTGGGCGGCTCGGCGACTCGGCTGCTGGGCGGCTCGGCTCCCGGGCGGCTCGGCGGCAGGGCGGCTCGGCGGCAGGGCGGCTCGGCGGCTCGGCTGCAGGGCGGCTCGGCTCCCGGGCGGCTCGGCTGCAGGGCGGCTCGACGGCTGTGCGGCTCGGCGGCTGGGCGGTCGGCTGCACGGCGGCTCGGCTGGTGGGCGGCCGGGCGGCTCGGCTGCAGCGCGGCTCGGCGGCGGGGCGGCTCGGCTGCTCTGCTGCTGGGCGGCTCGGCTGCGCTGCTGCTGGGCGGCTCGGCCGCTGTAGAGGAGCGGCGGGGCCGCTGCAGAAGGGCGGCGGGGCCGCTGGGTAGGGCGGCGGGGCCGCGAGATAGGGCAGCGGGGCCGCGAGGAAGGGCGGCAGGGCCGCGCGATGGGGCGGCGGGGACGCGAGGAAGGGCGGCGGGGCCGCTAGGTAGGGCGGCGGGGCCGCGCGATGGGGCGGCGGGGCCGCGAGGAAGGGCGGCGGGGCCGCTAGGTAGGGCGGCGGGGCCTCACGATGGGGCGGCGAGGCCGCGAGGTAGGGCGGCGGGGCCGCGCAATGGGGCGGCGAGGCCGCGAGTAAGGGCGGCGGGGCCGCTAGGTAGGGCGGCGGGGCCGCGCAATAGGGCGGCGAGGCCGCGAGGTAGGGCGGCGGGGTCGCTAGGTAGGGCGGCGGGGCCGCTAGGAGAGAGGCGGCGGGGCCGCGAAGACGGGCGGCGGGGCCTCTGAGACGAGTGGCGGGGCCGCAGTGAAGGGCCGCTAGGGCGGCTCGACGAAGTGAGGGCCCGGAGCGCGACTCGGGCTGAGCGCGCTTCGGGCAGGAAAAAAAAAACGATGTGGTGGGCCCTAAGCACAGTTCCCAAGGGGGAACCTGCTCGATACCATGAGAAGATTTGAACAAGGATGAATGAACTATGAATGAAGTGAGTACATATAGGAAACCCTAATTGGGTTGTACCCCCTATGGGATACCCCACTATAGCCTACACAACAGCATAAGCTATATATATGTTCTGACACATACTCGCCGACACTTATGGGCTGCAACGAAAAGCGGAGTGGCTAAATCGCACTTAAGAAGAAGTGGGTCGCAGGCGACGAGGGAAACCAAGGCCGGTAACCTCGGAAACGACTCGTGCGACACTGCGTGCCTGGTGTTGTTGCAAGCTGGCCGGCATTTTCGAGAGCGGTTTCTCCTACCAGGGAAGTCGTTTTCGGGGACAGCTGCTGACAACCCACGATTAAACGGCGTCCAAGGTACTGCCCGACATTTACGGAGGTTCGGTGCAGGACGCCGGGACACACGAGAAGAAACTGCCCAACGGCTAAGCGGGGGTTGAAGAACGTCGTGGGAGCAGATTAAAAGCCGGTGGAACCGATCTGCAACCCTACTTCGCCCGAACCTCACCATCCCCACCAAGTCCTGGTTCTGACTCAAGCAGTCAACCTACTTGGCCGAATAACGGGGGTGAACACGTGCCTACCCTGTGCTGGTTAAAGGCACCTGGACTGGTGCCCGTTCGACAGCTGTTCAGAAAAATCCAAGAAACAAGAGGAGCTCGCGGCACTATTCTACTCCGACAAAAACGGGCTGGTTTAAACAGCACGCGAAAAAGTCGGGGAGCTGCGAAGAAACATTGGAGCAGTTTACGGATTTCTCCTGACCCGGGCGTCTACACGAATTGACGGCGCAGCGGCGAAGCTGAGACCCGGAAGCTGTGGAGTTTTCATGGCGTGATAGGCACGGCGGGCTGCAAAACGGTTGGACGATAGTTCCTTTTAACTAAGGCTACCCCGACTCCGATATTTTTTGCCCCTCCACCGTGGCCGGGTTCGCGCGGGCAACAACGACGATACCCCATCCGACAAAAGAGGACGCTGGGTGAAACGGCGGGAAGCGAAATTGTCGGGGGGTGAAGACAAAATAACGGAGGGAAAGTTGTGGGTGATTCAGCAGATCACTTGAATGAGAGGTTGAGCCCGTACACCACTCCACCGTGAATTTCGGGGTCTACTAACTGGACGCCGAAAGGGTCAGAAACTTAAAACATGGAGGCACGGCGAGGTGTGCACTGCCAAGGAGACCTGGGATCTGCTAAGTGGCTTCGACGGGTATGAAGACGGGTGAAACGTCGGAATACCAGGGTTGACAGAGGAAACGTCGGGGTACACGGCGGAGAATAACTTCGGGACTGCTGCCTCAACCACGATTTTCGGGTGATCTTCATACGGTGAAAAAAGAAAGAAAAAAGAGTTGGAGCTGAGGGTGTTTCTTCGCTTCTTGGAGTGCGGTTGAGCCGTTGGGGGACTTCCCCTGAAGGGTCACCTTTTAAACGACACCGCGGGAAATTCTTCAGTAAAAGGGAGCGTGGGAGCAGCCAAAGTTTCGGGAATTACCTGCCGGCGACGAGCGATGGGTGAAACATCCGCAAAGTGCCAGTGGGAGTTGAGTAAAATTTTGTTAAGCAGCATCGGCGGGAGCAGCTTTCGACGACGAGGTCAACGGCGTTGATGCCACTAGGTTCCGTGAGATTCGGTCTCGGGTTACCCAGGGCAAGTCCCCGGTTCTCGATTGAACTCACATGCTGGGGTCGGGTAAATCGAAGGAAACTACTGGTGACCGAGTGGGCGGCTATAGTACGTCCGAGATTTTCGGAGGAGAACTGCACCTGCAACCGAGGATTTACGGGGTTGTGTTTCGACCGACATTTACGGAGTTTAACGCGGGACTTACAGGTTTTCTGCAAGGAGCGCCGACGATTTTCGGAGGATTATTCCGTGTTGGTTAAACGCGTGCGACAACAACGTTCAGGCAACATCGAGGGAACTACACGGAGTTTTCAAGGGGTACGAACGACTTACGACGAACTGAAGAAGGCGGCAGCAACAGTGAAGGGGGAGGAGAGACAGCTGCAAATTTCCATCTCTGCCCAGGAGCCCTCGGCGCATTACGACAAATCTCTCGGCAGATCCATTCCAACTCTACTAACGACAAGTCGCCTTCGACCCGCCCACGACAAAGGATTTTAATTCCTACCACGTCAGGTGCTGACAGCTGCAACTGCTGAAGATATCGCTTGATTCTGGCGAAGTGAAGACAAAAGAACTTCAGTTCGAGTACTCGATCATTTACATTTCGGTTTCTGGTCTACTGCTGCGGGTTCACCCTCGAAGATTCCTTGAACACGTAATACCTGGTTTTCGTCATCGAATTTTCCACACCCGACACATTTTCGCCTGGACTTCTACGCACAACACTCTCTTACGTGGGACTTGACATCTGGTTTTTTTGTTGTTTTCATCTCGGCGCAGCTGCGAAACTTTTTCTGTGGTTCGTTTCTTGACGGGGGGGAGAAAGTGCGTTGCACTGTTTCCTTCCTTGGCGTTTTCTCGAGTTTCTTCTTGACTGTCAGGATGTGTCAGCACGACGGACGATCGCGATCACACCGATAAGATCAACGGTCTCTGCTACATCGCGATTGAGTTTCGCGTCAGCAGCTTCCCTCCAAAGTCGCGCGTCAGTTTCGACCGTCCGATAGAGATCTACATTCATCGACGGTCCTTAATCCAACCTTCATTTCGAATTGGTCAAGACCATCTGCAGACGTCAGATCTACAGCCATCGCATCTACGGTCCACATTCCAACTTCTCTTTCAAATTGGGCCAGTTCATCGTCGACCGTCAGATCGACATCTGACTACATCAACGGCCTACATTTTAACTTTTCAAAATATATTGTCAAAGGCATTTCAGCCGTCGGATTCAGCTGAAGAGGAGATCAACGGCATCCTCGTTAGAACGGGCTTCTTCTACGTACAAGGCTGCCTTGCTTAGGAGGTGGGAGAGTGTAAGGATTTACAAATCCTTACTGAGGCACTCGTTAGCGAGGCAATCCCGAGGTTCACGCGACGAACCTGTGGGGCCTATTTCGTCGCACCGAACCACCCCCGAGTCGCCTCCGCACCAATCGCAACCATCACCGAGCCATCCTTTCCCGACCTCCCCGCCTAGCTAGCTTTTCCCCTATTTAGGCCTCGTCTCTTTCATTGTATCGACATTGAGTAATCAATCATTCTCGTTATTCGTTATTCTGCGCACTCTCTTTTACAACGCATAACAAGGTAGGTGTCCTGTGTAGCATCAACTCAAGCCCTGGCATTCGCTTTTCCACTCTGCATGATTGCGCCATGCTGCTGCACTGACTCGTCGTCCGGCGTCACCGTGTGTTGCAACAAGCGCGATTATTTCTCGCTGGGCTATTTGTCGATCCGGTTCCTCTGGGCCTGCCAAGCATAATCATGACGCGTGGCAAGCAAAAGATCGAGTCGCAGAAGCGCAACGAAGCGCGGAATCAAAAGTCTAAGGGCTCGCAATTAGAGGCCCGCGCCGCGGCTTTCAAGTCAACATGCCCGATTTGTAAGGTATGGTGTTTCCGCTGGTTGGCCAGTTTAGGAGGCTACCTGCATATGAAACTTATTGGGTGCGATAAGAAGGGCCCGCTTTGAGAGGTTAATATATAATGTACCATCTTTGGTGGCGTTTGCGTCGTTGTATAAGGTCATACAAATATCGTCACTGCGCATAGCGGAATTCTTATTTGCTAATAACGGGGCGATTCACTCTGCGGACGACGGAGCGGTGGAGTATTTAGAGCACATTGTTCCTGTTGTTGTGCCAGCGGTGTTGTCTGTCAAGCCGTCCCCGTCATGTATCAATGTGCCGTGTCCGTGGTTACTCTGTGTTGTGGAGAAACATGACCCTAGGAAGTTGCTCTGAGCCTGCACTTCACCGGAAACATTTGGAATCCAGCTCATAAGCCTGCAAGGTTTTCTTCTTTCACGTCCTCCTTGGCTTGGCTTGCGTTTTCACATCCACCGTCCCTGTTTTCGTCATCCATATACTCAGTTACCACCACTCGTTTTAAATTAATTAATTTCTCTCTTGTTTCCGTCCTCCTACTCTCGTATTCTTTCTTTCCATGTCGCTTCCAGGTTCTGCTCGCCAATTACAACCAGCTGGTTGACCACTACGGCTCTAAACACCCAAAGGAGACGGTTCCCCCACAGCCAGACTCATGACACTGGCTTGCGGACAGACTCTACACCTCTTGTCCGCGTTATGGATCTACCTCAATGTTTTCTGGCACGCATTGCACCAAGTTTTGTGTAAATTGTGACACCATTTGTTTCCAGACAAATGATACTCCGGTCCGGTGAAGGGTTTGTATGGCACCGGCATGGGGTCACATCCCATGCTCAACTGTAAATGGTGATTCCAGGGCTGCTGCTGCTGCAATGGAAGTGTGCAGCATCGAGTAAACCAGCACTGCTGCGCTTAACGATTTGCGTATTGGCCATAGATTCAGAGTCATAAGCCTGATGCTACCTTTAGAGAGATTCCTACATATATGTGATGACAATGTAGGTGTATCAGTAATTAGTGTTGTTACACAGCACTTCACGCAGAATCCGGCGGGAAGTGCCGTTCCGGGTCCATCCTAGAGCGGGGATATTGTATGTGCATTTGCCTTCTGCATTTCCCTGAGTCGACTGCGCAGAGCACACGTTGAAGAATCTGTGTTGCTGGCAAGGCAAGCCAGATTCGCCTGCCAGCGGTGCTGCCCCATCTCTCGTGCAGTCAGAGCCTCCCCGCCCGCGTCCGCGGGTTCCGCTCGCGCAATGAGTGCGGAACCAGCCGTTGATACCGCGGTCGGATCCGTCGCAGCATCTCCGCCGTCCGATGACCCCAGTCCGCCAGTAACATGGCCCGCCGACGGTCAGATCTCCGTCGCGTGGGTGCGCGAGTTCGCAGCGCGTCTGGACCACGCGTCGCGCCACGTGTCTCCAGAGGATCTTCCCACCGTCCTCCCTGTTGCCACTGTAGACGGCATTCTCAATGCCGCGTATAAAATCCTGCACAAGGAGCCAAACGTCGTGCGCGTGTGGCCGCAATCGGCGGCGCCGACCGCGGCGGCGACGAAATCTCGACCTAGCCCGTCCGCTGTAGGCGGAACGGAGGGAGGGGAGAAGCCAGGGACGGGTGTTTGCGCGGAGGGGAGCGATGGTGGGGGGAAAGCCGAGGCGAGGGGAGGGGACGCAGCGGGAAAAGAAGGCGAGGAGAGGTCGCGGCGCGATGGGAAGGCTCCCTGCGAGAAAGCAGTTCCAGGCGGGATTGTCGCCGCCTCCGCCGCCGCCGCCGTCGGAACAGGAGAAGGATTAGGAGGAGGAGAAGACGGAGGAGGGGGAGAGAAAGAAGAGGCAGCAGGAGAAGCGGGAGCAGGAGCGGAAGGAGGATCAGGGGAAGGAGGAGCGGGGGGAGTGCAAGTGGTGGTGGTGGGCGACGTGCACGGGCAGCTGCACGACGTGCTGCGACTGCTGCGACTGACGGGCGAGCCGTGCGACTCGCGCTTCTTCGTGTTCAACGGCGATTACGTGGACCGCGGCGCGTGGGGCCTGGAGACGTACCTGCTGCTGCTGAGCTGGAAGGTAGGCGCGGAGGGAGGGAGAGACACGTGGCATGCGATACGGGGAGCAGAACATTTTCCCTTTTTTGAGATGCCTAGTCACGCTTCTCCCGCATCCCCCCCCACGTGGTATAACCGGCCCTGCATATCATCCCCCTCCCCACCCCCTCTCCACATTCCCCCCTCCCTCCCCCCCAGGTGCTGTTCCCCCAGCGTGTGGTCCTGCTGCGCGGCAACCACGAGACGCTGTTCTGCGCCATGCACTACGGCTTCCAGAACGAGATCCGCCACAAGTACCCCGCGCCCTCCGCGCAGCACCTCTTCCGCCGCTTCCTCGCCTGCTTCGAGTCGCACCCCCTCGCCGCCGTGGTTAACGGCGCCGTGTTTGTGTGCCATGGGGGGTTGTTTCGCAACCCGGAGGAAGCGGGTGGGAAGGCGGGGAGAGGGGGTGCGGGTGGGGGTGGTGGCGGCGGTGGCGGCGGGCGGGAGAAGGGGAAAGGGAAGGGGAAGGGGGGGAAGGGGAAGGGGAAGGGGAAAGGTCGGGTGGGGGAAGGGGGGAGTGAGAAGGGCGGGACGAGGAGGAGGGGGAAGCGGGAGGTACCAGAGGTGGAGCTAGGAACAATCGCAGACCTGGAAGGGACGAGGAGAGGCATTCTGGATCCCCATGGCACGGGGTCGCATGCTATAGTGGCGGATGTGCTGTGGTCCGACCCTGCTCTGAAGGATGAGCTGCGGCATAATGCTACCAGGAATATTGGGCTTGTGTTTGGCCCGGGGCACACGCAGATGTTCCTGGAAACGCATGGACTCAAGGTGAGGGGGGTGGGGGATGGGATGTTCACACACACGCAAAAATATCCACGGATTTTGTAGAGCCCTCGACTGGTGTTCGGCCTGCAGGACACACGGATTTTTCTGGAGACGCATGGGCTTAAGGTGCGGGGGATGGGGGGGATGAGATGGTTACACGCACTCAGATGTTCACGCAGTTATTAGAGCCCTCGACTGGTGTGTGGCCCGGAGCACACCCAGATGCTCATGGAGACGCATGGGCTCAAGGTGCAGGGGGTGGTGAGATGTTCACAGGTTTTATCGAGCTCTCGACTGGTGCTTGGCGCAGACGCACTCAAATGTTCATGGAGACGCATGGGCTTCAGGTGAGGGGGTTGGGGCTGAAAGAGTGGAGGAGGAAGGGTGGTGGGCTTTTGCACTGTTGACTTGCCAGGCCCCCCTTATTTCATCCATCTCCGCCTCTTCCTCCCTCCCCACCTTCCTCTCTTCCACCGTCAATATTCGCACCCTCTCCTTCCCTTCTCCTTCCCCGTTTCTCCTCCCCCCCCGCCCCCACCAGCTCATAGTGCGGTCGCACGAGGGGCCGGACGCGAGGGAGAAGCGGGCGGAGATGAAGGCAATGAGCACGGGTCTCACAGTGGACCACGAGGTGCCAGCCGGCCGCCTGCTCACGCTCTTCAGCGCACCCGACTACCCGCAGTTCCAGGTGCGTGCTCCCTGCCGCTCCTGCCTTCTCACTCTTACCCACCTGTGCGTTCTATTTTTTCTTGCTTGTCCTATTTCCCCTCGGTTCGCTTGCCGCTCTTTACACAGCACCACACTCGCCCCTCCTCTCCGTTGATTTTTCTCCAATCGCTCTCGCTTTCTCCCCTACCTCCCGCCCTCCCGCCCTCCCTCCTCCCGCCCGCCCGCCAGGCGCGCAAGCAGAGGTACAGCAACAGAGCAGCGTACCTGGTGTTTGAGGGCCCGGACTTTGTGCACCCCGACGTGCACCACTTCGATGCCGTGCTGCCACGCCCTAAGGTATGCACTCACTCGCACACACTCGCACTCACTCGCACACATACACCCTCCCTTCCCCCCCATACATTACTACTCACACTCGTGAGTAGCATGCTTGCTTCTTGAATGCTCTGGCTTGATTGAAACCCATGTGAATCACTTTGATGCCGTGCTGCCACGCCCCAAGGTACACACACAGACCCACCCTTAAGGTACCGCCCTCCTTCATTCGACTCCTCCTCTTCCTGTTGAACCTGCCCTCATTCTGGTTACTCCCGTACTGCCTACCCATGATTCCTCTCCTCAACCCCTTGCTTCGTTTCCTGCTTCCTCTCTGTCTTTCATTGTCTGTCCCTTCCACTCTCGTCTGCAATCCCCCCCCTCTTTCTTAACCCCCCTCTTTACTCCTCCGCATCCTTCCAAACAATGGATTGTTGTGACTACATATGTCTTGGACTTTTCTTTTCGCCCCCATTCCAATCTACCTCTCCCGTTCTCCCTCTTATTCCCTCTCCCTCTTCCTTCCCATGCAAGGGCTTTTTATGATGAACTGCTTGAATCTCTCATTTTCACACCTGTTCCCTCTCATCTCTCTCTCTCTCTGTCCACCATCCTCTTTCGCCCCTCCCTCCTTCCTCCTTTCCAGGCAACGGCCTTTTATGATTACATGAACTGCTTGGATTCAGATGATGAGATTGATTTGGGGAGCAGTGATGGTGGCAGCAGTGACGGGGGGAGTAGTGACGGGGGGAGCAACCAGGGGTCGGGAAGCGAAGGGGGTGAGGATGAAGGGGGAGGGAGCAGCCGTAGGGCAGGCACAAGCAAACGGGTGGGACTGGCTGGTTGAGTGGTGCACGCCTGTGATTGGCGTGAAACGGGTGGCAGACACGTTGTGCGTGTGGATAATGAAGAAATTGTGCTTTTGTTTTCAGTTGTATTTACGTATGCCAGTAAGTAGTTGTTATCTAATGATTGTGGCTTCCATGTTCCATTCAGCAGATCCTACCTACGGTGGGTGAAATATGTTTTGCTATTGAATGAGTTGTTATTATTATGAGATAGATCCGCTGAAATATCTCGTTGTAGTTTGCTCGAAGCGGCTGCTTTCGCGTATATTGAGCATCAGGTGGCCATGATTTAGTTCTGCAGCGTACTGAAGCGTTCAGTACCGCGCTTGCTGTCATGTCTGACAATTTGGAAAATGCCACGCCACCACCTAACTCGCACTACCAGATCATCCTTCTGACCAAGGTTGCTACCAGCCTAGTCGCCTTTGCGCCGTGGTCTCATTATGCAATTCTCTTAAATTGATAAGAATAGAGACCATGCATCAACTGCACTGTAACTTGGCTTAACTACGGCTATCTTGTTCCTTCAGCGTCACCATGAGTCTACTAAGCTTCCTTCTAGCAGCGCTCGCTCTCCTCGTAGGCTGCTCCTCTCGTGCCGCGTCGCAGATCCTCGATGCGCCTGGCGGCGCGATGGGCGGCGACGGCGGGATCGAACGCGCCATGTCGCTTTATCGGGTGCGTGCGATTGTGTCATGCGCGATTCGCTACGACCCGTGCGATGCGACGGTGTGCGACATTCGGCGACAGATGTCGATTGTCGGCAAGTTGAAATGTCTATGTCGCGACGTCGATCGACCAGGATGCTAAATTTCAGTTCATAGCTCGCACTGTTCTGGACCTTTGAGTCGACTCAAAAGTAATTTCAGTTCATAGCTCGCACTGTCTTGGACCTCTTTAGAACCGTCAATGCAGATCGTCGTGATTCGTTTTCCCTGGGCCAGGCTTACCCTTTAGTCGATTGATTACACTCTGCGGAGTTTACCCATTCCCCAGTCAACCCTTTTGACAAATTTTTAGCATGTACTTTTAACCAACCCCAGTGCTCTCCCCGATCCCTCCTCCCACCAACCAACCACATCCCCGCCGTCCCCATCCCCCAGGCGTGGGAGGACATCTACGGCTTGAAACCCTCCAACCACCTTTTGAGTCGACTCAAAACTCATTCCCTCATTCCCTCACCTCCCCCCCCACCCCCCCCCCTTCCCCTCCCCCTCCTCTCCCCCTTTCCCCAGGCGTGGGAGGACATCTACGGGTTGAAGCCCTCCAACCACCTTCCCCCCGCCAACATCTCCCTTCCGCCCAACGTGCCCCCCGCGCCACACCTCGAGGACTGCGCGGCGCGCACGGCGTTCCGCCAGGCGGCGGAGCAGCGCGGGGCGGACGGGGAGCCCCCCGCGTGGACGCGCCCCAGCAACTGCTGCGGCTGCAACCCGCAACCCCCGTGGGTGAGCCTTGCGCGCGATGGGGAGGTTCGTTTCGAGGGGAAAGTTTCCGGGGGGAATTCGCGCGGGTGGGGGGAATTTGCGCGCGTGGGCGGGTGAGAGTTGCCACTTGCAGAAAAAAGCTTCCTGTAACCCCCACTCCCGCCGCCTGCCGCCTTCCTCATCATCCCCCTCCCGTTCTCCGTGCCCTCATCTACCCCCTCACCACTTCACCTATTCCCATCCTTCCCCCCTCGCCCTCCCCCTTTCCCCCTTTCCCCCTCCAGGTGCGCGGATCAGACGCGGGCAACCTGCCTCTAACCCGCGTGGCGCAGAGGGACCTGTGGGCGCACCAGTTCCCCGCCTCCTGCGCCGGCAAGCGCCTGCTGCTCCTCGACTGGCCCAAACCCCCCCCTCCCGACTCCGCTGCTGACGCTTCCGCTGGTGCCGCTGGTGCCGCTGGTGCTGCTGGTGCGGGTAGTGGTGCTGTTACCACGGGGTCAGACCTGCCGTTGCTGCTGCAGTGGGCGGCAGCGGCGCTAGGGCTGGCTGTGCGGTTTGACCGTGTCCTGGTGGTCAGAGGCGCGTTCCCCCCTGCCAAACACGGCCACTGCAACGGTACGGGAGGGGAAGCGGAAGGAGAAGGGGGAGGGGAAAGGGAGAATGAGGAGAGGGGGGATGGGGGACCAGGGTGGGGGGAAAGGGGAAGGAAAGGGGTGGAAGGCGGGGAAGGGGGAAGTACCGTGTCCTCTGGGCTCTTAGAAGGGGAGGGGCGTGGCCCGTGGGTGGGTACATCTGGAAGCAGCCTTGCCGCATCATTTACCCATCGCCTACCCCACGCCCCCCCCCTTCCCTGCCAAGACGTCCTTGTCCCCCTCCCCACTTTCCCCTTCTCCGCCTCCCCTTTCCCCCACCCACCCCCCACTCCCCGTCCTCCTTTCCAGTTCTCCCCTTTCCCCGTTCCCGCACTCCTCTGCTACTTCCTGCCCTCCGTGTCTCAGGAGTACAAACCGATCTAGTTACTTCAGGATTGTTCCTCTCCTCTCTCCCCCTGCACCCCTCCCCCTTCCCCTACCTCCTTTCCCCCCTTCTCCTCTTCCCCCCTTCTCCTCTTCCCCCCTCCCTCGTTTCTCCTCCTCACAGACCTCTCTGCTTCAGTCGCGTTCCACTGCTATGTCCTTTCCTCCGTTTCCCACGAACGACTAAGAAACGATCCAGCTTCTTTTGTCCGTAACCCTTTTCCCTTCTTCCCCCCTGCACCCGCTGCCCCCCCCCTCCCCCTCTCTCTCCCCGCAGACCTGTTCGCATCCGGCGCGCTGCACTGCTTCCTCCTGCCCTTTGTCTCCCAGGACTGCGAGCACACGGCCTCAGACGCTCCTCCCTGCATCCCCCCCCCACCCACCTCCCCACCCCCCTGGTCTTCAACCTTCCGCTCCCCGTTCCCCTCCCCGCTCCTCCCCCTCCACCCCCCTCCCCCCCCTCCCTCCTCCCTCCCCCCTCCCTCCCCTTTTCCCCGCAGACCTCTCTGCATCAGGCGCGTTGCGCTGCTACTTCCTGCCCTTCGTTTCCCAGGACTGCGAGCACGCGGCTCTAGACGCCGCAGCGGCCAGCAGCAGCACCATGCCCGCATGCCTGGACGGGCTCAGCGCAGGCGCGGAGGGAGCGGCGGAGAGAGAGGCAGTGCTGAAAGGGCAGGAGCCCGTGGTGTGCGTGAAAGGGGGCTCACTGCAGGACCTGAGGGGGTCGGGCGTGCTGGGGAGGCAGGCTATTGCTGCTGCCGCCGCCGCTGCTGCTGAGTATGCACTTTTTTGTGGCCCTTACCCCCCCTTCTTGCTGTTCTTTGTCTTGCTGGCTAGAGAGGTCCTCTCTAGGCAAGACTAGATTCGAATACCAACTTGCATGCTTGGGTTGCAGGGAGTGGTGCTTGCTGGTTGACTGATTCAAATTGATGTGTCGTCTTAACATCTGCAAGAGCAAGTCCCTACGATCTCTCTTTCAGATGTTATTTTCTCCGTGCTCTTCTCTTTCCGCCGCTCTCCTCTCCCCATCTCTCCTCTCTCCCCCGCTGCTTTCTCACCTTGTCCTCTCTCCCCCCTCACGTCACGGCCAACAGCCGGTGGGGCAAGGCGTATCAGCAGCAGGCGAGTGTACTGGAGGTGGAGGGTGTGGTGAGGAATGATGACGCCACACTCAAGGTCAGTGCCTCTTCTATGACCTGCCTCAAACACCCAACATATAAGGGGGAACAGTTTGTTTTGTGTGTGTGTGTGTGTGTGTGTGTGTGTGTGTGTGTGTGTGTGTGTGTGTGTGTGTGTGTGTGTGTTTTAAATTACGCTCTTGCGATGTTCACCACCCAATTACGATGCACCCTCCTTTCCGCCCTACCTCCCTCTCCCCCGTCCCCACCTCCCCCCCTCGTCCCCCAGGCATACTGGTGGCAGGCCCAAGCCCTGCGCTTCCTCCTACGCTGGCCCTCCGCCCTCCTCTGCCACGCCACCAACCGCATGCGCCACTCCGCGTACGGCCTCCGCGTCGCCACACACATGCTCCTATCCCGCAACCAGCAGACCGCCATCATCCGCAACGTGGCCAACCCCGACGGCACGCCCGAGAACATCAACAAGATCAACGGCTCAGAAGAGGCCGTGGCACTGGCACGCCTCAATTTCACCTCTCAGTGGACGCTGCATACTAGGGGGTGGCTTGGGGAGGGGTTTGCCGGGTGCGCTGATGCTAGCGGTGCGGGGTTGACTGGGAGAGCGGAGGAGGATGATGCGTTTGTTAAGTCGGAGAAAGGCAGGGGGAGGGTGGTTGTGGACCGGGATTACGAGGGGGTGGGGGGGGAGGTGTATGTGATGCGGCCAATCGTGAGTGTACAGCTGGCGCTGAGTGGTGATAGAGGGGAAGAGGGAGGGGGAGGAGGAGGAGCAGGAGGAGGGGGTGCGTCAAAGGGGCTGGTGGGGGAGGAGAGGTGGGGGTTGATGCTGAGTGCGGTGATGGGGTTTGTGCATCGCTTGCGGTTGGCCGTTCCAGATATGAGATACATTTGGCTCAGCACCCTTGCTCAGGTATGCTATGCTCCTCTGCTGCCATACTCTCCTGCCCTGCTTGCTTCTCCCCTGGTGATGCCTTTCAAGGTTCATTCTCCTTTCGTGACGCCACACATCTCTTCTCTATACCATGCCTATGACTTTTGAGTCGACTCAAAAGTCACCTCGTGACGCCACAGATCTCTTCTCTATACCATGCCTATGCGAGAATGCTAAACCATATGTTCAATCTCATACCGTGTGGATTACTGTGCCTGCTGCTCTACCCTGCCTGATCTAAAGACGGCTCCAACTTCCCTCCACCACCATCACTCCCACCTCTCAACAGCACCCTATGTGCATGTCTGCTGCTCTATGCATCAAAGCCTTCCAACCCCTTGCATGCGACTCCTCCACCCGCTCTTAGCCACACACCACCATGTAGCTCCCTCCCTACAAGCTCATAGCTTCCCACCAGCACTGGGCCCCTCACCAGCACTGGGCCCCTCACCAGCACCTTGTAAACCCCTCACCAGCACCTTGTAAACCCCTCACCAGCACCTTGTAAACCTCAAACCACAACCGCCCTCACCTCACCACCTGCTACTCCCTCCTCCTTCCCTTCAAGCTCAGTCCTGCCCGCACACGACTGTCGCTTGCTGCTCATCACCGAAGCAGGCTGGGATCTCAGGACTGCTGCCCTGCCCACTGCCTCCATTTTGTTCCCATTCACCAGAGGTTACAAGCAGTTGCCTGGCTGCACTTGTGATTGCATCAGACACCCCGTCTCCCCCCGTCCACACCATCCCCTACATCACTTTCTCTCCCTCTTCCTCGTCCCCTCCACAACAGTCGGTGATCGAGGAGTCTCACCACCACCCCGACTGGACCTTCATCCACTCCCAAAACCCGCGCTTGCAACGAGGCCAAGCCTTTCCCGAGTATGAGAAGGCTGTGGGGTTACCAGAGGTTACCAGCAGTCGCCTCGCTACACTTCTGATTGCATCGGAGAGTGATTATTTCGTAGGGGCTAGGGGGTCTGCTTGGCATGGCGTGCTCAATGGGCTGCGAGCTACGAATGGGAGGGGTTTTGCCGGCCATGTTACATTGGACCTTGAAGAATGATAAAATGTGTTCGATTCGAATAAAATAGATTCTAGTCACCTTTGACAAGTGAGATGCCTCTTGGCATGCTGTGCAGTGGAACTTCCATGGTGTGTTGAGTTGGGTCATATAGAGTGGAAATACATCAAAGCTAGAACTAGAGAATCCAAGACTTGAAAATTGTCAAAATCTGTATGTGGTTGTTAGGCGTAGTGAGTTTCCATGGGTGCAGAAATGTGAAACACTTGTGTGACACTTCTAAAAAATGTATGATGTGAAAGCGCAATTCAACTGCGAAATACAAGTACATAGTGCGCACTTAGCAGTTCCACTCCCCACCCACCCACCCTAGTCGTATACATGTATAATCTATAGTTGGATGAGAATGTTGTAATTACTGCAATTGTAATGAAGCACGTTGCCATTGTAAGAACAGAAATCAAGTTTTATCAATTTCTAGGTTTGTATTTGCACCCAACTCCTACTAATATCATTTCGATGTCTCGTAACTCTGACATGGTATTACGGTAGAGCAGAAAGTTCCTAGGATCATACACCGCCTACCTCTCCCTAGCTCCGTTCAATCGTCCAGCCAGCCAGCCGCCCGCTAGCGCGCGCAGCCAGCCAGCACGTCGTCAGCCAGCCAGCACGCCCCCCCCCCCCCCCCCCGCTCATATCACGTGCGCATTAGCAGCGTGCGCGCGCGCTTTAGGCAACGCGCTCCCCGCCAGCGCACAGCACTAGCATCCTGCGCGCCCTGCCAGCCAGAGCGCACGCACGCCCCAGCTAGCCAGAGCGTGCGCCCCAGCCCGCAGAGTGCGCGCCCCAACCCGCAGAGTGCGCGACCCAGCCAATGAGCACATGAGCGCCTCACCCAGCAGCAGCGCGCGCCTCGCCTCCAGCATCACGCGCCACCAGCTAGCTGCCAGCAGCACGCGCCCCGTCAGCAGTAGCGCGTGCCCTCTCCGCCAGCACCCCGCACCGTCACCACAGGCTGCCACCAGTTGCACGCTGAACCGGCCCGTCCTCTCCCGCCATTCCTACTCCCAGTGGCTCTTCTACCAGCGGATGGAAGCCGCACTTCCTTCCCTGGCGCAGTTTAGGGTTTTGAGCTACCTCCTCGCATGCGGTTCCTGGCCCGCCACTCCTAGTCGTTCAGGTTAGCTTCCAGAGTGACGTTCCTAGCTCCAGCCGTTTCTATCTCCAGTTATTCCTAGCTCTAGCCGTTTCTAACTCCAGCCGTTCCTCGATCCGGCCATTTCTAGCTCCAGACGCCCCTAGCTCCAGCCATTCCTAGCGCCAGCCGTTCCCAACCTGTCGCTCCTATGCCCAGCTAGCTTTTGCCATGGCGTCCGCTAGTGTTCCGCAGTAGCAGGGGCAGCCGCAGGAGCGCATGCATCAGTAGTCCCAGCCGTGGGGGCCTAGTGGTCTGGGGAGCGTCGGCACCAGCAGCGACCCAGCTAGCTGGGGGGCGCGTCGCGGTGGTCACAACGCCGGGCCTTGCTAGTACCGGATCCTGGCCGGCACTGGTGCTGGCACTACCTGCTGGCGTCTTGACCACTACGCGTTGCGCTGCTTCAGTCGCTTCAACGACCTCTACTGTGAGCGTTTCGGGCCTGGGTCGGTTCCGTTTTGCTGGCCTGCTCTGATTCGCCGTGGTTGCCATGTGTTTGATATGTCCTTAGGTAATATTCAGTCTGTCATGTATCGTGTCAACTCTAGTGTCGATCTGTTCACTTGCGTGTACATAGCTTAGAGCATTTGCATGTTTCTAGTGTAGGTGTCTGTGTTTCTAGTGTAGGTTCTTGTGTAGTTACTAGCCCCGGTGTGACTATTGCTGACGCGTCTCTTTCCTTCACGCTTGACTCCGGCGCGACCCAGTCCTTCTTCCGCGACCATACCACTGTCACGCCTCTTCCAGCACTAGTCTCAGTTGCTTTGGCAGATCCCACTTCTGGACCAGCTGTCGCTTGCAGATCCAACACACTCCCATGTCTGGCCATCCCCTCTGGTTCCCTCGCCGGTCTCCACATCCCTTCGTTCTCCAGGAACTTGGCGGGTGTTGGAAACCTTTTAGAGTGTGGGGTCATGGTCACATTTCCTGCACACGAGATGTTTGCGACCTGTACGAACGATTCCACGGGGGCACTTCTTGCGACGTTCTCCTGGGAGCCTTCGTCAGTTCTCTTCACACTGCACACTGCGTCCGGTCAGGTTGCTGCGTCGTGCTCCTGTCGATCACTCACCCACCCAACAGTCTTGTAGTACTACTATCTTGGTCAGCCTTCACTCCCACGCTTCTGTCACATGTATAGCCACTTTCTTGTCTCCAGTCTCCCGACCTTGCTTCCGTCGCTCCCTCCGTCGCCTGCGACGCCGTGCACTCATTGCGTTGAGGGGAGGCTGCGTGCTACTCCTCACTCCTCCTCCCTTGCGCCAACCACCACGCCTCTCGAGACTTTGCACCTGGACGTCTGGGACCCCGCCCCAGTCTTTGGGTTGGGACAGGAGCGCTTCTTCCTAGTGGTGGTTAACAACTTCTCCTGCTACACCACGGTGTTCCCCCTGCGACGAAAGACACACATGCCTGATCTTCTGATTCCGTGGTTGCTGGCCACCAGTGCCCAATGTGCTGTCCCTGTGCTTTGTCTACACTCCGATCGTGGGGGTGAGTTTCGGTCTACCGTTCTTGCCGAGTTTTGTCGCGAGCAAGGCATCACCCAGTCATTCACGCTTTCGAACTAGCCGCAGAAGAATGGGGCTGCTAAGCGCTGCATAGGCTTAGTCATGGAGATCGCCCACACCTCTATGGTCCATTTTCTATGGCCCTTTGCGATTCGTTACGCAACGCACCAGCTGAACCTCTTGCCACGTGTTTCACGCCAAGAGGTTTCACCGACCTATCTCTAGACTAGGTCCCCTTGTGTCGTGTCTGCGTTTCATGTCTGGGGTGGCCTTGCGCATGTCTGCGATCCACGTGCGGACAAGCTCTTGGCTCGCACCCTCCCATGTGTCTTCCTTGATTTCCCGGTTGACACCCCTGGCTTCACGTTTTACCACCTGCCCCTCCACCTGCTCTTCAACTCCTGTGATCTCACGTTTGACGAGTCAGTGTCCTTTGTCCGCTACCCTAACCGAGGTCTCCAGGTCCCTCCCCCTCCACTCTTCCTAGACCCAAGTCCTGCCCCCGTCAGGTGTGTCTCACGCTACCCCTCATCCCTTGGTAGCACGTCAGGTGTCGCCTCATTTACCACAGTCCCCTACGTTGTCCTCATAGTCACCACATCCTTCAGTACTACCGCGACAGGTCGTTGTGGATTCTGGGGGTGCTGGAGCTGGAGGTACTAGCACTGTAGGTGCTGGATATGGGGGTGCTAGAAATGGAGGTGCTGGAGGTAGAGGTACTGGCACCGATGGTGCTGGTTATGGAGGCGCTGGAGCTAGAGGTGAAGGAGTTGGAGGTGTTGGGTACTGGTTCTTGGGGTGCTGTGTTAAAATTAAGTTTGTGGCAGCCATGGCTAGTGACTAAAGTAGCGAGAGAAATTTTTCCTCTGAAGAAAGAGTCGAAATACATTTGAAGCATAGAGTTGGGAAACCCCAACTGAATCTAAGGTGTGTTCAATGCAATACAAATTGAACCTAAAATGAACCAGAAATGAAACTAAGGGCGTGTAACCATTTTGCACTTGCCTGAAGTTGCGTTTTTAAACGATTGTTCGACAAACGGACGGTTCCGTTTCCCGTTTGGAACCGTCCGTTTCCCGTTTGGAATCGTCCCGTTTTTGCGGTTTTGAAACGCTGCGACAAATGCGACGTTACGCTTGGTGGCGGGTTTCGCAATTTTCTCACAGGGGCTGATGCGGCTCGGGTTTGAAATTCGAAACCCATAAAAGTTGCATCGGGCCACACACACCCCATGCAACACAACACTGATGTACTTCTCTGCAAAACCGAGAAGTTGTCAACCATTGGCACCACACGGAATGTCCTCCCGCCATTTCCTAGCTTTTCTGGGAATACTCTACAGGGGCTACCAGCTGTTGTTCGTGCGCGCCACAATTGTGCAGTTAGGGACTCTCATTCCACTACTACTCGAAAACGGAGACGAGGATGATTTTATGCAGGCCGACCGTGAAAACCAGAGAGATCGTTGGGATACTTGAATACAATAGTGCCCGCAACGGTTTTCAGTGACTGTTTCCGAATAAACAGAGCCGTTTTTGAGTACTTGGTGGATGCTTGTGTCAGATTTATATGACATAGCTACTGTAGGCTATAGTGGGGTAGCACATATGGGGTACAGTTTTCTAGGGTTTACATTTGTACCCAACTTGCCCTTAGTCAATTCATTTCTCGTTCAGTTTCTCATGGTATCGAGCAGGTTCCCCTGTGGGAACTGTTCCTAGGGCCCACCACCTTTTTTTTTCCTGCCCGGAGCGCGCTCTACACTGCCCGAGTCGCGCTCCCCTCTCTCGACCCTGTCGCGCCGCCTTAGCAGCCCCGTCGCGTCGCGCCTGCGGCCCCGTCGCGTCGCCCTCGCGGCCCCTGCACGTCGCGCCGCCCTAGCGGCCGCGTCGCGCCGCCCTCGCGGCCCCGATCCGCCGCCCTCGCGGCTCCTTCGTGACGCGCCGCCTCGCGGCCCTTTCACGCCGCCCTCGCGGCCCTTTCTAGCCGCCCTCGCGGCCTCTTCAAGCCGCCCTCGCGACCCCCCCCCTCCTAGCCGTCCTCGCGGCCCCGTCGCCTACCCTTGCGGCCCCGGCGCCGCCCTTCCCTGCCTCGGCGCCGCCTCTGCTGGCCCCGTCGCCTACCCCTGCGGCCCCGGAGCTGCCCTTCCCGGCCCCGGAGCTGCGCTTCCCGGCCCCGGCGCCGCCTCTACTGGCCCCGACGCCGCTCCACCCGGCCCCGACGCCGCTCCACCCGGCCCCGACGCCGCTCCACCCAGCCCCGCCGCCGCTCCACTCGGCCCCGCCGCCGTCCCCACGCGGCCCCGCCGTCACCACCGAGCCGCCGGCGCCGCCGAGCTACTGCCGAGCCGCCCGATCCACCTGAGCCGCCCGAGCCGCCGGGTCGCCGAGCCGCCGAGCTGCAGTTGCTGCCGAGCCGCCGTGTCGCCGAGTCGCAGTTGCTGCCGAGCCGCCGTACCGCCGAGCCGCCCGAGCCGCCGAGTTGCCGACCCGCCGAGCCGCTCGAGCCGCCCTGTCCGGTAAGAGCAGCGCCTCTGTCATTGCACTGCCCTTACCCTACTGTTCGCGCTGCTAGTCTACTGCTGTCATGGCTACCCCTAGTGTCCTCGCTTTTGACGCTGAGGGTCGGGCCATTGACTTTGACGTCTGGGTAGATGACCTGCAGCTTTTCCTACAGTGCGATAGGGCAGACGGTCTCTCCCTCTTTGACCTCACCTCTGGTGCCTCTCCTGCCCTTGCTGCTGATGCCGACGCCACTGTTCGCTCACAGTGGGCCACACGCGATGCTGCTGCACGTCTTGCTGTGCGTCGCCACCTCCCTACCTCTGAGCGTGCGCACTTTAGCCAGTACAAGAGTGCTCACACCTTGTACGACGCTGCAGTTGCGCGCTAATCCTCCCCTGCCACTGCTGCACTGAGCCGCCTCATGCTATCGTACCTCTTCCCTGACCTTGCTGCCTTTCCCACAGTCGCTGACCTCATTACGCACCTCCGCACTAGTGACACTCGCTACCGCGCTGCGCTTCCTGCTGAGTTCTGCGCCAAGAACCCCCCCCCCCATGTACATCACTCTCTACTACATAGTCACCCGGCTCCCTGACTCCCTTCGCGTCGTCAGGGACCACTTCCTCTCAGTTTGCCCCACCACTCTCACCGTTGACCTCCTCGAGAAGGCCCTCCTAGTAGCAGAGAAGAGCATAGTCGCTGTAGGAGCCTCTCGTGGTGACCCTCGCACCCCCGTCTTTGAGGGGTGTTCCCCCTCCCCCCTTTTGCCCTCTGTTGCCTCTGCTGCTGCGGCCGACCTCGTTGGTTTCGAGTCGGTCGGCGCTGCGTCTGCCCCGAGCGGGAGACGCCGCACCGGCAAGGGCAAGGGGGGCAAGGGTGCTGAAGGGGCCGACGGGGGTGGCGGAGGTGGCGGTGGCGGCAGTGGAGGGGGTGGGGGTGGTGGTGGGAGTGGTGGCGGGGGTGGAGGTGTCGGTGGCGGCAGTGGAGGCGGAGGCGGCGGCGGCGGTGGCGGTGGGAGCGGAGGTGGCGGAGGTGGCGGCGGTGGAGGAGGTGGAGCTGGTCGGAGTGGCGCTGCGCAGAGGGTCGGCTCCGGTGGTGGTCAGCGCCAGCAGCAGCAGCAGCAGCGGCAGCAGCGCACTCGTGACATCCCCCCCCCTCAGCAGCTCCGTGAGTGGTACGCTGCACGCCAGCGGGGTGGGGGTACTGGTCCGTGCACCTACGTCCTACGCACCAGCGACCGGGCGGGTGAGCAGTGCGGGGGTGCGCACTCCACCCAGCGCTGCTTTGGCCGCTTGACGGACGCTTGGTGTCACCAGTTCCCTGAGGCCACTGAGATCCCCCGCTGGGGCGAGCTGTCTAGGGCGGGTGTAGCTGTCTTTGACCTTGACTTTGATGCTATTCTTGCTGCCATGTATGCTGTGACTATTAGTGATGAGGGTGACTGTTACCGGTGTTTTCCGCCCGACCCGGGCATTGAGACTGCTGCTCTAGGTACTGGTGAGGCTGCTGCTCTAGGTGCTAGCGAGGCTGCTGCTCTAGGTGCTCGTGCGTCTGCTCCCTTAGGTGCTGGTGAGTCTGCTCTCTCAGGTACTACGTCGACTTCGGCCTCCCACACCTTCACCCTTGACTCGGGGGCTTCTCGCTCCTTCTTTCGAGACCGCACCACACTCACGCCGCTTGGCCGGCCAGTTGCAGTCTCTCTGGCAGACCCCTCTGGGGGTCCTGTCCTTGCTCACTTCTCCACTGTCCTCCCGTGTCCAGCGGCCCCCTCTGGCACCCTGTCTGGTCTTTACCTCCCCTCGTTCTCTACGAACTTGGTGAGTGGTGCTGACCTACAGGATGCGGGGGTTCACCAGTTCACTCCTGCGAGTCAGCGGGTGACCCACTGCACGGACGCTCGGACAGGCCGACACCTGGCCACGTTTACACGTCGGCCGGGGTCGAGCCTGTACACACTGACCACTGCGTCTCCTCCAGTCACTGCGTCTGGTCAGGTAGCTGCGTCGGGTCAGGTGTTTGCTGCAGCGTCCAGGTCTGGTCCTGAGTCTGCCCCCTGTTCGTGTCGCCTCCTGTCGCACGAGACTCTCCTCTGGCACCACCGCCTTGGTCACCCCTCCCTGCTTCGTCTCCGAGGCATGGCCTCCCGTGTCCTTGTCTCTGGTCTTCCCCGGTCCCTCCCTCCCCTTCCTCCGGGGCCCGGCCCTACCTGCGTCCCTTGTGTCGAGGGGCGGCAGCGGGCTGCCCCTCACTCCTCCCAGTTTCCTCCGACAGAGGCCCCGCTGCAGACGCTTCACATGGACGTGTGGGGCCCGGCCCGCGTCCGTGGACAGGGTCACGAGCGCTACTTCCTGCTGGTGGTTGACGACTACTCGCGTTACACCACAGTCTTCCCCTTGCACAGCAAGGGTGATGTCACTGAGGTGTTGATCGACTGGATCCGCGCAGCTCGTCTCCAGCTCAGGCAGAGCTTCGGCTCGGACTTTCCTGTTCTGCGTCTGCACTCTGACAGAGGTGGAGAGTTCTCCTCTGGCCTTCTGCGAGCCTACTGTCGTGCACGAGGCATCCGCCAGACCTTCACGCTTCCGGACTCTCCACAGCAAAATGGGATTGCTGAGCGCCGCATTGGCATGGTCATGGACGTCGCCCGTACGTCCATGATGCATGCGGCTGCCCCCCATTTTCTGTGGCCGTTTGCGGTTCGGTACGCGGCGCATCAGATCAACCTTCACCCCAGGGTCTCCATGCCGGAGACCTCCCCAGCTTTGCTGTGGACGGGGAAGGTTGGCGATGCGTCTGCGTTCCGTGTCTGGGGATCTCGGGCGTTTGTCCGCGACTTGTCTGCGGACAAGCTGTCCCCTCGTGCTGCTCCTTGCGTCTTCCTTGGCTTCCCCCCTGACGCGCCAGGGTGGCAGTTCTACCACCCCACCTCTCGCCGTGTTCTGTCCTCCCAGGACGTCACGTTTGACGAGTCGGTCCCCTACTACCGCCTCTTCCCCTACCGCACTCCGTCCCTCCCCCCACCACCGCTCTTCCTTGTGCCAGGTCCCCCCCCGGTAGACCCCCTCCCCCCTCAGGGTCCTGCCCCTTCAGGTGTGTCCCAGGTAGACGCAGTCGAGCCTGTCGAGGTTACTGGTGACTCTGGTGCTGCTGAGGGTGCTGAGCCTGGGGGTGCTGACTCTGGGGGTGCTGAGCGTGTGGGTGCTACGCCTGGGGGTGCTGAGCCTGAGGGTGCTACTACTGGGGGTGCTGAGCCTGGGGGTGCTGAGCCTTGGGGTGCTACTACTGGGGGTGCTGAGCCTGGGGGTGCTACGCCTGGGGGTGCTGAGCCTGGGGGTGCTACGCCTGGAGGTGCTGAGCCTGGGGGTGCGGAGCCTGAGGGAGCTGGGCCTGCTCGTGTGGCGTCTGGCGGTGCTGAGCCTGGAGGTTCTCCGGGTGCTTCGTCTCGGCGGGAGCCACTCTCTCCACAGGAGCTGCGAGAGTGGTTTGCCCGGCGCTGGAGGCGTGCTGCTGGAGCTGGAGGTTCTTCGGCTGCTGAGGGTGCTGGTGCCGCGGGTCCCGGAGGTGCTCGTACTGGGAGTACTGGAGCTGCTGGGCCTGCGGGTACGACTGGAGCTGGAGCTGCTGAGGGTGTTGGCGCTGAGGCTACTGCTGTCGGTCCTGGAGGCGGTCCTGCTGGGGGTGCTACTGGTGCTGCTGGAGGTACTGGAGCAGGAGGTGCTGCTGGCGCTGGTGCTGCCGCTGGGGGTACTGGTGCTGTCCCTGCTGTGTCTGGAGTCGCCGCGCGGCCTCGGCCGTACTTCGTTCCGCTCCTTCAGTAGGTTCTTGGTCTCCCGCCTTCTACTGGTCCTCCTCCTCCCTTAGAGTGTCCACAGCCTGTCCCGTCACAGTTACAGTTACAGCCGGCCTCCCCACTGCCCGCTCCTTCTCCCTACACTGGTCCTACTGGAGGTCTGGCTGAGCGTCGTGAGCCTACGTCTCGCCCTGCGTCGCCTGTCCGTCGTGCTCGCACTAGTGGTCGTGGTTCGCGTCAGCGTCCTCCTCCTGTCCCTGGCACGCACCGGATGTCTCTGCGTCCGTCCACTGCTCCTCTGCGTGCCCCTTTGCCTTCTCCTCCTGAGTCCTCTCTTCCTGCTCTTCCCGACCCGGAGTCGGACTCTCTTTGTGCTGCCAGTCCTACTGTCACGCGTCTCCTTGCTACTGTCGTCACTGACCCTTCCTTTGAGTCCACTGCTGCGTCTGCCCTAGTTGCTGAGCTCGTCGACTTTGCTGCTCACTGTCGTCTAGACTACGCTGCTAGTCTTGTCGTTGAGTCTGAGTCTGCCTGTCCTCCGTCCGTCGGGGGTGAGTGTGCCCTTGGCACGGACGTCCTTGAGGACAGGCAGGAGGATTTCCAGTGTTTGGCTGCTGCTTCACCTCATCTCGTGTCCGTACTGCTTACCCCTGAGGGAGACCCGGATGCACTTGACATCCCGACTCCGCGCTCTTACGCGGAGGCGATAGAGGGTCCCTACTCCTCTCAGTGGCAGGCAGCTATGGACACAGAGATGGCTTCCTGGAAGTCCACAGGCACCTACGTTGACGAGGTTCCCCCGCCTGGGGCGAACATCGTCAGTGGCATGTGGATTTTCAGGGTGAAGCGACCGCCGGGTTCTCCGCCTGTCTTCAAGGCGCGTTACGTGGCTCGTGGCTTCAGTCAGCGGCAGGGAGTTGACTACTTTCAGACCTTCTCTCCCACCCCGAAGATGACCACTCTTCGGGTACTGCTGCACATAGCTGCTCACCGCGACTACGAGCTGCACTCTCTTGACTTCAGCACTGCTTTCTTGCAGGGTAGCCTGCACGAGGAGATCTGGCTGCGTCGCCCACCTGGCTTCACTGGGTCTTTTCCTCCTGGCACCCAGTGGAGCCTCCGGCGGCCAGTCTACGGTCTCCGCCAGGCACCGCGTGAGTGGCACGACACACTGAGGACTACACTTGCGGCTCTTGGGTTTGCTCCCTCTACTGCCGACCCGTCGCTGTTTCTGCGCACCGACACTTCTTTGCCGCCGTTCTACATCCTCGTGTACGTCGACGACTTGGTCTTTGCCACATCTGACACTGCTGGACTCGCCCACGTGAAGTCCGAGCTGCAGAAGAGACACACGTGCACAGACCTGGGTGATCTGCGCAGCTACCTTGGCTTGCAGATCACCCGGGACA
Source organism: Closterium sp. Naga37s-1 (assembly GCA_947471745.1). Taxonomy (NCBI): domain Eukaryota; kingdom Viridiplantae; phylum Streptophyta; class Zygnematophyceae; order Desmidiales; family Closteriaceae; genus Closterium; species Closterium sp. Naga37s-1. The sequence continues at coordinate 2,970,672 of CANJKZ010000813.1, forward strand.
GAGCACGCCGCACCATTACCCTGACTCAGTCACACATGGTGCAGCAGGTCCTTCAGCGCTTCGGCTTCACGTACTCCTCGCCTCAGGCCACTCCTCTGCCTACTCGCCACTCGTTCTCAGCTCTGCCTTCGGATGAGTCCGTAGAGTCGAGTGGCCCGTACCCAGAGCTTGTTGGCTGCCTCATGTACCTGATGACCTGCACACGACCTGACCTCGCATACCCTCTTAGCATTCTCGCACGCTATGTTGCTCCTGGGAGACACAGACCGGAGCACATGGCTGCAGCGAAGAGGGTGTTGCGTTACTTGTGCAGTACGTCGGGCATGGGGCTTGTGCTTGGAGGGCAGAGTCCAGTGGTCCTCACTGGGCACGCAGACGCTTCTTGGGCTGACGACCAGGCTACGCAGCGGTCGTCACAGGGTTACACCTTCAGCCTTGGTTCCGGCTCTGTTTCGTGGCGGGCTACCCGCTCGTCTTCTGTTCTCGGCTCCAGTTGTGAGGCTGAGATCTACGCCGGGGCCATGGCTGCACAGGAGCTTCGCTGGCTCACCTACCTGCTGACTGACCTCGGAGAGCCGCCTCGTTCTCCTCCAGTGCTGTACGTAGACAACAAGGCCATGCTGGCCTTGTGTCGAGAGCAGAGACTGGAGCACAGAACGAAGCACATTGCTCTCCGCTACTTCCTTGCTCGTGAGCTACAGCAGCGTGGTCAGCTGCGGCTTGCGTACGTGGCCTCTCAGGCCAACACTGCTGATATCTTCACCAAGGCACTTGCGCCTTGTGATCATCAGCGCGTCTGTACTCAGCTGGGTCTTGTGCCTACCTTGCCTCACTTGCTCACCCCTTGACCTTGTTTGTACTGTTGCATATATATATATACACCTGCTCTTGCTTGTCTAGCCTTATATATATATGTAATCCTGCATGTGAACTGGCCTTGTGGCCTTGAACTTGTGCTCGGAATGTGTGGTGACTTTGTGATCCACCCTGAGCTTGCTTTGCTTTGCTTGACTGGTCTTGTGACCCCTTGTTCTCCCCCACTTTGCCTATGGGGGTGTGTCAGATTTATATGACATAGCTACTGTAGGCTATAGTGGGGTAGCACATATGGGGTACAGTTTTCTAGGGTTTACATTTGTACCCAACTTTCCCTTAGTCAATTCATTTCTCGTTCAGTTTCTCAGCTTGGGTTGCTAAGAACGGGGACCAACAGCGCGTCATCCCTATTGAGACCTATGTGGTGATGACGGTCGTATACTTATAGGGTTTTTGTGCGAGGTGCTACTCCCACTATGGGTCACTTGGCCGACAAGCGCGCAACTAGAGGACATGGCCGAGGAATTCAGATACGAAGGAGGCATACTGGGCGTGGCGGGCGCAATGGACGGAACTTTCATTAGATGCCATGGGTTTGGTAAGGACAGAGAAGACTTCAAGAATATGAAGGGTTTCTACTCTATGATATTGCAATTAATCTGCGACTCCAACTGCATCATATGTGATTGGCTTGCAAGGTGGCCCGTGATCGTGAATGACGCCAGGGACTTCAGTAACTCTCGGGCGAAAACGAGGATCGAAGCAGGCAACCTCGAGAATTGTATGATGGTCTCCGACGCGGCATACGTTTTCTAGAGTTACACCTGCGTCCCGTTCTGAGTTACGCCAGGGAGGAGCCTGCCAGACCACGAGAACAAATGGAATACACAGCAGTCAAGACAACGCATGATTATTGAGCAAGTTAACGGGCGACTCAAGGGTGAGTGGCGTATTTTAGATGAACGCCAGGAATGTGACACACTGGGGGTACCACGTACCATTGGCGCCTGCGTGGCATTGCATAACATTGATCTTACCATTGGTAGCCGTGACCGGATGGGCCCTGAGAGGGTGCGCCACCAGTGGTGGCTGGAGGGACCTGCGGCAGCACTCACACTGACCGGGCCGGAGGTGCCGGGTTTCAGTGCTCGGCATCGGATGAGGAGGTGGACAGCGCGTCTCTACGCCTCCTGGCTCGTTGCTCACCCTGATAGGAACTTGCAACCGCCCAGGTAAACTTCTCAAACTTCTCGTCGAGGTGTTTTGTGAGTTCGCTCATAACATCGGGTTTCACGTCTTTCTTCTGTTTGGTCTGTGCACGGCGGCCAACTCCAGCCCTCTCTTTTTTCTTGGAATTGTTGTCCGACGTGCGCGGGTACTGATACCACGCGTTACGTGAATACCCTTCCTGCCCATCAGGGGACGGACGCGCCCCCCAAGTGAGGCGGTGGCCTCTCATCGAGACTCCCGCCGTCGCACCGGTGACGCCTGAGACGCCTTCCGTGGCAGCAGTTCCATCGACAGTCTAAGCGATGGTGTCAGGAGACATCGGGGACGGGGTAGGCAGTCGGTTCTGAGACGGAGAAGGTGTCGGAGGCGCCGGGCTTGCTGGCGGGGAGTTAGTAGTAGAAATAGCGTCTGGCGCGACAGGCGCAGGCGTCACCGCGGGGGATGGAGGGGCTGGAGTAGGGGGTGCACCGCCAGAAGGAACGTTAGCAGGGTCCGGGGCTACCGGAAGTCCAGAACCTGCCAAAACGGGGGGGACAGTACTGGGGCGCTCAACCCAGAGGTCTTCACCCAGCTGGTACCACATCGGGAGATTGCGCGCGCTTGCGACTCTCCTGAGCCATCGACCCCCGCCCGCAGCCGACGCCTCTGCTCCTTCAGACGGGCGACCTTCGCCTTGATCGAAGATACGTCGTGGGGCCAATTAGGATGGCGATCCAGGAGCTTGCGCTGGATGAGCGGATACCAGCTCCTCCCTTGCTGGCCCGTGCGGCGACGAATATCGGCGTCAATACCCCAACGAGCGGCCAGGAGTTTGAACTCCTCATTGACAGATCAGCGCTGATGAGTGCGCGCTGTGGAGCGCCGAGCGGTACCGGCAGTGGTGACAGTTGCAACAGCGGACGGCCCGGTTTCCTCGTCTAGCTCAGCAATTGGCGCGTCCTCGGCAGCTCCCAGGAAGAGGCCGAAGTCCTCGTGGTCGTCGTGCGGGGCCGTAGGAGAAGGGAGGCGGTTTCCCCACCAGTTGGGGTCGTCAGTGGCATTGGTGGTAGTCGGCGTAGCTCCAAGAGTAGTGATAGACGGTGCTCCAGGTGTAGTATTAGTAGCAGCGGTAGGAATCAGAGACTCTTGAGTCTTGTGATTGTTGTTTGCAGTAGCATCAGGGACACTAGGCTGGGTAGAGGTGGCACCACCCGGGGTGGGAAGCGGTTGGGAACTGTCCCCGAAGCTATAAAAGTTATCCATAGTGGTGGGCTGGTAGAAATGTGATGCACTGTTCGGTTCGTTTGCGTGTATTTCAACATTTCGAGATGGTGGGTGTTGCAGAATCCCAGGACACATCAATTCCCGCCAATGTTTCAACGAGGCGCATTTCCTGCCAAAATTTCACCAATGAAGTGGCAGTGTCGCCTGCTGACGCAATGTCATTGTGTTTTCGCGCGCCAACCTCAAGTCGCCAAATCCGAACAGTCCGTTTATCAATTGCTCGGTTCCTTCTCTTTTCAGCAAAACGTTCCACATGGTTATGTTGCGATTGCGATGTCGCAGTGTTATCAGCGATACCCTACCCGAATATTAGCGATAGCAGTTACCACGGAACGGACGATCGGAATAACGACCCGTCATGTGCAAAATGGTTACACGCCCTAAGTATGAAACTAGCCGAAAAATAATATAAGGCCAAAATAAAAGGCAGAGCGAACACTAGCCTACTCCAACACACCCCCAGGCTAGGTGACGCTCTGAAAAAGGGCACCTAGCGAACAAGAACACCCCCTGAAGTGGAAAGTCGAGAGAGTAAAAGAGCACGCACGTAGAAACAGTGCGGCGCACGGAGAAGGGACTTCGTAAAGATATCAGCAAGGTTGGCATCCGAGGCTACCTGGTGAAGGCGCAGAAAGCCAGACTGCACCAGCTCGCGAACGAAGAAGCACCGCACCTCAATGTGCTTGCAGCGAGCATGATAGACTGGATTTTCAATCAGATGAATCATGCTCGCACTATCACATGCAAGCGTCACAGAGGGTTGTGAGTGGCCCAACTCAGCAAGAAGATAGGAAAGCCAACGAGCCTCCTGAGCCGCCAACGTGCCAGCTGCAGCTCAGCCTCGCAGGTGGAAAGGCAGATGGAGGAGGAGCGAGTGGAGCGCCAGCTGATGAGACCACTGCCAAGGGTAAAGCCATATCCCTGAGAGGAGCGGCGATCTGGGCGAGAGTCAGCGTAGGAGGAGTCACTGTAACCCGAAAGAACGGGAGGGGCAGAGCCACCGAGAGTGAGGGTGGGATCAGAGGTAGTGCGGAGATAACGCAAAACGTGCTTGCCATCCGCCATGTGCACGTCAGTGTGTCGGCTGAGGCCGACAAAGCGAGAGAGGACATCGAGGGGTAAAGTAAGGTCGGGGCGAGTGCACATCATAGAATACATGAGTGATCCAACGAGCTCAGGGTATGGTCGCAAGTCAGAAGAGGGAGCGAGAACGGCAGGGGCAGTGAGCTGATGATTAGCCGGGAGAGGAGTGGAGACCGGTCTGGCCTGCAGCATCTCGAACCGCTGGAGGATGGAGTGGATGTAGAATGACTGCGAGAGAGAGATGGTGCGCGCAGCACGATCGCGACGAATCTCCATGCCGAGGTAGTGGCGTCGCCGAGATCTTAGCACAGGAGACGGGCCGGGAGGGCCTTATTGACAGCGGCAAAATCGGCAGCGTCTTCAGTGAGCAGCACCAAGTCATCGACGTAGGCAAGAATGTAAAGTATGTGAGGGGAAGTGCGAATGAAGAGACTGGGGTCGAAAGAGGAGGTGGAGAAGCCAAGAGAGTGAAGAGTGGAGGCAAGCTTGGAATGCCACTCGCGGGGGGCCTGCTTGAGGCCATACGCAGGGCGCTTCAGCTCCCAAACAGTGCCTGGAGGGAAGGGGTGAGGAAAGTAGGCGGGGCGCTCAAGGAAAATGCGTTCATGAAGCTCGCCCTGAAGAAAAGCATTGGAGACATCCATAGAGTGGATCTCCCAATCCCAGCGAGCACCTAGGTCAAGAAGGAGGCGGAGGGTGGGGAGACGAGCATTGGGAAAGTAAGTGGCAAACTAGTCAATGCCTTCACGATGGGTAAAGCCATTGGCGCAATAGCAGGCTTTGAAGAGAGGGAGCTCCCCAGGCAACTGCTTGACACGAAAGGTCCATTTGCCCTTGACAATGGTGGCGCCATGGGGGGGGACAGAGTCGACGTAGGAATTAGTACGAGTGAACGCCTTACACTCAGCAATGATGGCAGCCAGAAACGGCCTCGGAATAGGACTGAGGGATGGGAATGGCGACAGTGTAGGCAGAGAGAAGAGTGGGTGAATTGCTGAAGTCGCCGATGGTGACACTGAGAAGAGGGGAGACAGGATGACAAAGAAGAGTTCCTCAAACTGATTTTGAGAATATCAGGGTCCTGAGAGGGAGATAGACGAGTGAAAAGAGCAAAGTGTTGAAAATTGGACATCGCGCGGGTCATGGAGCGAGTGAGGCGCGGAGAGGGTTGGGGAATAGGAACAGAAGGAAGCGAAACAGAGGGAGGTGGGGATGGAGAGGGCATGGGGGCCGAAGAGGAAGAGGCAGGAGGAGAGGTGCCAGAGGTGACAGCGGAAGAGGGGGTAGAGGCAGCAGGCGGGAGAGGAGGAGCAGGGGCGAGGGGAAGGGGAGGTGGAGAGGGAGCAGCGGAGGGAAGCGGGTCAAAGTCAGACCAATGGAGAGAAGGAGTAAGAAGGGTGGGAGGGGGAGTGAGAAATGGAGAGCGAGCCTCATCAAAGATGACATCCTGGCTTCGAATGAGCTTATGAGAGGAGGGAGCATAGAAAAGGTAGCCAGGACAATCAGTGTTGATGCCAATGAAAGCACAGAGCTGCGTCTTAGGAGCGAGTTTCCCACCCTGACGTGCCCGATCAGCCCGATTGTCGAGGACATGAGCGACACAGCCCCACACCTTAAGAGGGCGAGCAGAGGGCCGGCGGCCAGTCCAGAGCTGAAAGGGGGTAATGGTGGGGCAAAGAGGATGAGGGCGAAGGTTGGAAAGAAGAGTGGCGTGAACGAGAGAATAACTCCAAAGAGAGTGTGGAGCAGAAACATGAGTGAGAAGACAGCGAGTGATCTCCATGAGAGTGCGATTGCGACGCTCGGCAACACCATTCTGTTCAGGGTGGAAGTCTGGTGAATGCCATGAGAGGAGCAGCAAGAGTTTAGAGAATGATTAAAGAACTCGCCACCACCATCAGAGTGGAAGCGTTCGACAAGACGCCCGAAGCGAAGACGAGCCTGCTCAGCCCAGCGAGGGGAGAAATAAGAGGCGGAGGAATAGTGGCGGAGTAGTCTGCTGCTGAGCAGCTGAGGAGAGAAATAAGAGGCGGAAGAATAGTGGCGGAGTAGTCTGCTGCTGAGCAGCTGAGGGGAGAAATAAGAGGCGGGGGAATAGTGGCGGAGTAGTCTGTTGCTGAGCAGCTGAGGGGAGAAATAAGAGGCGGGGGAATAGTGGCAGAGTAGTCTGTTGCTGAGCAACTGAGGGGAGAAATAAGATGCGGAGTAGTCTGCTGCTGTGCAGCAGAGGGGAGAAATAAGAGGCGGAGGAATAGTGGCCGAGTAGTCTACTGCTGAGCAGCAGAGGGGAGAAATAAGAGGCGGGGGAATAGTGGCGGAGTAGTCTGCTGCTGAGCAGCTGAGGGGAGAAATAAGAGGCGGAGGAATAGTGGCAGAGTAGTCTGCTGCTGAGCAGCTGAGGGGAGAAATAAGAGGCAGAGGGAAAAGGGTGTGGAAAGGAGCACGACTAGCAGGGGAGACCAGCAACCAGCTGCAGCAGATGAGGAGAAGGCAGAGGCGGAGGAAAGGGTGAGAGGGGATGGGAAAGAGGGAGAGAAAAGAGAAGGAGGTGGGTGAGGGGGGGGATTTTGATGAGGAGGAGAGAGGTGAGGAAGAGGCACAGCCACCAGACGAAATCAGCAGCCAGCTGCTTCAGCTGAGGTGAGATAAGAGGCGGAGGAAAGGGTAAGGTGGTAGAGGGAATGAAGGGAGAGAGGGGAGGAGGAGGGGAGTGAAGAGGAGAATTTCGTAGAGGGGAGGAGGAGGGGAGTGAAGAGGCGAATTTCGTAGAGGGGAGTGTTGATGGCGAACAACAGAATGCATAAAGGCGTGTCAAACATATATGACATAGGCTGTGTAGGCTGTAGTGGGGTAGTCAATATAGGGTACAACACTTTTAGGTTTCCTACTTGCACCCACCTGCTTGCTAGTTTCATCATTCGTTCCTTCACAATTCTGACATGGTATTCTGAGCAGGTTCCCTCGTGGGAACGTTTTTCTTAGGGCCCACCACGATTTATTTTTTTCCTGCCCTGCCCGAAGCGCGCCTCGCGCCTGCCTCACCTGCGTCGTCGCGCGCCCTGCCCTAGTGCCGCCCGTCGCGGCCCTGCCTTCTCGGCCCGTCGCGGCCCTGCCCTAACGGCCCGTCGCGGCCCTGACCTAGCCGCCCGTCGCGGCCTTGCCCTGTCGCCACCTCTTCGCGGCCCCGACCTCGCCGCCTCGTCGCGGCCCTGCCCTGCCGCCACCCGCGGCCCTGCCTTGCCGCCAGTCGCGGCCTGACCTAGCCGCCCGTCGCGGCCCTACCCTGCCGCCCCTCGTCGCGGCTCTGACCTCGCCGCCCGCGGCGGCCTCTGCCCTGCCGCTGCTCGTCGCGGCCCTTCTCTACCGCCGCCCAGTCGCGGCCCTGCCCTGCTGCCGCCCTGTCGCGGCCCTGCTCTGCCGCCGACTCGTCGCGGCCCTGCCCTGCAGCCGCCCCAGTCGCGGCCCTGCTCTACCGCCGCCCAGTCGCGGCCCTGCCCTGCTGCCGCCCCAGTCGTGGCCCTGACCTAACCGCCAGCTGTGGCCCTGCCCTGCACCCGCCCCTGGTAAGCACCCGCGCCGCCCAGCCGAGCCGCGCCGCCCTGCCGAGCCGCGCCGCCCAGCCGAGCCGCGCCGCCCAGTCTAGCCGCGCCGCCCTACCGAGCCGCGCCGCCCTACTGAGCCGCACTGCCCTGCCCGTGCTGCTTCTACTGCTTCTGCTACTACTGCTGCTTCTGCTGCTACTGCTGCTTCTGCCGCTATGGCTAGCCCTACTGTTCTTGCCTTTGATGCTGAGGGTCGTGCAGTTGATTTCGACGTTTGGGTAGACGACCTGCAGCTCTTTCTCCAGTGCGACTCCAAGGACGGAGTTTCCCTTTTCGATCACACGTCCGGTGTCTCTCCTGCACCTGCTGCCACTGCTGACAGTACGGTTCGCTCGCAGTGGACTACTCGTGATGCTGTTGCTCGCCTTGCTGTTGGTAGTCACCTGCCGTCTGCTGAGCGCGCGCACTTTGGCCAGTACAAGACTGCTAAGTCTCTGTATGACGCTGTAGTAGCGCGCTACTCCTCCCCTGCCACTGCTGCCCTCAGCCGCCTCATGCTGCCGTACCTGTTCCCTGACCTGGCCGCCTTTGCCTCTGTCGCTGACCTCATTACTCACCTCCGCACTAGTGACGCCCGCTACCGCGCTGCGCTTCCCACTGAGTTCTGTGCCAAGAACCCCCCCCCCATGTACATCACCCTCTACTACCTAGTCACCCGTCTCCCTGACTCCCTTTCTTCAGTCAGGGACCACTTTCTCTCCCTTTGCCCCACCGAGCTCACCGTCGACCTGCTCGAGGAGCGCCTCACTGCAGCTGAGAAGAGTATCGTTGTTGTAGGTGCTTCTCGCGGCGACCCTCGCGCCCCTTTCTTTGAGGGGTGCTCCCCCGTCCCCCTTCTCCCCTCTGTTGCTTCTGCTGCTGCTGTCGACCTCGTTGGCAGTGAGGAGGTCAGGGCTGCGTCTGCTCCTAGTGGGAGGCACCGCAACAGCAAGGGCAAGGGGGGCAAGGGTGGTGGAGGGGACGGAGGGGGCGGCGGTGGAGGCGGTGGAGGGGGCGGAGGGGGTGGCGGTGGAGGTGGGGGTGGTGGCGGGAGTGGGGGCGGCGGTGGAGGTGGTGGAGGCAGCGGTGGCGGCGGTGGAGGTGGAGGCGGCGGTGGTGCTGGCCGAGGTGGAGCCGCACAGCGTGGAGGCTTTAGCGGTAGCCAGCGCCAGCAGCAGCCGCGTTCTCGTGAGACCCTTTCGCCCCAGCAGCTTCGTGAGTGGTACGCTGGGCGTGGGAGGGCTGGGGGTGCTGGTCCCTGTACTTACGTTCTTCGCACCGACGGGCGCCGTGGGGAGACGTGCGAACTGCCGCACACTTCGCAGCGCTGCTTCGGTCGCCTGACTGACGCCTGGTGTGCCCAGTTTCCTGACGGCGCTGAGCTCCCTCGCTGGGGTGATCTGCTTAGGCAGAATGTCGCTATCTTTGATCTTGATTTCCATGCTATCCTTGCTGCCATGTATGCTGTGACTGATAGTGCTGAGGGTGACTGTTACCTGTGTGTTCCGCCCGATCCGGGCATTGAGGCTGCTGCTCTAGGTGCTAGTGAGTCTGCTGCTCCAGGTACTAGTGAGTCTACTGCTCCAGGTGCTGGTGAGTCTGCTCTCTCTGGTACTGCTCCTACTGAGGCCTTGCACACCTTCACACTTGACTCATGTGCTTCGCGCTCCTTCTTTCGCGACAGCACCACACTCACGTCGCTCAGTCGGCCGGTGGCAGTCTCCCTGGCTGACCCCTCTGGGGGCCCAGTCCTTGCGCACTCCTCCACGATTCTACCGTGGTCCTGCGGCCCCGCCGGGCTTACTGTCGGGGCTCCACCTCCCCTCGTTCTCTACGAACTTGGTGAGTGGAGCTGACCTCCAGGACGTGTGGGTTGACCAGTTCACCCTGGGAGGTCAGTGTGTGACCCACTGTACTTGCTCTCGGACGGGCCGCCACCTGGCCACGTTCACCCGTCGGCCTGGGTCGAGCCTGTACACACTGACTACTGCGTCTCCTCCTGTTCCTGCGTCCGGTCAGGTAGCCGCGTCTGGTCAGGTGTTTGCTGCCGTGTCCAGGTCTAGTCCGGCTGCCCCCTGCTCGTGTCGGCCTCTGTCACACGAGACTCTCCTTTGGCACCACCGCCTTGGTCACCCCTCCCTGCCTCGCTTTCGAGGTATGGCCTCCCGTTTCCTTGTCTCAGGTCTCCCCCAGTCCCTCCCTCCCCTTCCTCCAGGGCCTGCCCCTACCAGTGTTCCTTGTGTTGAGGGCCGGCAGCGCGCCGCTCCTCACTCCTCCGAGTTTCCTCCGACAGAGGCTCCCCTGCAGACTCTCCACATGAACGTGTGGGGCCCAGCCCGCGTCCGTGGGCAGGGTCACGAGCGTTACTTCCTGCTGGTTGTTGACAACTACTCGCGTTACACCACAGTCTTCCCCTTGCGTCGTAAGGGTGAGGTCACTGAGGTGTTGATCGACTGGATCCGCGGTGCCCGTCGCCAGCTCAGCGAAAGTTTCGGCTCGGACCTTCTTGTTCTGCGTCAGCACTCAGACAGGGGTGGTGAGTTTTTCTCCGACCTTCTGAGGGCTTTCTGTCGTGCGGAGGGCATCCGCCAGACGTTCACACTTCCGGCTTCCCCACAGCAGAATGGGATTGTTGAGCGCCGCATTGGTATGGTCATGGACGTCGCTCGTACGTCCATGATCCATGCGGCTACTCCCCATTTTCTGTGGCCGTTCGCGGTTCAGTACGCTGCGCATCAGATCAACCTTCAGCCTCGTGACTCCTTACCGGAGACCACACCTACTTGCGGTGGACGGGGAAGGTTGGCGATGCGTCTGTGTTCCGTGTCTGGGGAACTCGAGCTTTTGTCCGCGATTCTTCCGCGGACAAGCTGTCCTCCCGTGCTGTTCCCTGCGTCTTCCTTGGCTTCCCCCCTGACGCGCATGGGTGGCAGTTTTACCACCCCACCTCGCGTCGTGTTCTGTCCTCTCAGGACGTCTCGTTTGACGAGTCGGTATCTTACTACCGTCTCTTTCCCTACCGCACTGCCCCTCTCCCCCCCCCGCCGCTCTTCCTAGCACCAGGTGCTCCTCCGGTAGACCCCCTCCCCCCTCAGGGTCCTGCCCCCTCAGGTGTGTCCCAGGTAGACCCTGTCGAGCCTGTCGAGGTAGCTGTCGACTCTGGTGCTGCTAGGGGTGCTGAGCCTGCGGGTGCGGGGCCTGGGGGTGCTGAGCCTGGGGTTGCAGAGTCTGAGGGTGCGGAGCCTGGGGGTGCTGAGCCTGAGCGTGCGGAGCCTGGGGGTGCTGAGCCTGGGGGTGCTGAGTCTGGGGGTGCTGAGCCTGAGCGTGTTGAGTCTGGAGGTCCTCCGGGTGTCCCGTCACGGCGGGAGCCCCTCTCTCCACATCGGCTGCGTGAGTGGTAGGCTCGGCGCTGTAGCCGTGCTGCTGGAGCTGGGGGGCCTGCTGCTGGAGGTGCATCTGGAGCTGGAGCTGCTAGAGGTGCTGCTGGTGCTGGAGCTGCTGGAGCCGCTGGTCCTGGAGGTGCTCGTGCTGGAGGTACTGGCGCTGCTGGAGGTCCTTCTGGTGTTGGAGCTGCTGGAGGTGCTGGAGCCCCTGGTCCCGGAGGTGTTCGTACTGGAGGTACTGGCGCTGCTGGAGGTCCTGCTGGTGTTGGAGCTGCTGTAGGTGCTGGAGCCGCTGGTCCCGGAGGTGCTCGTACTGGAGGTACTGGAGTTGCTGGGGCTGGTGGTGCTGCAGGAGTTGGAGCTGGAGGTGCTGGAGCTGTTGCTGCTGGAGGTGCTGCTGGAGCTAGAGCTACTGGAGGAGCTGGAGCTGGTGGTGCTGCGGGAGTTGTAGCTGGAGACTCTGGAGCTGAGGGTACTGGTGCTGTCTCTGCTGCTCCTGGAGGCGCTGCGCGGCCGCGGCCGTACTACGTTCCGCTCCTTCAACAGGTTCTTGGCCTCTCGCCTTCTACTGGTCCTACTCCTCCCTTACTGAGTCCACCGCCTGTCCAGTCGCAGTCGCAGTTACAGCCAGCTTCTCCACTGCCTGGTCCTTCTCCTTACTCTGGGCCGACTAGAGGTCTTACGGAGCGTCGTGAGCCTGAGTCTCGTCCTGCGTCGCCTGAGTCTCGTCCTGAGTCGCCTGAGTCTCGTCCTGAGTCGCCTGTTCGCGCTGTCCGCACTAGTCGTCGTGTTCCGCGTCAGCGTCCTCCTCCTGTCCCCGGCACTCACTATATGACACTTCGTCCTTCCACTGCTCCACAGCGTGTCCCTCTGCCGTCTCCTCCTGCGTCCTCTCTTCCTGACGGTCCGGACCCGGAGTCTGACTCCCTTCGTGCTGCTAGTCCTACTGTCACGCGTTTCCTGGCCACTGTTGTCACTGACCCTTCGTTTGAGTCCACTGCTGCGTCTGCTCTAGTTGCTCAGCTTGTTGACTTTGCTGCCGCCTGTCGTCTAGACTACGCTGCTAGTCTTGTCGCTGAGTCTGACTCTGAGTCTGTCTGTCCTCCGTCCGTCGGGGGTGAGTGTGCTCTTGGCACTGACGTCCTTGAGGACAGACAGGAGGAGTTTGAGTGCTTTGCCGCTGCTTTACCTCATCTCGTGTCCATGCTGCTTGCCCCTGAGGGAGACCCGGATGCACCAGACATCCCGACCCCGCGCTCTTACGCAGAGGCGATAGAGGGTCCCTACTCCTCTCAGTGGCAGACAGCCATGGACGCAGAGATGGCTTCCTGGAAGTCCACAGGCACCTACGTCGACGAGGTTCCCCCGCCTGGGGCGAACATCGTCAGTGGCATGTGGATTTTCAGGGTGAAGCGGCCGCCGGGTTCTCCGCCTGTCTTCAAGGCGCGTTACGTTGCACGAGGCTTCAGTCAGCGAGAGGGAGTTGACTTCTTCCAGACCTTCTCCCCTACCCCGAAGATGACCACTCTTCGGGTTCTGCTGCACGTCGCCGCTCAGCGTGACTACGAGCTTCACTCTCTTGACTTCAGCACTGCTTTCCTACAGGGCAGCCTGCACGAGGAGATCTGGCTGCGCCGCCCACCTGGCTTCACTGGGTCGTTTCCTTCTGGTACCCAGTGGAGCCTCCGGCGGCCAGTCTACGGTCTCCGCCAGGCACCCCGTGAGTGGCACGACACACTGAGGACGACTCTTGCTGCTCTTGGGTTTGCTCCTTCTACTGCTGACCCGTCGTTGTTTCTACGCACCGACACCTCTCTGCCGACGTTCTACGTTCTCGTGTACGTAGACGACTTGGTCTTTGCTACTGCTGACACTGAGGGACTCGCCCACGTGAAGTCGGAGCTGCAGAAGAGACACACGTGCACAGACCTGGGTGAGCTGACAAGCTATCTTGGCTTGCGGATCACCCGGGACAGAGCACAGCGCACCATTACCTTGACTCAGTCACACATGGTGCAGCAGGTCCTTCAGCGCTTCCGCTTCACGTACTCCTCGCCACAGTCCACTCCTCTGCCTACCGGTCACTCGCTCTCAGCTCCACCTTCGGACGAGTCCGTAGAGCCGAGTGGCCCATATCCAGAGCTTGTGGGCTGCCTCATGTACTTGATGACCTGCTCTCGACCTGACCTTGCCTACCCTCTTAGCATTCTAGCACGCTATGTCGCTCCTGGCAGACACAGGAAGGAGCACATGGATGCCGCTAAGAGGGTGTTGCGCTACTTGTGCAGTACGTCAGGCATGGGGCTCGTGCTTGGAGGACGGGCTCGAGTTGTCCTCACTGGTCACGCTGACGCTTCCTGGGCTGACGACTTGGCTACGCAGCGGTCGTCACAGGGTTACACCTTCAGCCTTGGCTCCGGCTCTGTTTCGTGGCAGTCTACCCGCTCGTCTTCTGTTCTCAGCTCCAGCTGTGAGGCTGAGATCTACGCAGGGGCCATGGCTGCACAGGAGTTACGCTGGCTCACCTACTTGCTGACCGACCTGGGAGAGCCGCCTCGTTCTCCTCCAGTGCTGTACGTCGACAACAAGGCCATGATTGCCTTGTGTCAGGAGCATAGACTGGAGCACAGAACGAAGCACATCGCTCTGCGTTACTTCCTTGCTCGAGAGTTGCAGCAGCGTGGTCAGCTTCGTCTTGCTTACGTGGCCACTCGGGCCAACACTGCTGATGTGTTCACCAAGGCGCTTCAGCCTTGTGATCATCAGCGTTTCTGTAATATTCTAAGCCTTGTGCCTACTGTGCCTCACTTGCTTACTTCTTGACTCTGCTTGTACTGTGATCTCTATACATATACCTGCATGCTTACACTTGCTAGGTTGTGATCACTGTATTGCTTGTTCTCCTTTATATAGCTCTGCATGTGAACTGGCCTTGTGGCCATTTGCTTGTGCTCAGAATGCGTGGTGACGTCGTGATCCACCCTGAGCTTGCTTTGCCTTTCTTGACCGGTCTTGTGACCTCTTGTTCTCCCCGACTTTGCCTATGGGGGTGTGTTAAACATGTATGACATAGGCTGTGTAGGCTGTAGTGGGGTAGTCAATATAGGGTACAACACTTTTAGGTTTCCTACTTGTACCCACCTGCTTGCTAGTTTCATCATTCGTTCCTTCACAATTTTGACAAGGCGCACAAGCGGGGGGAGGGGGTGTGGGGGGGGGAGGGGGGAGGCGCGCGACAGTGGCGCACCCCGCGCGCGACGAGGTGAGTGGAGGGACGCGCGGGTGAGGGACGAGGGGCAGGCGGAAGAGGGAAGAAGGGCGCGCGCGACGGCAGTGTGGGCCGCGCGCGACGAAAGGGAGGAGGGAGGGAGGGCGCGCGACGAGCAACAGGTCGCGCGCTACTGCTGAGGGAGGTCGCGCGCTACTGCTGAGGGCGGATCCGCGATTTGGGGAGAAAAAAAAGAGGTAAAATTGACTAGCTAAGGAGTAGCACGGAATGGGCTTAGGGGCCTGGAAATTACTAAGAGATGCAGATGATGAGGAAACGCCTAGGATTTTGCTCTAAATACCACGTAAGAATTAGGTTTGTGACAGCCATGGCTAGTGAGTGAAGTAGAGTTGAAGAAAGAGTCGAGATACATTTGAAGCATAGAGTTGGGAAACCCCAACTGAACCTAAGGTGTGTTCAATGCAAGAACAAATTACAAATTGATCCTTAAATGAACCAGAAATGAAACTAAGTCTGAAACTGACCGAAAAAATAATATAAGGCCAAAATAAAAGGCAGAGCGAACACTAGCCTACTCCAACATGTTGGAGTTGGAGGTGCTGGCGCTGGGGGTGCTGCCGCTGCAGCGCCTGCCCTACGTTACTCGACGAGGTTCCAGCTTTAGCGGCAGCAGGACGAGCAGCAGGCAGCAGCAGACGGAGCAGCCACAGACGCGGCAGAACCATTGTTGCAGCGGTCATCGCCACCTGTAAGTGGTCTTCAAAACCTTGGCTTTCCTTCCCCTTCTCCAGACCGCTCACCGTCTCCTCCTGCACACGGTCCTATGTTTCCTCCTCCAGACTCTTCTCCGGCTCGCTCGCCTCCTCGGTCACGGCCGTCTCCTCCTAG
The DNA here is from genome assembly GCA_947471745.1 of Closterium sp. Naga37s-1. Lineage (NCBI taxonomy): Eukaryota > Viridiplantae > Streptophyta > Zygnematophyceae > Desmidiales > Closteriaceae > Closterium > Closterium sp. Naga37s-1. The sequence continues at coordinate 2,986,145 of CANJKZ010000813.1, forward strand.
TGTCCCGTCTCCTTGGACCTTTCGTTGTTCCCCGTTTACTCGTCACTCGTCTCCTGTTCGGGACCTCCGTTATGTTTTACATCGTCCTAGCCCTTCACGTTCTCCGCATTCGTCTCTCCTCCCGTTGCCTCCTTTGTCACCTCTCACTGTTTCCTCCCACCCTCTCATTGACTACTACCGTACTTCTCACCCTGTTGTCTCGCGTTTTCTCTCATCTCTTGTCACAGACCCTACTGCCTCTTTGTCGTCTGTCTCGGCTCTTGTTGCCGTTGTCGCTAACTTTGCCGCCACCCGCCGCCTTGACTACTCCACCCGCTTCGTGGCTGCTCATCCTACCCATCCTTTGTCCATCGGGGGTGAGTTTTCCCTTGGCTGCGACGTCCTAGAGGACACGCAGTTTGAGCTACAGTTCCTTGCAGCCGCTTCTCCCCATATTTTCTCCATGCTGCTAGCCCCCGAGGGAGACCTTGACGCTCCAAACATCCCGACTTCTTGTGCTAACACTGAGGCAGTGTTGGGAGAGTGGGCCTTTTCTGTGGATAGCAGCCATGGACGCAAAAGAAGGGCCGCCGCGGCAGCGACTGAGTCGCACCCCCAGACCCAGCACCTCCAGCACGAACGCCAGGAACTCCAGTCCTAGGAACACCTCCATCGCCAGCCCGACCAACACTTTCAGAGTCAGCACCTCCAGCTCCAGCGTCAGCACATCCAGCGCCAGTATGACCAATACCCTCAGAGCCAGCATCTCCAGCTCCAGCACCTCCAGGTGCAGCACCTGTACCACTAGCACTCCCAGCTGTAGGACCTCCAGAGACAGCACCCCCAGAAACTCCAGCAGCAGCACCAGGAAGTGGCAGCGATGATGACTGCTGCTCCCAGAACAACGGCCGCCACAGCAGTGGCTGCAACGCACCCCCAGAACCTCCAGCAGCAGTACCCTCGACTCCACCAACGAGAGGACCCCCACCGTCCACAGCGACAGGCTGCAGAGGAGGCGAAGACGTCCGAGGAAGAAAACCCGGAGGTGTCTCCAAGCGCGGCGAGCGGCAAGAGGCCGTTGTGTCGTCAGCAGCAGGGTCACCCCCCTCAGCCGGGCCGGAGGAGTCAGAGGAGAGCTCCAAAGGCACAACCGAGGGGAGTGGGGTGACGTGCGACACACCTGAGGGAGCAGGACCAGGGGTGGGGGGAGGGGGTCTACCTGGGGAGGACTGGGTACCAGGAAGAGGGTACCTACTGAGATCTGGTCCAAATCAAGCTAAAATATATCAACGCCCTTCTCGAGCGATCCTAACCAGTCAAGAACCCAGTGCTCACCGAAATTGCCACGGAAAGTGTCCTTGAGGCGGAAGAAACGGCGAGATACTCCGTGCCCCAACTTTCTGCAGGGGTCGCCGGCCCGAGGGCCAGTGCTGTTAGAATGTAGAACTGAACGAGAATGATGTGAACTAGGCAGCAGGGTGATACACGTAGGAAACCCTAGCAACGTTGTACCCCCTAAGGCTAAACCCACTATAGCCTACACAATATAAACATGTATAATGTTTGACACACCCCCATAGGCGAAGTGGGGGACAAGCAGATGGTTACAAGACCAGTCAAAGCAAAGCAAAGCAAGCTCAGCGTGGATCTCAAGGAAACCACACAAATTCCGAGCACAAGCAAGCGGTCACAAGACCAGTTCACATGCAGTTTGATAATATAATAAGAGGTACAGTGATCACAACCTAGCAAGTGTAAGCATGCAGGTATATATATAGAGAGATCACAGTACAAGCAGAGTCAAGAAGTAAGCAAGTGAGGCACAGTAGGCACAAGGCCGAGAACAGTACAGAAACGCTGATGATCACAAGGCTGAAGCGCCTTGGTGAACACATCAGCAGTGTTGGCCCGAGTGGCCACGTAAGCAAGACGAAGCTGACCACGCTGCTGCAACTCTCGAGCCAGGAAGTAGCGCAGAGCGATGTGCTTCGTTCTGTGCTCCAGTCTGTGCTCCTGACACAAGGCAATGGCGGCCTTGTTGTCGACGTACAGCACTGGAGGAGAACGAGGCCGCTCTCCCAAGTCGGTCAGTAGGTAGGTGAGCCAGCGTAACTCCTGTGCAGCCATGGCTGTGGCGTAGATCTCAGCCTCACAATTGGAGCTGAGAACTGAAGACGAGCGTGTAGAACGCCAAGAAACTGAACCAGAGCCAAGGCTGAAGGTGTAACCCTGAGACGACCGCTGCGTAGCCTGGTCGTCAACCCAAGAAGCGTCTGAGTGCCCAGTGAGGACAACGTCGCGCCATCCTCCAAGCACAAGCCCCATGCCCGACGTACTGCACAAGTAGCGCAACACCCTCTTAGCAGCATCCATGTGCTCCTTCCGGTGACGGCCAGGAGCGACATAGCGTGCTAGGATGCTAAGAGGGTATGCAAGGTCAGGTCGAGTGCAGGTCATCAGGTACATGAGGCAGCCCACAAGCTCTGGATACGGGCCACTCGGCTCTACGGACTCATCCGAAGGCAGAGCTGAGAGCGAGTGACCGGTAGGCAGAGGAGTGGACTGTGGCGAGGAGTACGTGAAGCGGAAGCGCTGAAGGACCTGCTGCACCATGTGTGACTGAGTCAAGGTGATGGTGCGCTGTGCTCTGTCCCGGGTGATCCGCAAGCCAAGATAGCTTGTCAGCTCCCCCAGGTCTGTGCACGTGTGTCTCTTCTGCAGCTCCGACTTCACGTGGGCGAGTCCCTCAGTGTCAGCAGTAGCAAAGACCAAGTCGTCTACGTACACGAGAACGTAGAACGGCGGCAGAGTGGTGTCGGTGCGTAGAAACAGCGACGGGTCAGCAGTAGAAGGAGCAAACCCAAGAGCAGCAAGAGTAGTCCTCAGTGTGTCGTGCCACTCACGGGGTGCCTGGCGGAGACCGTAGACTGGTCGCCGGAGGCTCCACTGGGTACCAGCAGGGAACGACCCAGTGAAGCCAGGTGGGCGGCGCAGCCAGATCTCCTCGTGCAGGCTGCCCTGTAGGAAAGCTGTGCTGAAGTCAAGAGAGTGGAGCTCGTAGTCACGCTGAGCGGCGACGTGCAGCAGAACCCGAAGAGTGGTCATCTTCGGGGTCGGGGAGAAGGTCTGGAAGAAGTCAACTCCCTCTCGCTGACTAAAGCCTCGTGCAACGTAACGCGCCTTGAAGACAGGCGGAGAACACGGCGGCCGCTTCACCCTGAAAATCCACATGCCACTGACGATGTTCGCCCCAGGTGGGGGAACCTCGTCGACGTAGGTGCCTGTGGACTTCCAGGAAGCCATCTCTGCGTCCATGGCTGTCTGCCACTGAGAGGAGTAGGGACCCTCTATCGCCTCTGCGTAAGAGCGCGGCGTCGGGATGTCTGGTGCATCCGGGTCTCCCTTAGGGGCAATCAGCATGGACACGAGATGAGGTAAAGCAGCGGCAAAGCACTCAAACTCCTCCAGTCTGTCCTCAAGGACGTCCGTGCCAAGAGCACACTCACCCCCGATGGACGGAGGACAGACAGACTCAGACTCAGACTCAGCAACAAGGCTAGCGGCGTAGTCTAGACGACAGGCAGCAGCAAAGTCAACAAGCTCAGCAACAAGAGCAGACGCAGCAGTGGACTCAAAGGAAGGGTCAGTGTCAAGAGTGGCGAGGAAACGCGTGACAGTAGGACTGGCAGCACGAAGAGAGTCAGACTCCGGGTCCGGACCGTCAGGAAGAGAGGACGCAGGAGGAGACGGCAGAGGGACACGCTGTGGAGCAGTGGAAGGACGCAGAGTCATATAGTGAGTGCCAAGTACAGGAGGAGGACGCTGGCGCGGAGCACGAAGACCAGTGCGGACAGCGCGGACAGGCGACTCTGGACGAGACTCAGGCGACGCTGGACGAGACTCAGGCTCACGACACTCCGTAAGACCTCTAGTCGGCCCAGCGTAGGGAGACGGATCAGGAAGCGGAGAGGCAAGCGGTAACTGTGACTGCGACTGGACACGTGGTGGACTCAGTAGGGGAGGAGAAGGACCAGTGGAGGGCGGGAGGTCAAGAACCTGCTGAAGGAGCGGAACGTAGTACGGCCGCGGCCGCTCAGCACCTCCTGAACCAGCAGAGACAGCTCCAACACCCTCAGCCTCAGGGTCTCCAGCTACAACTCCCTCAGCACCACCAGTAACCCCAGCAGCTCCAGTACCTCCAATACGAGCACCTCCAGAACCAGCGGCTCTAGCAGCTCCAGCACCAGCAGTACCTCCAGTAGCTCCAGCACCAGCAGCACCTCCAGCAGCACCTGCACCAGTAGCACCTCCAGCAGCTCCAGCACCAGTAGCGCCTCCAGTAGCACCAGCAGCACCAGCAGCACCTCCAGCACCAGCAGCGCCTCCAGCAGCTCCAGCACCAGCAGCACCTCCAGCAGCACCACCAGCAGCTCCTGCATCAGCAGCACCAGCAGCAGCTCCAGCTCCAGGGTCCGCTGCACCAGCAGCAGCTCCAGCTCCAGGGTCCAAAGCACCAGTAGCGCCACTCCGGAGACTGCAGCGCCGAGCGTACCACTCTCGGAGCCGCTGGGGAGAGGGCGGCTCCCGCCGAGGCGTGGAACCACGAGCACCAGCTCCAGCAGCACCCCTAGCCCCAGAAGCGCCCCTCCTGAGGCTGCAGTACCGCGAGTACCACTCCCGCAGCTGCTGTGAAGAGGGAGCGCCTCCAGGCGCAGCACGGTCAGTCGCAGCACCCCCAGGCTCAGTACCCTCAGACGTAGCACTCTCAGGCTCAGCACCCCCAGACTCAGCACCCTCAGGCTCAGCACCCCCAGACTCCTCACGCTCAGGCTCAGCACCCTCAGGCTCAGCACCCCCAGGCTCCGCACGCTCAGGCTCAGCACCCCCAGGCTCCGCACCCCCAGGCTCCGCACGCTCAGGCTCAGCACCCCTAGCAGGACGAGAGTCGACAGCTACCTCGACAGGCTCAACCGGGTCTACCTGGGACACACCTGAGGGAGCGGCACCCTGAGGGGGGAGGGGGTCTACCACAGCAGCACCTGGTGCGAGGAAGAGAGGCGGAGGGGGGAGCGGGGCAGTGCGGTAGGGGAAGAGGCGGTAGTAGGGGACCGACTCGTCGAAAGTGACGTCCTGAGAGGGCAGGACACGGCGCGAGGTGGCGTGGTAAAACTGCCAACCAGACGCGTCCGGGACAAAGCCAAGGAAGACACAAGGAACAGCGCGGGAGGAGAGCTTGTCCGCGGACGTATCGCGGACAAAAGCACGAGATCCCCAGACCCGGAACACCGACGCATCGCCAACCTCTCCCGTTCAACGCAGTGTCGGCGAAGTCTCCGGAACGGAGACACGGGGCCAGAGGTTGAGCTGATGCGCAGCGTATCGGACCGCAAATGGCCACAGAAAGTGGGGGGCAGCCGCATGGATCAAGGAGGTACGAGCGACCTCCATGACCAAGCCAATGCGGCACTCAGCAACCCCAACCTGCTGTGGAGAGGCCGGACGCGTGAACGACTGCTCAATGCCCTCCCCCTGACAGAAGGCCCTCAAGAGGTCGGAGGAAAACTCCCCACCTCTGTCAGAGTGCAGACGCAGGACAGGAAAGTCCGAGTGGAACCTCTCGGTGAGCTGGAGACGGGCAGCGCGGATCCAAGGGATCAAAACATCAGGGACTTCACCCTTGGTGCGCAAGGGGAAGACCGTGGTGTAGCGCGAGTAGTCGTCAACAACTATCAAGAAGTACCTCTCGTGACCCTGTCCACGGACGCGGGCTGGGCCCCACACGTCCATGTGGAGCGTCTGCAGGGGAGCAGTCGTCGGGGGAAACGAGGAGGAGTGAGGAGCGGCGCGCTGCCGCCCCTCGACACAGGGAAGACAGGGAGGAGCAGGCGAGGGTGGGAGGGGAGGGAGAACCCTGGGAAGACCAGAGACAAGGTACCGGGAGTGCATGCCACGAAGGCGCTGCACTGACGGGTGACCAAGGCGGTGGTGCCAGAGGACGGTCTCGTGCGCCAGGGAGCGACACGAGCAGGGGGCTGACAGCTGACCTGACGCAGACGCAGACGCAGCTACCTGAGTGGACTCAGTGGTCAGTGTGTACAGGTCCGACCCCGGCTGCCGTGTGAAGGTAGCCAGGTGGCGACCCGTCCGAGCACACGTGCAGTGTGTCACGCGCTCGTAGGCAGGGGTGAACTGGTGGACACCCCCGTCCTGGAGCGCACGACCCGCCACCAAGTTCGTAGAGAACGAGGGGAGGTAGAGACCTGACAGTGTGCCCGACGGGACCGCAGGACAAGGGAGGACAGTGGAAGAGGTCGCAATGACCGGACCCCCAGAGGGGTCAGCGAGGGAGACTGCAACCGGCCGAGCAAGCTGCTCAAGGGCAGTGCGGTCACGAAAGAAACAGCGGGAAGTGTCAGAACTAGCAGCAAAAACAATAATGAAGAAAGGAGGGGTTTCACTAGCAAGCAGTTGGATACAAATAGCAAACCCTAATTGGGATGTACTCACTATGGGGTACCCCACTGCATGCTAGACAATTATAACATTCTGACACACCCCCATAGCCAAAGTGGGGTGTAATCAGCCCAACAAGCAAGCATAGTAATAGTTCACAATTACGAGCAAAGCTAGAGGCATTCACAAAGGACAAGTGAGGAGGAGGAGGCGGGACTGTAAGAGGAGAGAAGATAGGAGGCGACGGCTGAAGCTGCAGACACACGGGCAACAGGAGCGGCTGGCACAGTGGCTACCGGGACAGCGCCCCGGACTACTAAAGTAACTGGCTCGGTGGCTACGAGGAGCGGCAGGAGCAACGGACCCACGGGCGACAGGCGCAGCAGGCTCTCTGGGCTACCAGGACAGCGCCCCGGACTACAGGTGCTGCGGACGACAAGACGGCAGCCTCCGCTCAACCTCCCCCAACTGTCCCACCCCCCTTTCACACACCCACTGCTGCGCCCCTAGCTCCACTCCCCCGTCACCCCCCTAGCACCACTCCTTCGGCTCCTCACACACCCACCCCCCTGAGCGGTAGCTGCAGCAGCGGGAGACGGAGGAGGAGGAGGAGTAGGGGACGGCGCACACAACCGGCACCCCCACAACCGCCACCCCCACACTCCTCACCCCCAAATCCTAAAACGGGTGGCACGGGGTAGGAGCGCGGGGGACGGCGAGGGGGACGGCGCGCGGCCCCCGGGGCGCCACCACGGGGCAGCGAGGGGCCGCGCGACGGAGAATCGGGGGCCGCGCGCGGCTCCCCAGGGCGTCGCGACGTGACGACGCGAACGGGGGGGGGGGGGGGACGCACGGCCCCCGTGGCGCCACGACGGGCGACGGAAGGGGGGGGACGCGCGGCCCCCGAGGCGCCTCGACGGGCGACGGGATGGGGGGGACGCGCGGCCCCCGCGACGCCACGACGGGCGACGGGAGAGGGCGCCACGACTGGCGACGGGATGGCGGGGGGGACGCGCGCGGATCCACGGGGTAGAAAACCGCCGCGCGCCTCGGGGCGCACGGCGGGCAGAAAGCCGTCGCGCGCCCCGAGCGCACGGCGGGATGAAAAACGCCGCGCGCTCCGGGCGCGCGGCAGGAAGAAAGGGTCACGCGCCAGGGGCGCGCGACAGCAGTAGAGCAGCGGAAGCATCGGGTGGGGCCCACCCACAGGATCGACCCAAGGGGGTCGACCTGCTCTGAAACCATGTCAGAACTAGCAGCAGAAACAATAATGAAGAAAGGAGGGGTTTCACTAGCAAGCAGTTGGATACACATAGCAAACCCTAATTGGGTTGTACTCACTATGGGGTACCCCACTGCAGGCTAGACAATTATAACATTCTGACAGGAAGCACCTGAGTCCAGTGTGAAGGTGTGCAGTGCCTCAGTAGACGCAGTACCAGCGGGCGCAGACTCACGAGCACCTAGAGCAGCAGCCTCACCAGCACCTGGGGCAACAGACACACTAGCACCTAGTGCGGCAGCCTCACTGGTCCTAATGCCCGGGTCGGGCGGGACACGCAGGTAACAGTCACCCTCTCCACTAGCAGACAACACATACATGGCACCAAGGATAGCATCAAAGTCAAGAGCATAGACATCAATGTTCTTCTTGATCAGATCAAACCAGCGGGGCAGCTCAGTAGCAGCAGGAAACTGAGTGCGCCAGGCGTCGTCGAGGCGGGAGAAGCAGCGCTGCTGGGTGTGCGCCCTCCCACACGTCTGACCAGTGCGGTCATCTGTGCGGATGACGTACGGGCAGCTAAGGCCACCCCCCCCACGCTGAGAGTACCACTCACGAAGCTCCTGGGGCGACAGGGTATGCTGCTGGCGCTGGCCACCACCAGAGCCTCCACGAGCTCCACCGCCGCCGCCGCCACCACGACCACCACCGCCACCACCGCCACCGCGTCCACTGCCGCCACCACCACCGCCCCAACCCCGGCCACCTCCTCCACCACTGCCGCCACCACCCCCGCCGCTGCCGCCACCACCCCCGCCGCTGCCGCCACCACCCCCGCCGCTGCCACTGGCCCCTCCAGCCCCGCCACCACCCCCACCGCCGCCACCGCCCCCACCACCGCCTCCCCCATCATCACCGCCGCCCCCCTTGCCCCCTTTGCCCTTGCCGCTGCGGCGCCCCGCACCCGCAGTGGACGCAGTCCCGACCTTCTTAGCACCAAGAAGGTCGACAGCAGCAGCAGAGGCGACAGAGGGGAGAAGAGGGGAGGGGGAACACCCCTCGAAGAAAGGGGTGCGGGGGTCGCCGCGAGACGCACCGACAGCGACTATGCTAGTCTCAGCTGCCAGCAGGTGCTTCTCAAGCAGGTCAATGGTGAGCTCGGTGGGGCAGAGAGCAAGGAAGGTGTCCCAGACCGCACGAAGGGAGTCAGGGAGACGGGTGACCAGGTAGTAAAGAGTGAGCCACAGCGGGGGGGGGGGGGTTCTTGGCAAGAAACTCAGCGGGGATGGCAGCACAGAAGCGGATCTCACTAGTGCGAAGGTGAGTAATGAGGTCAGCGACAGTAGTGAAGGCGGACAGGTCTGGGAACAGATAGGGCAGTGAGAGGCGGCCTAGCGAAGCAGAGGCAGGCGAGGAGTAGCGCGCAACTACAGCAGTGTACAGTGACTGAGCAGTCTTCTGCTGGCTAAAGTGCTCGCGTTCATCTACCGGCAGGGAGTTGCGAATGGCGAAGCGAGAGTGGGCGTCACGAGTCTGCCACTGTGAGCGCGCAGTACTGTCAGCAGTCGCAGCAGGGGCAGGAGCGAGGCCTAACGCATGGTCATACAACGAAATATCCTCCTTAGCAGTGAGCTGGAGGAACAGATGGAGGTCCTCGAGCCAGGTGTCAAAACGCAGCGGGCGGCCCTCAGCATCGAAAGCTAGCACTGCAGGACTAGCCATAGTTTCAGTAGGAGCAGTACGAACAGTAGTAGGAGTAGCAGCAGCAGTAGCACAGCGCGGCTTGGGCAGGGCGGCTCGGGGTGGCTCGGGCAGGGCGGCGCGGCTCGGCTCGGGCAGGGCGGCGCGGCTCGGCTCGGGCAGGGCGGCGCGGCTCGGCTCGGGCAGGGCGGCGCGGCGGTGTGCGGTCGCGCGGGCGGCCGTGCGTGCGTGCGCGCGGTCGTGCGTGCGTGCGGCCGTGCTGCCTCGCGTGCGGCCGTGCGTGCGTGCGGCCGTGCGTGCGTGCGGCCGTGCGGGCAGACGTGCGTGCGCGCGGTCGTGCGTGCGTGCGGCCGTGCGGCCGTGCGTACGGTCGTACGGGCAGTCGTGCGGGCGGCCGTGCGGCCGTGCGTGCAGCTGCTCGTGCGGCCTAACGTGCGGCTGTGCGTGCGGCCTAACGTGCGGCTGCGCGGGCGGCCTAACGTGCGGCTGCGACGGGCGGGCGGCTGCGCGCGCGGAGTGGCGCTCGACGGCGCGCTAGGAGTGGCGCTCGACGGCGCGCTAGGTAGGGCGCTCGACGGCGCGAGAGGAGGGGCGCTCGACAGCGCACTAGGAGGGGTGCTCGACGGCGCTAGAAGGGGCGCAAGGGCGCGACGAAACGGTGGGCCCTAACCAACGTCGGTCCTAGGTCCTGACCTAGGCGTCGGATACCATGTTAGAATGTAGAACTGAACGAGAATGATGTGAACTAGGCAGCACCTAGCAATGTTGTACCCCCTAAGGCTAAACCCACTATAGCCTACACATATAAACATGTATAATGTTTGACAAGTGCGACGGACGTACGGGCAAGGACCAGTAGCAGAGCCACCACCCCGCTGAGAAACCCACCCACAAAGCTGCTGCGGTGAGAGAGGCTCCTTCCGACGCGGCTGCTGCTGCTGCTCTCCACCCCCATAACCGCCACCTCCACCTGCCGCTCCCCCAGACGCAACTCCACCAGTCGCCGCATCGGTGCCACCACCCCCAGCAGCTCCTCCACGACCACCACCCCCACCTCCTCCGCCACTCCCGCCACCCCCGTGACCCCCACCACCCCCGCGCCCCCCACCGCCTCCGCCACCTCCACCACCCCTACCACCCCCACCCCTCTGGCGCTCACCCCTGCCGCGCCTCCCGCTAGCAGCGGACGCCGCACCGACCTCCTCAGCACCGAGGAAGTCAACAGCAACAGCAGAGGCAACAGAAGACGCTAGAAGGGAGGGAGTGCATCCCTAAAAAAAGGATGGGGAAGAGAAACGGCAACGCACGACGACCTAGGGTGGCAGAGGATGGGGGGGGAGTAGCGCTTGACAACAGCGGTATAGAAAGCGTGAGCCGACTTCATCTGGCGAAAATGGACCCTCTGGTCGGGCGAGAGGTGGTTGCGGATAGCAAGGGTAGCAGCTGCGTCGCACGCCGTCCACTACGTGCAGGCAGCACGGTTAGCCCTGTAATTCTTCTGCACATCCTCCGCAGCAGTAGGGGAAGGCTCAAATGGAGGCTCGGAGGCCTTGAGGGACCCCGACGTGTGCTCGAACTGTGAGAAATCGTCTCTAGTGACACTCTGCAGGTACAGGTGCAGATCCTCTAGCCATGACTCGAACTCGATAGGGCGCCCCTCTGGGTCAAACGCTAGGACAGTGAAAGTAGCCATGACCGAAACTAGGTCTGACAGTAGGAGCACGGGTGGCAGGTCGGTCTACAGCACGGCAGAAGGTGAGCGGTTCGGTGGGGCAGTAGGCAGGGCGGCGCGGCACGGCGCGGCTCGGCAGGGCGGCGCTGCGCGGCTCGGCAGGGCGGTGCGGCGCGGCAGGAGGCAGAGCGGCGCGGCGGCGGGCAGTGCGGCTGTAGGCGGCGTGGCAGTGGGTGGGCAGCGGGCTGCAGCGGGCCTGCAGCGAGTGGTGGCGCGGGGCAACGCACAGGCAGCAGCGGGCCAGCAGGCAGTGGCTGGCAGTGCGCGGGCTGCAGTGCAGGCGGCAACGCAGCGGCAGTGTGGTGGGGCTGCGCGTGCAGCGCGTGGCGTGGCAGGGCAGGGCGGGGTAGCGCGATAGCGCGGTACAGGGCAGTGCAGGGCAGCGCAAAAGGGGCAGCACGGCAGCGCATGGCAGGTCAGCGCGACGGTGCGCAGGGCAGCGCGTTAGTGCGGGGCAGGGCCGCGCGCGGTGCAGGGCAACGCGCGGGGCAGGACAGCGCGACAGCGCGCAGGGCCGTGCGTCAGCACGGGGCAGGGCAGGGCAGGGCAGGGCGCGGCCTGCTAACGGGTGGGGCATAACGTACTAACTAAGCTAGGAACGTAGCTAGCTCTGATACCATCTCAGAACTGAACAGCGGAATAAAGTTTACTAGAAGGGAGGGGGTACAAGTACAAACCCTAACAAGTGTTGTACCGCATATTGTGTGCCCCACTAAAGCCTAACATGCATATTTGTAATTTGACATGAGCATGTCAAAACATATTTCTTTTTATTTCTCTCTAGGTTGTGTAGGGGTCATTCCTTAGAGGGTACAACCCATTTCTCTCGATAGTCTTGTACCCCTCTCTCTAACCTAATCGACATCCATTCACCTAACTCCTAGTTCAAACGTGGTATTAAGAGCGAAATGGTCCTTCGGACCGAATTTTTAAACGGGCCCACCGTTAAATTTTTCGATCTGCTGCCCGAGTCGCGCCCCTAGGCGAAACGCGAAACGCGAAACGCGCCCTAGGCGAGACGATTCTTCTGCCTAGTCACGCGCGCCCCTCTGCCCAGGCCTTGCGACGCACTGTCCTACAGCCCGCATGCTGCGCCCGCTGCTTGCGCGCTGCCCCTGCTGCTCGCGCGCTGCATTGGCTGCCCGCGCGCTGCTAGCCCTGCCCGCGAACTGCTAGCGCACTGCTGCCCCAGAGCTGCTGCTGCGCCTGAGCTGCTACTGCGCCTGAGCTGCTGCTGCTGCTGTGCGCCTTCTCCTGGGTGCTACTGCTGCTGCTAATTGCTATAGCTGCTCCTCCTTGCTGCTGCTGCTGCTACTTGCTGCAGCTGCTCCTCCTTGCTGCTGCTGCTGCTGCTACTTGCTGCAGCTGCTCCTCCTTGCTGCTGCTGTTGCTACTTGCTGCATCTGCTCCTCCTTGCTGCTGCTGCTGCTACTTGCTGCAGCTGCTCCTCCTTGCTGCTGCTGCTGCTACTTGCTGCAGCTGCTCCTCCTTGCTGCTGCTGCTGCTACTTGCTGCAGCTGCTCCTCCTTGCTGTTGCTGCTGCTACTTGCTGCTGCAACTACTTTTGTCACTACTGCTGCGCCGCTGCTGCGCCCTGCCCAGCACGAGCCGCGCTGCCCTGCCAGCCCCGCCCTGCCCTGCCCCTACTGTATAGTTGCTGCTGCTGCTACTGCTGCTGCTGCTGCTGCTGCTGCTGCTGCTGCTGGTGCTGCTGCTGCTGCTGCTGCTGCTGCTACTGCTACTACTATGACTACAGTCTCCGTTCTTAGTTTCGACGCTGAGGGCCGCGGGATCGACTTTGACATCTGGCTCGATGACCTCCGGCTGTTCCTGCAGAGCGAGGCGAAGGATGGAGTTCCCCTGTTAGCCCATACCGACGGAACCCTCCCCACCCCACCTGCCACAGAGACAGCTGCTCATACTCAGTGGATGATTCGTGATGCTACTGTCCGCCTTGCGATTCGCAACCACCTTCCTGTCGCTGAACGAGCGCATTTTAGCCAGCAGAAAACAGCACAGGCCCTCTATGACGCTGTCGTCGCCCGCTACTCCTCCTCGGTCACTGCTGCCGTAGGCCGTCTCATGCTGCCGTACCTGCATCCCGACCTAGCCACCTTCACCACTGTCGCTGACCTCTTTACCCACCTCCGCACTAGTGAGGCTCGCTTCCGCTCCGCTCTCAAGCCAGACTTTCTCGCTAAGAACCCCCCCCCCCCCCCCCCCGCTGTATTTCACCCTGTACCTCCTAGTCACTCGCCTCCCTGACTCCCTTCGCACTGTCAGGGACCAGTTCCTAGCCCTTGACCCCACTGAGCTCACGCTTGACTCGCTCGAGAAGTTCCTTCTCGAGGCAGAGAAGAGAACCAATGCTGTCGCTGCCTCTCGCGGCACTCCCCGCTCCCCCTTCTTTGAAGGATGTTCTCCCTCCCCTCTCCTCCCCTCAGTTGCTACTGCTGCTACTGTCGATCTCCTTGGTGCTGAGGAGGCTGGCGCTGCGTCTACTCCTAGTGGAAGACGCAACAACAGCAAGGGCAAAGGGGGAAAGGGTGGTGGGGGTAGCAACAGCGGTGGGGGTGGCGGGGGTGGCGGGGGCGGGGGTGGAGGCGGTGGGGGCGGCTCTGACGGTGGCGGCAGTGGAGGTGGACGGGGTGGTGGAGGCGGCGGGGGTGGTGGAGGCGGCTGGGGTGGTGGAGGCGGCGGGGGCGGTGGAGGAGGTCGGGGTGGAGCTGGAAAGGGTGGAGGCCGTGGCGCTTCCGCGCGTGGCGGTGGAGGCTTTGGGAGTGGACAGCAGCTGCCACGCCTCCCGGACAACCCCACCCCTCAACAGCTTCGTGAGTGGGTTGTCCAGCGTGGTTCTTCTGGGGGCTCTGGTCGCTGCCCGTACGTCAGGCGCACAGGGAAGCTGAAGGGTCAGACCTGCGGGAAACCGCACACTGAGCATCGCTGCTTCGGCCGCCTTGAGGATGCCTGGGTGGATGAGTACGGGGATGAGCTGCCAGCCCCCAACTGGCTGAAACTGCAAGGGATGGGAGTAGATGTTTATGCTCTTGACTTTGTTCAGATCAACAAGGCTATATATGCTATGTATGTGACTGAGCTTAGTGATGAGGGTGCGCGTTACTTGTGTGTCCCTGGTGATGCTGGTGTCGTTGCTACTGATCTTGGTACGAGCGAGTCTGCTGCAGCTCTAGGTGCTAGTGCGCCTGCTGTCCCAGGTGCTAGTGAGTCTGCTGCAGCCCTAGGTGCTAGTGTGTCTGCTGTCACTGGTGCTAGTGAGTCTACTCCTAGTGAGTCAGCTGCCTCCACTGAGGCACTACACACTTTCACACTTGACTCAGGCGCGTCTCGTTGCTTCTTTCGTGACTGCACCACACTCACACCACTAGCTGCACCTGTCCCAGTCTCACTGGCTGACCCCTCTGGGGGCCCAGTAGTCGCACGACCCTCCACTGTTCTCCCGTGTCCAGCAGTCCCCTCCGGTTCTCTGTCAGGCCTCCACCTCCCCTTGTTCTCGACGAACTTGGTGAGCAACGCCGCTCTTCAGGATGTCTGGGTTGATACCTTTACTCTTGGAGGGCAGCGTGTCGCGATCTGTACGTGTTCCAGGACTGGCCGTCACCTTGCGACGTTCACTAGACGACCTGGGTCTAGTCTGTACACACTGACCACTGAGTCTGCACAGGTGGCTGAGTCAGGTCAGGTGGCTGCGTCGAGTCGGGTGTCTGCGTCTGGTCAGCTTGCAGCGTCTTGCTCGTGTCGGGTACTCTCTCACCAGACTCTCCTCTGGCACCACCGTCTCGGTCACCCCTCGCTGTCGCGTCTCCGCAGCATGCACGTCTCCCGTCTCTGGCTTCCCAGGTCCCTGCCCTCCCTCCCGCGCTCGCTTGCACCGCCGTGCCTTCCCTGCGTCGAGGGGCGGCAGCGCGCCGCTCCTCACTCCTCCGAGTTTCCTCCGACCACCGCTCCTCTGCAGACTCTCCACATGGACGTGTGGGGCCCGGCCCCCGTCGGTGGAACGGACCAGGAGCGCTACTTCCTGCTGGTTGTTGACGACTACACACGCTACACCACTGTCTTCCCCTTGCGGCGCAAGGCGGACGTCAGCGGTGTTTTGATCCCTTGGATCCGTGCTACTCGTCACCAGCTGCGCGAGCGGTTTCGTCGGGACTTGCCAGTCCTGCGTCTGCACTCTGACAGGGGCGGTGAGTTCTCTTCCGGCCTCCTTGAGGAGTTCTGTCGAGCTGAGGGCATCCACCAGACGTTTACGCTTCCGGCCTCTCCTCAACAGAATGGGATTGCTGAGCGTCGCATTGGCTTGATCATGGAGGTTGCTCGTACCTCCATGATCCATGCGGCTGCTCCCCATTTTCTGTGGCCGTTGCGGTCCAATACGGTGCGCATCAGCTCAACCTTTGGCCCCGTGTCTCTGAGCCAGAGACCTCGCCCACCCTCCGGTGGACGGGGAACGTTGGCGATGCGTCGGTGTTTCGGGTCTGGGGCGCGCTCTCTCTTGTTCGCGATGCCAAAGCGAGCAAGCTCTCCCCTCGCACTCTCCGCTGCGTCTTCCTTGGCTTCTCCACCGACGCCCCGCCGTGGCAGTTCTACCACCCACGTGCGCGTCGAGTCTTCTCCTCCCAGGACGTCACCTTTGACGAATCTGTCTGTTTCTACAGGCTACACCCGCACGCGTCCCACCCGGTCCCCCTCGCGCCTCCCTTTCTGGTGCCAGTCCCCCCCCGGTAGACCCCCTCCCCCCACAGGGTCCTGCTCCCTCAGGTGTGTCTCAGGTAGATCCACCCCCCTTGGTTGAGCCTGTGGAGATCTCTTCTGACTCCTTTGGCCCAGCTGAGGGGGTTGACCCAGTCGCTGACGACACGGTGGCCACTCGCCGCTCACCACGCTTGGAGACCCCCCCTGGTTTTCCGCCTCGGCCGACTTCGCCGCCTCCGCAGCCTGCTGCTGTGGACTCTGGAGCTGAGACTGCTGGTGCTGAGACTTAGGGTGCTGAGACAGAGGGTGAGGGTTCTGGGGGTGCTGCGTCTGGGGGTGCTGCGACTGGGGGTACTGGTTCTGGGGGTGCTGCGACTGGGGGTGGTGACTCTGGGGGTGCTGCGAGTCCTAGTGGCGGAGGTGCTGGAGGTGCTACTGGAGCTGCTGGCGCTGGAGGTGCTAGAGGTACTGCTGGTGCTGGAGGCGCTGGAGCTGGAGGTTCTGGAGGTGCTGGAGCTGCTGGTCCTGGAGGTGCTAGTACTAGAGGTGCTGGAGCTGCCGGAGCAGGTGGCGCTCCTGGTGCTGGAGGTACTGGAGGTACTACTGGAGCTGCTGGCGCTGGAGGTGCAGGAGGTACTGCTGGAGCTGGAGGTACTGGAGGTACTGGAGGTGCTGGAGCTGCTGGTCCTGGAGATGCTCGTACTCGAGGTGCTGGAGCTGCCGGAGCAGGTGGTGCTGCTGGTGCTGGAGGTGCTGGAGGAGCTATTGGAGCTGCTGGCACTGGAGGTGCTGGAGGTACTGCTGGTGCTGGAGGCGCTGGAGCTGAAGGTACTGGAGGTACTGGAGGTGCTGGAGCTGCTGGTCCTGGAGGTGCTCGTACTAGAGGTGCTGGAGCTGCCGGAGCAGGTGGTGCTCCTGGTGCTGGAGGTGCTGGAGGTGCTACTGGAGGTGCTGGAGGTACTACTGGTGCTAGAGGTGCTGGCGCTGCCAGAGACCGTGGTGCTGCTGGTGCTAGAGGTGCTGCTGGAGGTGCTGGTGCTACTGGTGCTGGAGGAGCTGGAGAAGCTGGTTCTGCCCCGCGCCGACTGTTTTTCTACCCGCAGCCGCACTCGTCCCTGCCGCCGCTTGACTCGGTCCTTCACCAGGTTCTTAGTCTCCCGTCTTCCACTGGCCTCACTCCACCTCTGTTGTGTCCACCGACAGACCAGTCTCAGCCACAGCTACTGCCTGGCTCCCCACTGCCTGCTCCTGCTCCTCACACTGAGGTGATTGAGTCCCTGACTGAGCGTCGTGAGCCTGAGATTCGTGCTTCCACACCTGCCCGTCCTCGTCCTCCTCCTGTCCCAGGCACTCACGGTATGGCACTTCGTCCTTCCTCTGTTCCACAGCGTGTTGTCCTCGTTGAGCCTCCTGCGTCCTCTCTTCCGCACGTTCCTGACCCTGAGTCTGACCTTGCTCGTGCTACCAGTCCTACTGTCACTCGTCTCCTCGCTACTGTCGTCACTGACCCTGACTTTGAGTCTACTGCTGCGTTTGCCCTAGTCACTGAGCTAGTCGACTTTGCAGCTAGGAGTCGTCTCGACTACGTCGCGAGTCTTATTACTGAGTCTGAGTCTGTCTGTCCTTTGCCGTCGGGGGTGAGCCTGCCCTTAGCAGTGACGTCTTTGAGGACAGACAGTTTGAGCTTGAGTGTCTTGCAGCCGCTTTACCTCGTTTCGCGTCCATGCTCCTTTGCCCTGAGAGACCCGGATGCACCTGACATCCCCACCCCGCGCTCTTACAGAGAGGCGATTTCGGGTGAGTACTCCTCTCAGTGGCAGGCAGCCATGGACGCAAAGATGGCTTCCTGGAAGTCCACAGGCACCTACATCGACGAGGTTCCCCCACCTGGGGCGAACATCGTCATTGGCATGTGGATTTTCAGGGTGAAGCGGCCGCCGGGTTCTCCGCCTGCCTTCAAGGCGTGTTACGTTGCTCGAGGTTTCAGTCAGCGACAGGGGGTCGACTTCTTCCAGGCCTTCTCCCCCACCCCGAAGATGACTACTCTTCTGGTGCTGCTGCACGTTGCAGCACAGCGTGACTACGAGCTGCACTCCCTCGACTTCTCCACAGCTTTCTTGCAGGGCAGCCTTCACGAGGAGATCTGGCTGCGCCGCCCACCTGGCTTCACTGGGTCGTTTCCTGCCGGTACCCAGTGGAGCCTCCGGCGGCCAGTCTACGGTCCACGCCAGGCGCCCCACGAGTGGCACGACACACTGAGGACGACACTTGCGGCTCTTGGGTTTGCTCCTTCCTCTGCTGACCCGTCGCTGTTTCTACGCACCGACACTACTTTGCCGCCGTTCTACGTTCTCGTGTACGTCGACGACTTGGTTTTTGCTACTGCTGACACTGAGGCGCTGGCCCTAGTGAAGGCGGAGCTGCAGGAGAGACACACCTGCACTGACCTGGGTGAGCTGCGGAGCTATCTTGGCTTGCAGATCACCCGGGACAGAGCACGGCGCACCATCACCCTGACTCAGTCACACATGGCGCTTCGGCTTCCAGTACTCCTCGCCACAGCCCACTCCTCTGTCTACCGGCCACTCGCTCTCAGCTCCACCTTCGGACGAGTCCGTAGAGCCGAGTGGTCCGTACCCAGAGCTTGTGGGTTGCCTCACGTACCTGATGACGTGCACACGACCTGACCCCGCGTACCTTCTCAGCCTCCTGGGTCGCTACGTGGCACCTGGTCGACACCGCAAGGTGCACTTTGATGCTGCGAAGAGGGTGCTGCGTTACTTGTGCAGTACATCGGGCATGGGGCTCGTGCTTGGAGGACGGGGTTCGGTGGTACTCACAGGACACTCTGACGCTTCTTGGGCCGACGACCAGGCGACTCAGCGTTCGTCACAGGGTTACACCTTCAGTCTTGGCTCTGGTTCTGTCTCGTGGAGGTCCACTCGTTCTTCTTCTTCTGTCCACTCCACCAGTCGCCGCATCGGTGCCACCACCCCCAGCAGCTCCTCCACGACCACCACCCCCACCTCCTCCGCCACTCCCGCCACCCCCGCGACCCCCACCACCCCCGCGCCCCCCACCGCCTCCGCCACCTCCACCACCCCTACCACCCCCACCCCTCTGGCGTTCACCCCTGCCGCGCCTCCTGCTAGCAGCGGACGCCGCACCGACCTCCTCAGCACCGAGGAAGTCAACAGCAACAGCAGAGGCAACAGAAGACGCTAGAAGGGAGGGAGTGCACCCCTAAAAAAAGGATGGGGAAGAGAAACGGCAACGCACGACGACCCAGGGTGGCAGAGGATGGGGGGGGAGTAGCGCTTGACAACAGCGGTATAGAAAGCGTGAGCCGACTTCATCTGGCGAAAATGGACCCTCTGGTCGGGCGAGAGGTGGTTGCGGATAGCAAGGGTAGCAGATGCGTCGCACGCCGTCCACTACGTGCAGGCAGCACGGTTAGCCCTGTAATTCTTCTGCACATCCTCCGCAGCAGTAGGGGAAGGCTCAAATGGAGGCTCGGAGGCCTTGAGGGACCCCGACGTGTGCTCGAACTGTGAGAAATCGTCTCTAGTGACACTCTGCAGGTACAGGTGCAGATCCTCTAGCCATGACTCGAACTCGATAGGGCGCCCCTCTGGGTCAAACGCTAGGACAGTGAAAGTAGCCATGACCGAAACTAGGTCTGACAGTAGGAGCACGGGCGGCGGGTCGGTCTACAGCACGGCAGAAGGTGAGCGGTTCGGTGGGGCAGTAGGCAGGGCGGCGCGGCGCGGCGCGGCTCGGCAGGGCGGCGCTGCGCGGCTCGGCAGGGCGGTGCGGCGCGGCAGGAGGCAGAGCGGCGCGGCGGCGGGCAGTGCGGCTGTAGGCGGCGCGGCAGTGGGTGGGCAGCGGGCTGCAGTGGGCCTGCAGCGAGTGGTGGCGCGGGGCAACGCACAGGCAGCAGCGGGCCAGCAGGCAATGGCTGGCAGTGCGCGGGCTGCAGTGCAGGCGGCAACGCAGCGGCAGTGTGGTGGGGCTGCGCGTGCAGCGCGTGGCGTGGCAGGGCAGGGCGGGGTAGCGCGATAGCGCGGTACAGGGCAGTGCAGGGCAGCGCAAAAGGGGCAGCACGGCAGCGCAGGGCAGGTCAGCGCGACGGTGCGCAGGGCAGCGCGTCAGTGCGGGGCAGGGCCGCGCGCGGTGCAGGGCAACGCGCGGGGCAGGACAGCGCGACAGCGCGCCGGGCCGTGCGTCAGCACGGGGCAGGGCAGGGTAGGGCAGGGCGCGGCCTGCTAACGGGTGGGGCATAACGTACTAACTAAGCTAGGAACGTAGCTAGCTCTGATACCATCTCAGAACTGAACAGCGGAATAAAGTTTACTAGAAGGGAAGGGGTACAAGTACAAACCCTAACAAGTGTTGTACCGCAAATTGTGTGCCCCACTAAAGCCTAACATGCATATTTGTAATTTGACATGAGCAGCCTAGTAGCACATCCCTGGGTGAGTGGGCAATGTGGGCGTTGGATGAGATGATGACGAATTTGCGTATGGCGAAAATTTTGGGGCCTTTGTTGGAGAATGAATCGTCGCGACGATCGAAGGGAGTAATTTCGAAGGATATTATTCAGTGGGTTCGTGCAGCAGGTTGTATTTGATTAGTACGATGCTGAGCAATTTATAGGTTCTCAACCTTATATAACTCTGATTTTTTAAACTAGTTGAGGAATTCTAGTTGTTTCCTAGCTAATGATTTTCTTTGTTGATGCACTTTATGATTTCGGAATGGTTATATATCACTATATCCAGCAATGTTGAATCGCGCGCCTTTTGAACTTTGAGCACCAGTGCTGATTCGGCCAGTGCACTGTACTGCGGTCTACAACGCGTTGTGCGACTGAACCCCAGTCAGCAGCGCTAAAACCAGGCTGACTCAGCCTGTAAATATCCTTGGACCCAGTGTTGAACTTGGGGGGACTTTTTATTTGTTCCCTAAATTTTCAACCAGGGGGAAAAACGACAACTTCGCGACTCCGAGTGGAAGTAATTCAGTGACACCGATTTATTATCGGCTCTAGCTCAATACACTAGGGTCGTTTTTTTGGAAACTCATGTCCGACCAATCCACAGACCCAGGCCGGAAAGTTTTGCTCGCACACCTTCCCCCTTGACCAGCAGCACTCGTACAGTCATCCGTGCAACGCGCAGCTGCACGGAGCACCCCACATGGTGCGGTGCGGCGGAACGGATGGGGGGATTGATTGATCGATCGCGGCCCAACCAGGCCATCTCGGAGGCGTGTTCAAGAGATGCAAGTCGTTTAGGGACAATCTAAAAACAAACTCTTCCGCCTTGAAGGTATTTCCTCATAATTTCAGCTGCACTTTTGGCTCAGAAAACAAAAATGCATGCCATAGGTGCTCCATCAATGTAATAGAGGATGATTTCCTCCAGAAAAATGTGCGGAAAACTGCAGCTCTCCTTCAGAAGAGTCGCATATTACGTCTGTTACGAACACGGCCCTACCACTCCCGATTCACCACCCTCTCCGTCAAAAGGTGGCAATGGCAATTACCCCTCCCTTTTCTCTATTCCAGCCGCTTTAGTTCTTTATCGAAAATTCCCTAGTACGCTCACATCAGCATCCTGAGATGATTCTACCAGGACGGCAGTGTAATTTCGAGGCTCACTACATTCACGAGCGCGATACAGCTCCACACTTGGCTTTCGTAGTACGAACTCGTATTGATCAGCGGGTCTGTCGCTGCGAAGCGTTCATCGCCAGTAGTAGGCGGCGCGCGATCACCTCCATCCGCGATGGAGTGGTGGCGCCACGCCGTAAGATGGCTCTCGCGCGGCCCTCGTCGTCCCGATTACAGCCATATTCACGATTCCATTCACGACAACGATATTCATGCCACGGTTGAATCTGGCCGCGCCTCCTTACTATCTCCCCGTTCCCAACACTTGTCACCTCGTGAAATCATATCGCAAAAGGCGTTGTCTCCGCCGTTTCCGGCGGGGATTGCGCCGTCTTTGCGCCAGTGGCATGTCAGCGCGGCAGCGGGCTGCTGCATTACCCTCGTGCTCCTAATCTCCTACCTCTTGCTTCCGGGGGCCCCCTTGTTTTCCCTCCTGCTCACCTTCCGCGCCGGACCGCGCGACTGCGACCCTCTCCAGGTGCGACGTCGCTGCTGTTGCGTCGCTGCGGCGTCGTTACTGCGAAGCTCGCATTCCCGTTGTTCTCCCCGCGCGAATGAAAACATGCCGACGTTGACGTTGAGATTAGCGTTATCAGTCGCACTCTTTCCCCGGCCCGGTGCCCCAACGCTGCTCATGTCATGTGCCGTAATACTCCTCCTTTTGCTCCTTACCTGCTGCCGTCCCGTCCCCTACACCAGTTCTCCGTCCTCACTTCCTCACCCCCCCATTACTCCCCCATTACTCCTCACTTTCCTATTACTCCTTCCCCGCTTCCCCCTCTTCCCCTCCTTCCACCCCCGACACAGCTCTTCCCAATCGCCGCCACCTCCCCCTGCGCCGCCGCGCCCAGCCCCCCGCCGCCCTGCGCGCACCCGGACCCCCTCTGCTGCGCCTCCCCCCCCCGCGCCCCCACCGACCCCTCCCCTCCTGCGCCCGCGAACTTGACCCTATGGCGGGAGCGGCTTCACGGAGTGGTGCTGGCGATTTTCTACAATCACGCGCCGCTGGTTAACGCGTCCGTGGCGCTGCTAAGGAGGGTGTATGGGCGCGTGTTCCAAGACATAGTGGTCTACTCGGACGAGGCGATTCCTGAGCTTGGCGTTCTGCGGGTGAGAGATTAAGTAGGATATTCAGTAGGTATTAGACTGATGGGTAAAGTTGGAGGTAGGTAGGTAGGTAGACTGATGGGATGATGGGATGACGGGCGCCTTTAAGCTGTTTTGTGAGCGTTGGGAGTGGTGTGCGGGTCAGTTCGGCTGAAATTCTGTGCCTATCAGGCATGGCGTGTAGACTGGCCGAGCAGATGGAATATTTTCTTCATATGTGTGGCCTGAATTGATTGAAGAAGCAGAGTCATGCCTCAAGCCCATTTAGAAGGTGCCGTGTCCTTGTGTCACCTCGCTCGTAGAAATGTCTCGAGTCGACATGGCTGAAGGTGGAAACGTTTCGAATAAATATCACCCCAAATCTCCCACCCCTCTCCCCTTCCACCCCCCCACTTCCCCCTCCCCCCCTCTCCCTCTCCCTCGCCTCTTCTCCCTCCTCCCTCTTGCACCCAACTCCCATGTCCTTGAGCTCTTCCCAGATGCGTGGAGTGGGCGGTGGGGAGCGCACGCCGTGGTATTTTGCACACGCCACGCTGGCAGACGTATTCGAGAGCCACCCCTCCGCTGCCGGCGTGCTCTGGTGCAACGACGACGTTATTCTCAACTACTGGGACTTTGCTGGTGCCAATAAGGTGCTTGGGGGATGGGGGGGAGAGGGGTGGAGGCGGGTGGGATTTAGGAGAGGAAGCGGGGCAGAGGGGAAGAGGGGGAGAAGGCCGTTCTGAGAAGGGACGGAGGGGTTTGTGGTAGAGGGAGGGATGAAAGGATGGAGTAAAGGTGACAAGAAAAAACGCAAGCAAGGGGGGATAAACTATGGATGATATTTTTTGGCTGTTGATGGTGATAAGGTTTTCTGTCGTAATTGAGACGTCTCAAGACATTATAACTTGCGTAAGCACTTCAGCGATTCAAGTCCCTCCTTTTCCTTCCCCCTCCCTTCCCCAACAACTCTGCACTCCTTTACTGCTGGGTACAATACCCCTCTCCTACTCAGGCCCATCCATCCTGGACGCTCCATTTTTCCTCCTTTGCTCAACAGTCCCACCCCCTCTCTCTTTCCCCCCACCTTCCGCCCCCTCCCTCTCCCCCACCCCGTCTCTTCCGCTTGCCCTCCCAGTCTCGCATCTGGTTCCCCAACAACCCCACTCTCGACTACCGCTGGGTCTCCCTCTCCCCCTCGGGCCCCTTCACCCCGGACGTGCCTGACTGGACCAACAACCCCCGAATAAGACGATTAGTGCTGGCGGCGGTGGACAGCCTGTCGCCGCCCCTGCGTGCGCGGTTTAAAGAGGCGACTGTGGAGCACAAGGGGATGTACACGAAGCGGATTGCAGATGTGGTTTATGTGCCCATGCGCCATGCTCCCCCCATCTCCACCCACCTACTGCCCGCACTCAGTCACGTGTACTCAGAGGTGAGATGTGGTGAGATGAGGTGAGATAAGATGTGCTCCCCTGTAATTTTGTTTCTGTCAAAGCAGGGTCTGGCCTCCAATTTCCATCACCCCCTCCCCCCTCATCCCATCCCAACCCATCCCAATCCAACCCATCCCATCCCAACCCATCCCTCTCCCCTGCTCCCCTCCAGGTGGCTGTGGGCAACATGCTGCTGTGCGTGGAGCCCTTTTCACAGTGGGACCCAGTGCTAGACGCCACGGTCTACCTCTGGGATGCGTTGCGCGACCAGGTCAACGCCTCCTACTCCACGCTCATTCCCGCGCTGCACCCGTGGAAGCTCAGCACGCGGGAGGCGCAGCAGCAGCTGCTGCGCCGCATGAGAGACGCGGATCCGTCGCTAAACGAGGTGTATCGGGAATTCTTTTGTAACAACAGTACTCGTAGTACGGTAGAATGATTGTGATTTATTTTCACTGTACCGTATGTGTTATTGACACGCCCTGAGCAGTGAGCCGCCCGCCAGAGGGGAAAACGTGGAGCAGTTGGGTGTGGCGCAGAAATAAATAGATATAGAAACAAAATTGACAGACAAATATGTCAGAATAACTGTGCAGGAATGATTGGATTAGCAAGAGTTGGGGTACAAGTACTAACCCTAGAAGTGCTGTACCCCATAAGGAGTGCCCCACTATAGCCTACAAGTAAGATTGTACTTTGACACACCCCCATAGGCTAAGTGGGGGACAACAAGACGGTCACAAGACCAGTCAAGCAAGACAACAGAGCAAAGCAAAGCAAAGCTCAGGGTGGATCTCAAGAACACCACACAATCCGAGCACAAGCAAGCGGCCACAAGGCCAGTTCACATGCAAAGTTATAATAGCAAGGCAGTACACTGATCATAACCTAGCAAGAGAAAACATGCAGGTATACATATAGATATCAGTGTACAACAAGTGCAAGATCAAGAGACAAGCAGGTGAGGCAGATGGGGTAGAAGCCCAAGAGCAGTGCAAAAATGCTGATGATCACCAGACCCGAGGGCCTTGGTGAAGACATCAGCAGTGTTGGCCCGAGAGGCCACATAGGAAAAGCGAAGCTGACCACGCAGCAGCAGCTCTCGAGCAAGAAAGTAGCGAAGAGCAATGTGCTTCGTTCTGTGCTCCAGTCTCTGCTCGTGACACAAGGCAAGCATGGCCTTGTTGTCAACGTACACAACTGGAGGAGAACGAGGCCGCTCCCCCAAGTCGGTCAGCAGGTAGGTCAGCCAACGGAGCTCCTGTGCAGCCATAGCCCCAGCGTAGACCTCGGCCTCACAGCTGGAACCAAGCACAGAAGAAGTACGAGTGGACCTCCACGAGACAGAACCAGAGCCAAGACTGAAGGTGTAACCCTGTGACGAACGTTGCGTCACCTGGTCGTCGGCCCAAGAAGCATCGGAGCGTCCTGTGCGTACCACTGAACCCCATCCTCCAAGCACGAGCCCATGCCCGATGTACTGCACAAGTAACGCAGTACCCTCTTCGCAGCATCAAAGTGCACCTTTCGGTGTCTATCAGGAGCCACGTAGCGAGCCAGGAGGCTGGGAGGGTACGCGGGGTCAGGTCGTGTGCACGTCATCAGGTACATGAGGCAACCCACAAGCTCTGGGTACGGACCACTCGGCTCTACGGACTCGTCCGAAGGTGGAGCTGAGAGCAAGTGGCCGGTAGACAGAGGAGTGGGTTGTGGTGAGGAGTACTGGAAGCCGAAGCGCCGAAGGACCTGGTGCACCATGTGTGACTGATGAGGGTGATGGTGCGCCGTGCTCTGTCCCGGGTGATCTGCAAGCCAAGATAGCTACGCAGCTCACCCAGGCCAGTGCAGGTGTGTCTAACCTGCAGCTCCTCAGTGTCAGCAGTAGCAAAAACCAAGTCGTCGACGTACACGAGAACGTAGAACGGCGGCAGGGTAGTGTCGGTGCGTAGAAACAGCGACGGGTCAGCAGAGGAAGGAGCAAACCCAAGAGCCGCAAGTGTAGTCCTCAGTGTGTCGTGCCACTCTCGGGGCGCCTGGCATAGACCGTAGACTGGCCGTCGGAGGCTCCACTGGGTACCAGCAGGAAACGACCCAGTGAAGCCAGGTGGGCGGCGCAGCCATATCTCCTCGTAAAGGCTGCCCTGCAAGAAAGCTGTGGAGAAGTCGAGGGAGTGCAGCTCGTAGTCACGCTGTGCTGCAACGTGCAGCAGCACCCGAAGAGTAGTCATCTTCGGGGTGGGGGAGAAGGTCTGGAAGAAGTCGACCCCCTGTTGCTGACTGAAGCCTCGAGCAACGTAACGCACCTTGAAGGCAGGCGGAGAACCTGGCGGCCGCTTCACTCTGAAAATCCACATGCCATCGACTATGTTCGCCCCAGGAGGAGGAACCTCGTCGACGTAGGTGCCAGTGGACTTCCAGGAAGCCAGCTCTGCATCCATGGCTGCCTGCCACTGAGAGGAGTACTCACCCGCTATCGCCTCAGCGTAAGAGCGCGGGGTAGGGATGTCAAGTGCATCCGGGTCTCCCTCAGGGCAAAGCAGTATGGATGCGAAACGAGGTACATCGGCCGCAAGACACTCAAGCTCAAACTGCATGTCCTCAAGGACGTCACTGCTCACCCCCGACGGACGGAGGACAGACAGACCCAGACTCAGTAACAAGACTCGCGACGTAGTCGAGACGACTCCTAGCTGCAAAGTCGACTAGCTCAGTGACTAGGGCAAACGCTGCAGTAGACTCAAAGTCAGGGTCAGTGACAACAGTAGCGAGGAGACGAGTGACAGTAGGACTGGCAGCACGAGCAAGTTCGGACGCAGGGTCAAGAACGTGCGGAAGAGAGGACGCGGGAGGCTCAGGCAGGACAACACGCTGTGGAACCGAGGAAGGACGAAGTGCCATACCGTTAGTGCCTGGGACAGCAGGAGGACGAGGACGGGCGACACGACGAGCCCGAACAGGTGTGGAAGCACGAGTCGCAGGCTCACGACGCTCAGTCAGGAACTCAGTCACCTCAGTGTAAGGAGTAGGAGCAGGCAGCGGGGAGCCAGGCTTGAGTTGTGGTTGACACTGGTCTGTCGGTGGACACAGGAGAGGTAGAGTGAGGCCAGTGGAAGACGGGAGACTAAGAACCTGGCGAAGGACCGAGTCAGGCGGCGGCAGGGACGACTACGGCTGCAGGTAGAAAAAACAGTCGGCGCGGGGCAGTACCAGCAGCTCCAGCTCCTCCAGCACCAGCACGTCCAGCACCTCCAGCACCAGCAGCACCACCTGCTCCGGCAGCTCCAGCACCTCTAGTACGAGCACCTCCAGGACCAGCAACTCCAGCACCTCCAGCACCTCCAGTACCTCCAGCTCCAGCACCTCCAGCACCAGCAGTACCTCCAGCACCTCCAGTGCCAGCAGCTCCAGTAGCACCTCCAGCACCTGCAGCACCACCTGCTCCGGTAGCTCCAGCACCTCTAGTACGAGCACCTCCAGGACCAGCAGCTCCAGCACCTCCAGTACCTCCAGCTCCAGCGCCTCCAGCACCAGCAGCACCTCCAGTGCCAGCAGCTCCAGTAGCACCTCCAGCACGAGCAGCACCACCAGCTCCGGCAGCTCCAGTACCTCTAGTACGAGCACCTCCAGGACCAGCAGCTCCCGCAGCTCCAGCACCAGTAGCACCAGCACCTCCAGTACCTCCAGCTCCAGAAGCACTAGCACCTCCAGTGCCAGCAGCTCCAGCACCTCCAGCACCAGTAGCACCTCCAGGACTAGTAGCTCCGGCACCTCCAGCACCAACAGCACCTCCAGTACCTCCAAGACTAGCAGCTCCAGTACCTCCAGCACCAGCAGTACCTCTAGTACCTCCAGCAGTACCTCCAGCACCTCCAGCACCTCCAGGACTAGCAGCTCCAGCACCAGCAGGACCTTACCCTCCACCACCAGGACTGCCTCGCCGAACGATCCACGAACGAATCGCCTTCGGCGAGAGCGTCTCAAGTAGATCAGGCTGCGGTGGCTGTCCAGCTCCAGGACCTCCAGCAGGGTCACCCACAGCTCCACCGCCACTAGGACTCGCATCACCCCCAGAGTCAGCACCCCCAGTCGCAGCACCCCTAGAACCAGCACACCCAGTCGCAGCACCCCCAGGCGTAGCACCCCGAGAACCCTCACCCTCTGTCTCAGCACCCCCAGGCTCAGCACTAGCAGTCTCAGCTCCAGGGTCTACAGCAGCAGGCTGCGGAGGCGGCGAAGACGGCCGAGGCAGAAAACCAGGGGGGGTATCCAAGCGTGGAGAGCGGGAAACCTCAGGCTCAGCACCCCCAGGCTCAGCACCAGCAGTCTCAGCTCCAGAGTCAACAGCAGCAGCATGCGGAGGCGGCGAAGACGGCCGAGGCGGAAAACCAGGGGGGGTCGCCAAGCGTGTAGAGCGGCGAGTGGCCGCCGTGTCGTCTGCGGCGGGGTCACCCCCCTCGACTGGGCCAGAGGAGTCAGAGGAGATCTCCACTGGCTCATCCAAGGGGGGTGGGTCTACCTGAGACACACCTGAGGGAGCAGGACCCAATGGGGGGAGTGGGTCTACCGGGGGGGGGGGGGGACTGGTACCAGGAAGAGAGGCGCGAGGGGGACCAAGTGGGACGCGCCCGGGTGTAGTCTGTAGAAACAGACAGACTCGTCAAAGGTGACGTCCTGGGAGGAGAAGACTCGACGCTCGCGCGGGTGGTAGAATTGCCACGGCGGGGCGTCGGTGGGGAAGCCAAGGAAGACACCGCGAAGAGTGCGAGAGGAGAGCTTGCTCGCTTTGGCATCGCGAACAAGGGAGAGCGCGCCCCTGACCCGAAACACCGACGCATCGCCAATCTTCCCCGTCCACCGGAGTGTGGGCGAGGTCTCTGGCTCAGAGATACGGGGCCAGAGGCTGAGCTGATGGGCAGCGTATCGGACCGCAAACGGCCACAGAAAATGGGGAGCAGCCGCATGGATCATGGAGGTACGAGCAACCTCCATGATCAATCCAATGCGATGCCCAGCAATCCCATTCTGCTGAGGAGAGGCCGGAAGCGTGAACGTCTGGCGGATGCCCTCGTCTCGACAGGACCCCTCAAGGATGCCGGAAGAGGACTCACCGCCCTTGTAAGAGTGCAGATGCAGGACTGGCAAGTCCTGACGAGTAGCACGGATCCAGGGGATCAAAACACCGCTGACGTCCGCCTTGCGCCGCAAGGGGAAGACAGTGGTGTAGCGTGTGTAGTCGTCAACCACCAGCAGGAAGTAGCGCTCCTGGTCTGTTCCACCGACGGGGGCCGGGCCCCACACGTCCATGTGGAGAGTCTGCAGAGGAGCAGTGGTCGGAGGAAACTCGGAGGAGTGAGGAGCGGCGCGCTGCCGCCCCTCGACGCAGGGAAGGCACGGTGGGGCAGGCGAGCGCGGGAGGGATGGCAGGGACTCGGGAAGACCAGAGACAAGGAGACGTGAGTGCATACTGCGGAGACGCGGCAGTGAGGGGTGACCGAGGCAATGGTGCTAGAGGAGAGTCTGGTGGGAGAGTACCCGACACGAGCAAGACGCTGCAAGCTGACCAGACGCAGACACCTGACTCGACGCAGCCACCTGACCTGACGCAGTCACCTGTGCAGACGCAGTGGTCAGTGTGTACAGACTAGACCCAGGCCGTCGAGTGAATGTAGCAAGGTGACGGCCAGTCCGGGAGCACGTACAGATCGCCACACGCTGCCCTCCAAGAATAAAGGTATCAACCCAGACATCCTGAATGGCAGCGTTGCTCACTAAGTTCGTCGAGAACGTGGGGAGGTGGAGACCTGACAGAGAACCGGAGGGGACTGCTGGACACGAGAGGACAATGGAGGCTCGGGCGACTACTGGGCCCCCAGTGGGGTCAGCCAGTGAGACTGGTACCGGTGCAGCAAGTGGTGTGAGTGTGGTGCAGTCACGAAAGAAGCAACGTGACGCGCCTGAGTCAAGTGTGAAAGTGTGCAAGGCCTCAGCAGAGGCAGGACCTGTGGCGGTAGACGCACGAGCACCTAAAGCTGCAGCAGACTCACTAGCACCTGGAGCAGCAAGGTAGAGTCTGCTAGTGAGTCTGCCGCGCTCGGTGCTAGGGCTGGGCAAGGTAGGGCGCGCTGCAGGCTGCAGGGCAGGGCGCGCGGTGGACAGGGCAGCACGGCGCGCGCTGTGCAGGGCAGCAGGGCGCGACGTGCGGGGCAGCAGAGCACGACGCGCGGGGCAGAAGAGCGCGACGCGCGGGCTGCAGTAGGGCGCGACGCGTGGAGCAGCAGAGCGCGACTCGCGGGCTGCAGCAGGGCGCGATGCGCAGGGCAGCAGGGCGCGACGTGCGGGCTGCAGCAGGGCGCGACGCGCGGAGCAGCAGAGCGCGACGCGCGGGCTGCAGCAGGGTGCGATGCGCAGTTCAGTAGGGCGCGACGCGCGGGCTTCAGCAGGGCGCGACGCGCAGGACAGTGGGGCGCGCGCTGGGCAGGGCAGCAGGACGCGACGCGCTGGGCTGCAGGGCAGGGCAGTGCGGCTCGCGAGCTGCAGGGCAGGGCGGTGCGATGCACGGGCTGCAGGGCAGCTGGGCGCGGGCTGCAGGGCAGGGCGCGACTCGCAGGCTGCAGCAGGGCGCGACGTGTGGGGGGGGGGGGGGGCAGTGCGAGTAGCTGCAGGGCAGCGTGACAGTGTGCGAGCAGGGCCGGACAGCGCAAGGGCGCTTCGGGCAGGAACGAGCGGAACTATCGGTGGGCCCTAAAAACTAAACAGGTTTCTGTCAAATGTCATAGTTATAGGCTGTAGTGAGATGCACTCTAGACGGTACAGATGTTAGGGTCTCCTTTTTGTATCCAACACTTTCTTAGTTCATCCATTCCGTTGCACTCCGTTCTTGAGATGGTATCAGAGCAGGTTAGATCCTCGCCTAGCCTAGCCCCGATCGCGCCCTAGCGCCCTCCGCGCCCTAGCGCCCTCCGTGCCGTCCGCACCCTCCGCGCCCTCAGCGCCTCCGCACCCTCCGCGCGTAGCCCGCGCCCTCCCCTCACGTGCACGCCCTCCTTAGCCCGTCGCGCGCCCCTCGGCCTGCCCGTCGCACGCACCTAGGCCAGCCCGTAACGCGCGCCCTAGGCCAGCCCGTCGCGTGCGCCTAGGCCAGCCCGTCGCCTAGGCCAGCAAGTCGCGCGCGCCCTAGGCCAGCCCGTCGCGCGCCCCAGGCCAGTCAGTCGCGCGCGCCCTAGGCCAGCCCGTCGCGCGCCCCTAGGCCAGCCCGACACGCGCGACCCCTCCCTCCGCACCGTGCCTCCGCGCTCTCCGCGCTGTCCGCGCCCTCCGCGCCATCCGCGCCCTCCGCGCCAGACGCGCCCTCCGCACCCTCCGCGCCTCCGCCCGTGCACGCGCCCTCCCCTTAGCCTGCGCCCTGCCCTTAGCCCGCGCCCTGCCCTTAGCCTGTGCCTCCCCTTCGACCCGTGCGCACCCACCTGCACTTGGCACTCGACCCTGAGACCAACAACGCCCTGTTCGCTGGGCCCTAACCATTCCTACTGCCATTGGTCTCTAGTTCAGCGGCTGGCAGCCGCTTCTCTCGCCGGCTGCCTAGGTTAGAGCCGTGTCGCCACTAGCTCCTCGCCTCTAGCGCTCATATTTGGAGTTCCACACCTTTTCACGCCTAGACTAGGTCGCCCCGTACTCCTAGCCTCTAGCTCCGCCGGTATCTTACCTCGCCACACCTGGCGCTCCTAGATTTCCCTCCTCGTTCTTACCTCCGCCTCCTCCGTGCTCCAGCCGCCTCTAGCATGGCCTCCATTATGGAATCCCGCCGCATTCGCTTCGATGTGGAGGGGCGCCCGATCGAGTTCAGTACCTCGCAGCGCCAGACCACGCGCTACCTCACCAGTCAGCGTCAGAACGGCGCCACTCTGTGGGCCCACGCGTCTGGTGCACTCAAGGCGCCCCAGTCCCCCGCCCCCCTGCCGACCGGCCCAGAGTCGACTCCTGCGGACCAGGCGGACTACGACCGTCGGGTGTGGAACCCCCGCGACGCTGCCGCCGCTCTTGCACTGACGGAGCTCCTCCCCCCGACTGAGGCCGCCCACTTCGACAAGGTGGAGACAGCCCAGGGGGTTTGGGATGCTGTTGTTGCACGCTACTCCACCCCTTCCTCTACCTTCCTCAGTCGCCTCCTCATGCAGTTCGTGTTTCCCGACCTCGGCTCATTCGCGACTGTGTCCGACCTAGTGACTCACCTTCGCTCACTTGACGCCGGTTTCCGTGCGGCCTGTACCGATGCCCAGCTTCTTGCTACTCCCGCCCCCCCCCCCCCCCCCCCATGTGGCTCACTGTCCACTGGTTAGTCACCCGCCTCCCTGACCGCCTTGCCACTGCTCGCGACGCGCTTCTCTAGAAGCACCCCACTGAGCTCACTATCGATCTCCTTGAGACCGCTCTCGGGACGATCGAGAGTAGCCTCCTCACCGTTGCCTCCGCCACTGACGCAGTGGCCCCCCGCCTTTTTGCGGGGTGTGCCGCCCCTCAGCTTCCCACTTTCACTGCTACCCGCGCCTCAGCTGCTGTGTCGGTTTCTGAGGACACTGCGGCCGTTTCTGCCGCTGACTGGCAGAAACGGGGCAAGAGTTGGATTAGCAAGAGTTGGGGTACAAGTACTAACCCTAGAAGTGCTGTACCCCATAAGGAGTGCCCCACTATAGCCTACAAGTAAGATTGTACTTTGACAAAATAAATAATTGAATTAAGAACCACCGAGTATTACCGGTACCATAAGTGATGGTGTTACGAGTGCAATTGAGCGAGGGAGCGATAATTGCACTATCGAAACAAAACAATACAGTTGAGCGAAAAGCTTGAGCGAAGTTATATAGTGAAGCTAGCGTGGTAACGGTAATGCGGGAAATTGGGGTGCGCTTGTCAAATGTTATTATTTGTAATAGGATGTAGTGATGTGCCTTTTAGGGGGTACAGCTTTTAGGTTTCCATATTTGTACCCCATTCCCTTGCTTGTCAACACATTCCGTTGTTCGCTCATTCTGAGATGGTATCATGAGTAGGTGTCGATCCTCTCGCCTAGCCTAGCCTAGCTCGCGCCCTAGCGCCCTCCGCGCCCTTGCGCCCTCCGCGCCCTAGCGCCCTCCGCGCCCTTCGCGCCTTAGCTCCACGCCCTCCGTGTCAAACTATAATTCTATAGTTTGTGTAGTTCTAGTCTAGGTGTTCTCCCTTGTGTTATTTTGTACTTGCACTAGGGTTAGGTTTTGCATATATCTTGTTTGTACTTTCTGTTTTAGTCAATTCATTCAGCAGTTGTTACTTTGACACTCCGCGCCTTAGCGCCCTCCGCGCCTTAGCGCCCTCGCGCCCTCCGCACGCCCTTCGTCGCGTAGCCTTCCCTCCTCCTGCCCGTCGCGTCCCGTCGCCTCCCCCCTGCCCGTCGCGTCGCCTCCCCTCCCTCTGCCCGTCGCGTTCCCCTCCCCTCCTCCTGCCCGTCGTGACCCGTCGCCTCCCCCTGCCCGTCGCGTCGCCTCCCCTCCCCCTGCTCGTCGCGTTCCCCTCCCCTCCTCATGCCCGTCGCGTCCCGTCGCCTCCCCCTGCCCGTCGCGTCGCCTCCCCTCCCCCTGCCCGTCGCGTTCCCCTCCTCTCCTCCTTCCCGTCACGTACCGTCGCCTCCCCCTGCCCGTCGCGTCGCCTCCCCTCCCCGTCGCGTTCACTCCCCTCCCCCTGCCCTAAGCCGCGCCCTGCCCTCAGCCGCGCCGTGCCCTCCGCAGCGCCCTAGCCCTAGGCCGCGCCCTCACCCGAGGCAGCGCCCTAGCCCTAGGCAGCGCCCTACTGCCATTGGTCTCTCGTTCAGCGGCTGGCAGCCGCTTCTCTCGCCGGTCACCTAGGTTAGACACGTGTAGCCCCTCGCTCCTAGCCACTGGCCTCTAGCGCTCCTCTCTGGCGTTCCTCGCCCTTTCACGCCTAGCCTAGGTTACCCCGCGCTCCTAGCCACTAGCTCCGCCGGTCTCACACCACGCCACACCTGGCGCTCCTAGGATTCCTTCCTCGTTCTTATCTCCGCCTCCGCCGTGCTCCAGCCGCCTCTAGCATGGCCTCCGTTATGGAATCCCGTCGCCTTCGTTTCGATGCGGAGGGACGCCCGATCGAGTTCGGTACCTGGCAGCGCCAGACCACGCGCTTCCTCACCAGTCAGCGTCAGGACGGCGCCACCCTGTGGGCCCACGCGTCTGGTGCCCTCAAGGCGCCCCAGTCCCCCGCCCCCCTACCGACCGGCTCGGAGCCGACTCTTGTGGCACAGGCGGACTACGACCGTCGGGTCCTGGCCAGGGACGTGTGGAACTCGCGCGACGCTGCCACCGCTCTTTCGCTGACGGAGCTCCTCCCCCCGACTGAGGCCGTCCACTTTGACAAGGTGGAGACAGCGCAGGGGGTTTGGGATGCTATTGTTGCACGCTATTCCACCCCTTCCTCTGCCTCCCTCAGTCACCTCCTCATGACGTTCGTGTTTCCCGACCTAGGCTCGTTCGCAACTGTGTCCGACCTAGTGACTCACCTCCGCTCACTTGACGCCGGTTTCCATGCGGCCTGTACCGACGCCCAGCTTCTTGCTCCTCCCCCCCCCCCATGTGGCTCACTGTGCACTGGTTAGTCACCCGCCTCCCTGACCGCCTTGCCACTGCTCGCGACGCGATTCTCCAGAAGCACCCCACTGAGCTCACTATCGATCTCCTTGAGACCACTCTCGGGACGATCGAGAGTAGCCTCCTCACCGTTGCCTCCGCCACTGACGCGGTGGCCCCCCGTCTCTTTGCGGGGTGTGCCGCCCCTCAGCTCCCCAATTTCACTGCTACCCGCGCTTCTGCTGCTGTGTCGGTTTGTGACGACACTGCTGCCGTTTCTGCCGCAGACTGGCAGAAACGGGGCAAGAGTGGCAAGAAGGGGGGGAAGGGGGGAGGTGGAGGCGGTGGTGGCGGCGGTGGAGGTGGCGGTGGAGGTGGGAGCGGCGGTGGTGGAGGCGGCGGTGGCGGTGGTGCACCTGGAGGAGGGGGGCTTGGAGGAGGTGCAGGACAGACAGGCCCGCCCACTGGCGGTGGCCCGACCGGTGGGGGTGTTGGACCCCAGCAGCAGCAGCATCAGCAGCAGCACCAGCCACAGCAGGGACAGCAGCAGCAGCAGCAGGCACCGCAGCAATTCCAGCAGTGGGGGACCCCGCTGCAGTGGGGTCCGCAGCAGCACTGGGGTCCCTCGCCGCAGTGGGGTCCGGGAGGACCAGGGAGCACCGGCCGCAGCAGCAGTACTTCCAGCTGGGCCCTTCGCCCCCCTCGCCGTGACACTGGCCCTTGCACCCACTGGTGCCTCACCGGACCGGGCAGCCCCTGTCTCGGCGGTCGCGACGACCACTCTGCCGCGCGGTGCTTCCGCCGCCTCGACGACCTCTACCGTGCTCGTTGGGGCCCTGCGGCGACCACGCCTCGCTGGGCTCGCCTGTTAGCCCGTAAGATTGATGTGTTTGATCTGTCTATGGACGATGCTCGTCAGCATGCTTTGTATGCTGATGTTGACTATAGTGCTGATGGATCTGTGTGCTCGCGTGTTCGTAGATTAGCTTGCTTGCCTCCTGCTAGTGTAGACTTGTGCCTTTCTAGTCTAGGTGCTTGTGTTGCTGCTATAGGTGCTTGTGTAGCCACTAGGACAGGTGACCCTCCGGCTTGTGTCCTTCACGCTGGACTCTGGCGCGTCTTAGTGCTTCTTCCGCGACCACACGACCCTCACGCCACTCCTCACTCCTGTTTCGGTAGCTCTGGCTGATCCCACCTCAGGACCAGCCGTTGCGCGTAGCTCCACTACCCTCCCGTGTCCTGTGGTCCCCTCCGGTGTCCAGCGCGGCCTCCATATCCCCTCGTTCACTCGGAACTTGGTGGGTGTTGGTTACCTCCAGGACAGGGGGATCACGGTTACCTTTGTGGGGGGTGGGAGGACTGCGGTCTGTACAGACGCTGCCACAGGTATTGTTCTGGCCACGTTCACCAGGGAGCCCCGCTCCAATCTCTACGTTCTCCACACCGAGCGCTCCCCGGTTGCGTCCTCCACTCAGGTCGTTGCGTCCCCTCCAGTCCAGGTGTCCAGTCTGGTTGCTGTGTCTAGCCAGGTGGTTGTGTCTAGTCCAGTTGCAGTGTCTAGGCAGGTCGCGTTGTCCAGTCCAGTTGCTGCGTCCTGCTCCTGTCGGTCCCTCACCCACCAGACCGTCTTGTGGCACCACCGCCTTGGCCACCCGTCGATCCCCCGCCTCCGCGGCATGACCACTCACGGGCTTGTCACCGGTCTCCCGCGCACCTTTCCGTCGCTCCCTACCTCCCCTGCTCCCCCTTGCACTCCTTGCGTCGCCGGTCGCTTACGCGCCACTCCCCACTCCTCCTCCCTTCGTCCGGCCACTGCTCCCTTCGAGACTCTCCACTTGGACGTCTGCGGCCCTCCCCCGACGCAGGGATCTGGGAGGGAGCGTTACTTTCTGGTGGTCGTCGACGAATTCTCCAGGTACACCACAGTGTTCCCTCTCGCGAAGAAGTCCGAGGTGACTTCTACGCTGATCCGGTGGCTTCTGGCTACTGAGAGCACTCGTGGTCGTCGTGTCAGTTGTCTACACTCCGACCGTGGGGGCGAGTTTCGCTCCGGCATTCTTGGCGGATTCTGCGGCGAACATGGCATCGTACAGTCCTGGACGCTTCCGGAGTCCCCACAGCAGAATGGGGTTGGTGAGCGCCGCATTGGCTTGGTCATGGACATGATCCATGCCCGTGCGCCCCATTTTCTGTGGCCCTACGCGGTTCACTACGCCGCACACCAGCTGAACCTCCAGCCGCGTGTCTCGCGGCCCGAGGCTTCACCGACCAGTCTTTGGACCGGTTCCCCTGGTGTTGGGTCGGCCTTTCGTGTCTGGGGCTGCCTTGCGCTTGTTCGCGACACCTCCACGGACAAGCTCTCGGCACGCGCCGTCCCCTGTGTCTTCCTTGGTTTCCGAGTGGACTCTTCCGACTGGTCCTTTTACCACCCGCCCCTCCACCAGTTCCTAGACTCCCGTGACGTCCTGTTTGACGAGTCTGTGTCCTACTACACCCGGTACCCCTGTCGAGGTCTCCCTGTACCCCCTCCCCCTCTTTTCCTCGCA
The DNA here is from genome assembly GCA_947471745.1 of Closterium sp. Naga37s-1. NCBI lineage: Eukaryota > Viridiplantae > Streptophyta > Zygnematophyceae > Desmidiales > Closteriaceae > Closterium > Closterium sp. Naga37s-1. The sequence continues at coordinate 3,023,294 of CANJKZ010000813.1, forward strand.
CCCTCTCCTCCTCCTGCTCCCGCTCCTCCGGTACCCCCGCCCCCCCTGGTCCTGCCCCGTCTGGTGTGTCCCACGCTACCCCTCTACCCTCGGTCGCGTCAGGTCGCGTCTCCCTCCCCGCAGTCCTCCTCGCAGCCTTCGGAAATTCCGCGACAGGTTACTGTGGACTTGGTTGGTGTTGGAGCTGGAGGTGCAGCCGCTGGCGGTACTCGGTCTGGGGGTGCTCGTTCGAGGGGTGCTAAAGCTGGAGGTGCTGGCGTAGGTGGCGCTAGCTCTGGGGGCGCTGGGGCTGGAGGTGCTGGCGCAGGTGGCGCTAGCTCTGGGGGTGCTGGAGCTGGAGGTGCTGGCACTGGAGGTGCTAGTTCTGGGGGTGCTGGAGCTGGAGGTGCTGGTTCTGGGGGTGCTGGTGCTGGAGGCGCTGGCACTGGAGGTGCTGGTTCTGAGGAGACTGGAGCTGGAGACACCGGTTCTGCGGAGTCCACTCCACCTCCCCACCGCCACGACACTCGTCTCCAGGCGGCCCGTCGGCGTGAGCGTGAGGAGCAGGTGCTGTTGGAGAGGGAGCGGCAGGAGTTGCGGCAGTTGGACCTGCTGGAGCAGCAGCAGCAGCAGCAGCAGCAGCAGCCGTCGCCGCCGCAGCAGCAGACACCACCGCCGCCGCCGCGACCACCGCAGCTCATTCTGGAGCGGCAGTTGTTCCCACCCGTGAGTGGCCTTCGGGCCCTTGGTCTTCCCTCCTCTCCTGTTCCCACTCCGTCCCCTCCAGCGTTTGGTCCCACGTTTCCTCCTCCTGACGACAGTCCGGCGGTCTGGTCTTCTGCTCCACCGCAGTCTCCTCCACCAGTTGTCCCACACTCTCGTGTCCGTCCCTGTCCTCCGCGTGCTCGTCACTCGTCTCCCGTTACCGACCTCCGCACTGCCCTCCTTTGTTCGTCTCTTCGTCGTCCTCCTCCTGAGTCTGTCCTCCCGTCTCCTCCTCCGTCCTCTCTCCCTGTCCCCCCTACTCCTATCACTGACTACTACCGTGCTGTTCGTCCTGTTGTCTCCCGTGTCCTCGCCACTCTTGTCACCGACTCTCGTTTCCCTCCGTCGTCTGTCTCGGCTCTCACTGCCGCTGTCGCTGAGTTTGCTGCCGCCAGCCGCCTTGACTACGCCACCCGTGTGGTACCAGCTCCTCCCTCCCGTCCTCTGTCTGTCGGGGGTGAGTTTTCCCTTGGCTGTGACGTCCTAGAGGACACAGAGTTTGAGCTGGAGTACTGGGCAGCCTCTTCTCCCTCTGTCTGTGCCATGCTGCTATCCCCTGAGGGAGACCCCGACGCCCTTGACATACCGACTCCTCGTACTTACCGCGAGGCAGTGTCTGGGGCGTGGGCCTCTCAGTGGAAAGCGGCTATGGCCTCGGAGTTAGCCTCTTGGAGATCCACAGGCACCTACGTCGACGCAGTTCCCCCTCCCAGGGCGAACGTAGTCGATGGCATGTGGCTCTTCAAGGTGAAGCGGCCGCCTGGTTCACCGCCTGTGTTCTAGGCGCGCTACGTGGCTAGGGGTTTCAGTCAGCGTGAGGGAGTTGACTTCTTCCAGACCTTCGCCCCGACCCCGAAGATGACTACTCTTCGGGTGTTACTGCACGTAGCAGCACAGCGAGACTACGAGTTGCACTCCCTTGACTTCTCCACTGCGTTTCTCCAGGGCCGACTACACGAGGAGATATGGCTGCGCCGCCCTCCTGGCTTCACTGACACCTTCCCACCTGAGACCCAGTGGAGACTGAGGCGGCCAGTCTACGGTCTCCGACAGTCGCCCCGTGAGTGGCACGACACTCTTCGCTCCACGCTTCGTGACCTTGGGTTTAGTCCGTCGTCTGCCGACCCGTCGCTGTTTGTTCGGGCTGGTTCCACTCCTTTCTTCATTCTTGTCTACGTCGACGACTTGGTCTTTGCTACAGCAGACAGGGCAGCTCTGGCTCAGGTGAAGTCCGAACTGCAGAAGAGACACAAGTGCACTGACCTAGGTGAACTGCAGCGCTACCTTGGCCTGCAGATCACCAGGGATAGAGCCGCTCGCACCATCACACTGACTCAGTCACACATGGTGCAGCAGGTCCTTTGGCGGTTCAACTTCCAGTTCTCCACCACACAGCCCACACCTCTTGCGGTTGACCACAGACTCACTGACCCCTTTTGAGACGAGCCCTTTGAGTCCAGTGGTCCCTACGCTGAGCTGGTGGGCTGCCTCATGTACATGATGACTTGTACTCGGCCGGACCTCGCCTTTCCCATCAGCATCCTTTCTCGCTTTGTTGCGACTGGGAGACACCGTCCTGTCCACTGGACAGCTGCTGTGAGGGTGGCGAAGTACCTGGCGACTACATCAGGCATGGGGCTTGTGCTTGGAGGGACTCAGCCAGTGGCGTTGACTGGTCGCTGCGACTCTTCCTACGCTGACGACGTGGAGACTCAGCGCTCGACTCAGGGTTACTGCTTCAGTCTGGGAGCTGGTGCTGTGTCGTGGAGGTCTACACGGTCGTCGTCTGTGGCTACTTCCTGTGCAGAGGCAGAGATCTACGCTGGTGACATGGCGGCACAGGAGCTTCGCTGGTTGACCTTCTTGCTCGCTGACCTTGGTGAGCGGCCTCGCTCTGCACCAACCTTGTACGCTGACAACACGGCCATGATCCTCCTCTGTTGAGAGCCTCGACTGGAGAGCAGAGTGAAGCACATTGACGTGAGGTACTTCCTCCTGCGAGAGCTGCAGCGACGCGGCCAGGCACGCCTGGACTTTGTGGCCTCAGAGGCCAACACTGCAGACGTCTTCACCAAGGCCCTAGCGCTTGGTGACCACCACAGGTTCTGTGTGCAGTTGGGGCTTGTTGAGGTAGGCCCTCGGTTGCTGTAGTCTTGTTGCTTGCTCTGCTTGTTGTGCTTTTGTATTTATATCCTAGTGAACTCTTGAACTGGCCTTGTGGCCGCTTGCTTGCGTTCGGAATTTGTGTGGTATCCTTGAGATCCACCCTGAGCTTCTTTTGCTTCTTGCTGACTGGTCTTGTGACCGTTTGTCTGCCTTGCTTGTTTTGATGCCCCTCACTTAGCCTATGGGGGTGTGTCAAATGTTATTATTTGTAATAGGCTGTAGTGATGTGCTTTCTAGGGGGTACAGCTTTTAGGTTTCCATATTTGTACCCCATTCCCTTGCTAGTCAATCCATTCCGTTGTTCGCTCATTCGGAGAGCGCTACGGGCCTAGCGCCGAGGTTTGGGAATTGTCGAGGCGGAGGCCCGGAGCGCGGGTTACCAACCTAACCGTTAGGTTGGGTCGCATCGCGAACAGTGGCGGGAGTCGTGGTCGAGGCGAGTGTTGTGAGCGGGTAACGTTTCACTGTGGGTGCCGATGGCGGGAGTGGTCATGTACGCGGTAAGCAGGGGCTCGAAGTAAGGAACATGAATTTTCCTTACAAATGGCAAAAGCTGAACAACATTGGTACAATCTTGTACAACATTGCTTCTTGTTTGTTGAAACGGCAACATGCCTCGTTTCAATCGGCATTACAATACCATACTCGTTAACTGTGGGGCAATACATACCTTGAATGAAACCCTTTTCACTGATTTCAATGCTGTGGACACAATACTGGCAAGGAAACCATCATAACATCCACAAAACAAAAGCACCACCGCAGAGCACCGCACCGCACCGTAGTCTAAACCCCATGCGTCAGAGTCACCAGCCCGCCAAACAGCTTCCCACCAGTGGACCTGAGCTCATCAATCACCCTATTCCAATTGGAACCCAGCGAGCCGATGAAATAATCGCTCTCAGACGTGATTAGCAGGTTGGCGAAGATCTCGGCTATGGGCTGCTGGCCTGAGAACTGCTGCTGCTTCATCTGCTCCACGTCCGTTGCTCTGCTGCTGCTGGCGTAGAGAAAGGTCCAGTCGGGGAAGGTCTCTGCTGCTGCCATCACAGACTGGTGGGGAGGGGGGGATGAGGGAGGCGGGAAGGGGGAAGAAGGGGGGAAAGATTGAGGTGGGGAATGTGGGGCAACCGAGGGCATAGAGTGTCTGTTGCTCTGTTGCTGCTGGCGTAGAGGAAGGTCCAGTCGGGGAAGGTCTCTGCTGCTGCCATCACAGACTGGTGGGGGGAGTGGGGAGGGGGGAGGGGGACAAAGGAAGAGGGAGGAGAAGGGGGCAGGGGAAATGGGGGAAGGGGGAAGGGGGAAGGGGGAAGGGGAAAGGAGTAAGGAGTAAGTAGAGAAGGGAAAAACAGGGGGTTCTGGAAGAAGAGAGTGCACAAAGTGCGCTGCGCATGCATCAAGGGAAAGGCAGAAATGCGGATCGAATCGAAACAAACTTGGGAGCAAGAGCAAATTGAACACCATACACATGGAAGATAGCACACATGTGTACATACCATATAGGTAGCATGATAACCAGCACAACACAAAATTATGTAACGCTTCCGTACGTTACCTCCATCTCGCTGGTGAGATAAATGTCTTACATAAACGTCACAAATAGCATACACAGGTATGTAACGCTTTCGTACCCCCATCTCGCTGCTGAGCCAGATATACTGCAAGTCAGGCCGGTGGAGGCGCAGCACATACCTTTTGAGCAGACTCAAGAGTCACCTCCTTACGTCCATCTAGCTGCTGAGCCAGATGCATTGCAAGTCAGGCCGGTGGCGGCGCATGCCTTTTGAGTCACCTCCCATCTCCCACTCAAGAGTCACCTCCTTACGTCCATCTAGCTGCTGAGCCAGATGCATTGCAAGTCAGGCCGGTGGCGGCGCATGCCTTTTGAGTCACCTCCCATCTCCCACTCAAGAGTCACCTCCTTACGTCCATCTAGCTGCTGAGCCAGATGCATTGCAAGTCAGGCCGGTGGCGGCGCATGCCTTTTGAGTCGACTCAAGAGTTGGTATCTGAGACTTCTCAGAAACCTCCTTACCTCCATCTCGCTGCTGAGCCAGATATACTGCAGGTCAGGGCGGTGGCGGCGCATGCGGTAGGCGAAGAAGACAAAGGTGGCGAGGGAGTGCAGCGTCATCTCTATTCCCTTGTCGCCCTGCCGCACGTGCATGCTGATCACTGGCCGCAGCATGAACGGCGGTGCGCCCACTTGTTGGTATACCCGAGCACTCTCCGCCCATGTGCAGGTGGATTGTTGTGGTGATTGTGGTGGTGGCGTGGGTTGTGTTGGCGGGTTGGTGCTGCTGCAGCTGCTGCAACCGGATAGGCCTTGCAGCGGCCAGATGTGTGACGCGAGGGATGGTGGGGAGGGAGTGGAGGGAGTGGAGGGAGGAGCGGCAGTGGGAGGAGGGGAGACGAGAGGGGGGGAGGAGGGGGAGGAGGTGGAGGGAGGAGGGGTGATGGGAGAGGAGGAGAGGAATCGAAGATCATCTGCTGGATCGGCAGATGGAGAAGGTACAAGGGGAGGCTGGGAGGAGGCGGGAGGAACAGTGCTGCTAGCACCGCTACTGGCACCGCCGGTAGCAGCAGAGGCGTTGATTGATTGTAGCAGCTCCGCCTGCTTCAGGACAACGGATGCAACTCGATCTGCTACCAGGAGCCCGTAGGCGGAGTGGCGCATGCGGTTGGTGGCGTGGCAGAGGTGGGGGGAGGGCCAGCGCAGCATGAAGCGCAGCGCCTGCGCTCGCCACCAGCGCGCCTGCAGAGAGGAGGAGGGGGGAGGGGCGAAAGGGGCGAAATGGGCGAAATGGGGGAAAGGAGGCTCGATGTTTGCTGTATTCTGTGTGGACTAACTGCCTCTGGCTGCAGCAGAGCAGCGGGCCAGCACTAGGACCACAAGGGCCCAGGGTCGCAACCAGCGCGCTCGCAGAGAGGAAGTGGTAAAGGGAGCGTTGAATTTCCTTATTGCAGGATACCTGCCTTTGGCTGCAACCGGGCGGTGGGAGGGAAGGGGAGGAGGTGGGAGATAGGGAGGGGGAGGGGGAGGGGGAGGGGGAGGGGGAGGGGGAGGGGGAGGGGGAGGGGGAGGGTGAGGGGGAGGGGGAGGGGGAGGGGGAGGGGGAGGGGGAGGGTGAGGGGGAGGGGGAGGGGGAGGGGGAGGGGGAGGGGGAGGGGGAGGGGGAGGGGGAGGGGGAGGGGGAGGGGGAGGGGGAGGGGGACGGGAGTGGGAGGGGAGTGGGACGGGAGGGGGTGGGGTTGCGGGTGGGCGAGAGGTTGAGGGGAAGGGAGGGGGAGAGTGAGAGGGTGGGGGGGGGTTGAGGAGGGGTTGAGGGTGGGGGTTGAGGGAAGGGGGGAGCATGATGTTAGCAAGTCAGAAAGAGAATGACAAGAGAATGGGTGGTTTTTGAATGTGGGGGATGGATGAGACGGCGAGTTGAGAACAACACGAGAGGCGATGCACGTGCAATGCAAGGAAAGAGGAGGGTGGGGTGGGGTGGAGTGGGGTGGGGTGGGGTGGGGTGGGGTGGGGTGGGGTGGATACAATGAGACCTCTGAAAGAGCAACCAACACAGCGCCTTTCCCCAATGGCTGAGTGAGTACAGCAGCGAAGACGACACCTGTGCTCTGCACCACAGCAGCAGCAGCGGAGAAGGCGTAACACAGCAGCAGCAGAGGCCCCAGGAGAAGTGGTAGTGGCATTGCTTGCTTGTTTGCTTGTGTCACTTTTGAGGATTCCCAAAAGGGAGGTAGCAGCGGGCCGCCTTGCACGCTCCCCAGACGCAGGTGAGTTGCAAAGCAACGAAAAACGGCAATGAGAATGGCGATGTGGCGTTGAAATGGAAGGGAAGATGGGATGTGGGAAGATGGGATGTGGGAAGAAGATGGGATGTGGGAAGAAGATGGGATATGGGAAGAAGATGGGATATGGGAAGAGCCAGAGGGAACGGACCTGGCCCCATGCGAAGTACTGGCCCTGTATCCTCCCCAGCTGCTGTATTGTCAGTGGCCGGTCCAGGGATGGCGCACCCCACAGGCTGCAGGGGGGGGTGAGAGTATGAGAGAGAAATGACACAGGGAAAGAGGATAAAGGCACAAACACACACATGCACACACGCACACATGCATGCATGCACGAGAACATGCACGCCCCAACAAACAGGGAGAAACGAAAGGGAATGAGAAAACACACCCACCAGCTCCACCCATCTCTTTCAACACACACAACCCCCACATCCCCCACTCCCCCCTCCCGTACCCACCCCTCCCCCTTCCACACCCTCCTTCCCTCCCTCCAACCCTCATCTCCTCCCCCGCTCGCCTCCTTCTTCCTTCTCTCCCTGCACGCCTTCCCCACCCACTCATGTGCCCATACACACGTCGTTTCAGCAAAAGCACCAACGTTTCCAAACCCAGCGTCTGCTCCCTTCCGCCCCTTGCCCACCACCTCTGGCTCCCATTCCCAAAACCCTCCCCTCCCTTGCACCTTCTCTCTCCACCCTCCCCCCACCACCCCCTCCCCCCGGCCCACTCACTCACTCAGTGGCGCTCACTTCACCGAACAGCCCCGTATTGACCACCTGCACCACCAGCGCATCTCACCCCAGGATGCGCTCCCTCCCCCCACCCACTCTCCCTCCCAAGGTCCCAGCCCGCCCTCTTCCTCTCCCCCGCCCACTCACTCACTCAGTGGCGCTCACTTCACCGAACAGCCCCGTGTTGGCCAGCTGCACCACCAGCGCATCCGACCCCAGGATGCGCTCCCTCTCCTCCATGGCCACGCCGTCGCTGTTCACCACCTCGCCCCTCGCCTCCGCTGCCAGTGCCACTTCCAAGCACGCGGGGGCGCCTAGGGGGAAGAAATAGCACTCCAAGTTGTTGCCCAGGCCCAGGTCTGGGGGGGGGAGAGAGGGGGGGGGATATGGGGGAGGGAAGTTGAAGTGCGGGGATGGGAGTTGGGGGGGGGAGGCGGGACCGGGGGAAAAACGGGGGAGGAGGAGGAGAAAACGGGTGTTAAGGAAGGAGAAAGAGCCGTGCCGTCTCTGTTCACCACCTCGCCCTTGGCCTCCGCTGCCAGTGCCACGACTAGACACGCGGGGGCGCCTAGGGGGAAGAAATAGCACTCCAAGTTGTTGCCCAGGCCCATGTCTGGGGGAGGGAGAGGGGGGAAAGGGGGGTGGAGAGGGGACGGAGAGGAATGGATAAGAGTGGGATCCCAGCGGGAAGAAATAGCACTACAGGTTGTTGCTCAGGCCCAGGTCTGGAGAGGGGTAAGGGCGAGGGAATGGGGAGAGAGGAGAGTGGGAGGTGGGAAGGGGACGGAAGAGAGCAGGGGGCTTTTATGAGAGGATTGTTGATGGATTGATGGACGGACGGATGGATGGTTGAACTGTGAAACAAGAAATCAGAGCTTCCAATTGGAGGAAAAAACACTTTTTTCCAATGCACACTCTCTCGCTTCACCACAGCGATGACTTTTCGAGTCGACTCAAAAGTCACAGAGAGACTGAGGCTTACCTCGGCAGGCCTTTGCCACCCAATCAAACAATCAAGGAAAAGGGGGGTGAGGGCTTTTTAGACACTCTCTGGCTCCACCACACGAATGCGGCTTTTCAGGTGTCTCAAATGCCCTCACCCCCCTTTTCTTCTTCCCCATCTACCCTCCCCCCTTTTTGCAGCACAGCGCAGCACATATTGCTCCAGGTCTACATGACCCAATCGAAGCTCTCCGGCTTGACACCTCCCCCTTCTCCCCCCTCTCCCCTTTCCCCCCCCCTCCCTTTTCCCCCCCCTCCCCTTCTCTCCCCACCCCTTCCCTCCCCCCGTTGACCAGCCCCCCAGCGTGCGCGCACCTCTACAGGCCTCTGTGGCCGTATTGAACGTCTCTGGCTTGATACCTCCCCCCTCTCACCCCACTCCCTCCCAACCCTTCCCGCCCCCCCCTTCCTACCACCAGCCCCCCTGTCGCGCACCTCTGCAGGCCTGCGTGGCCCTATTAAACGTCTCGGGCTTGACAACTCACTCCCCCCTCTCACCCCACTCCCTCCCACCCCCCCCCCCTTTCCCTCCTCCAGCCCCCCTGCCTGCGCGCACCTCTACAGGCCTGTGTGGCCCGATTGAACGTGTCGGGCTTGATGACGAGAGTGCGGTTGAAGCGCACAGCGAGGCTGAGGAACGACGACATGATGTGCAGCTGCGACCCCAGCCCGTGGTGCAGCGTCGCCCAGAACGTCAGCGCCAGGCGCCGCCCCGTGCAGTCCGGGGGCGCGGGGAACTGGTTCGCCCATAGGTCCCTCTGCGCTGTGCGCGTCTGCCCGAGGTTTGCTGCGTCTGACCCGCGGATCTGGGGGGAGGAGGGGGGCAGGGGAGGGGGGAGGAGAGGGGAGAAGGGGATGGGGGAGAGGAGGGGGGAAGGGGAGGGGGGAGGAGTGGGGGAGAGGAGGGGGGAGAGGAAGGTGGAAGGGATGGGAAGAGAGGAAACGGGAGGGAGGAGCGGGAGGGATGGAGTGGGTGAGGGGTTAGGGAGGGGAATGGGTGGGGAAGGGAAAGGGTGGTTCACCCACGGGCCCCTCTGTGCTGTGCGCGTCTGGCCAAGGGAAAACGGAGAGCGGGAGGCGGGGAGCGGTGTGGGTTTGGGGAGGGACGGTAGGTGCGACGGGTGAGGGAGGAGGGGAGAGGGGAAAGGGGAGGGGAGAGAGACGAGGGGAAAGGGGGAGGGGAGAAGGGAGAGCAAACAAGGGGAGGGAAGAGGGGAGAGGACGATGAATGGGGTGCGAGTACAACAGGTGAGCACCCTCTAGTTTCCATCTTCACATCCCCCCTCTCTCTCTCTCTCTCAGCTCCCTCAACCCGACCAAGACCCCACCTGCCGCACCCCCAACCCCCTCACCCCCACCCTCTCCCCCCCTCCTTACTTCCCCCCAAATCCCTACCCAAGGCGTTTGCGGGGTGCAGTTGGCGGGGGGAATGGCCGCGCTGCACTGGCAGCACTCCCCCGCGCGCGCCCACGCGGGCGCCTCCCCGTTCGGCCCCCTCGCCTCCGCGCGCGCGCGCGCAGCCGTGCGCGCGGCGCAGTCCTCCAGGTGGGGCGCGGGGGGCACGCCCGGGGGGAAGGCGAGCGCGGCGGGCGGGGATAGAGAGCCGTTGGCTAGCCCATAGGCCGACTCCCAATCCTGGACGGAGGGGAAGGGGAACCAGGGGAAGGAAGGGCGCAGGGGAAGGCAGAGGGCGGGGGGAGATGGGGGGGAGGGAGAGGGCGGGGGGAGATGGAGGGGAGGGAGAGGGCGGGGGGAGATGGAGGGGAAGGGGTGGGGGTAGGGGAAGAAGGGGGGGCGAGGGGAAGAAGGGGGGGCGAGGGGAAGAAGGGGGGGCGAGGGGAAGAAGGGGGGGCGAGGGGAAGAAGGGGAGACAGAGGTACAGAGTGAGGTGAATGGGTTAACGACGAGGGGAGGGGAAAATTGGGCGATCCATTCTAAAAGCTTATGCGTATCAGGCGGCATGATCGGTATCAGCACAGTGAAACTGTGAAACCAGCCCCCCACCTCGCCGCGGAACAGAAGGGGTGGTCAATATGGGGATGATACGAAGGGGCGGTCAAGCAGGCGTGGTTCAGGTGGAGTGCGGTGATAAGCGGTGCTGGTAAGCACAACGGAGGGAGGGTCCTAAAAGGGTGGAGATTAATCGCCAGATTGCTTGACAAAGTATCGCTGCGCGAACACAAGATCATACCTCGAAGAGTTTTTTTGCGCGTTCCAAGGCCACTCGATCGCTGCTGACGTGGCGCATCGCGCCGCCGCTGCTCGCCGTGATCCCCGTGATCAACGGCGACACGGCGACGCAGCACAACACGGCCCACGTGGCAAGTGACACGTGTTCTGGGACCGCCTGAACGGCACTCCTCCGCCGATGCGGTTCGCGGGATCGAGATCTTTGTTGGTAATGACACCGATGGCGCGATGAGGGATGAGATGATGAATTCAAAGACATGGCGACATATGGTTGAAGGGTATTGGTGGGGTCGACACGAGAATGGGTCGCACGAGTGGCGACGCGAGACGGAAGAAGCCGACGACGAGAGCGGATGGAGCAATCTGACGAGCTCTTCGTTGAGAGGTACGACGAGCAGGCGAAATGCGAGGAGCCCTCACCCATTTCGCGAAACGGCTGATCAGGTCAAGAAGACTAGATGCTAGCCGTTGGTCACGGAATACAGTCTAGCAACCGCTGCCGCCGCCACAACATGTTGAAACGCGGTCTAATCGAAATCTTACAATTTACAGCCCGAGGAAGCGAGCCGACCGATCGCGAAATATGCTGGAAAGAATTATCGAGGGGCGATCTTTTTCTGCGGATTTTGAGTGAACCGCAAAATGCGGGCGACGACGGCGCGCTGCTAGTTGTGTAGTCTGATGTGTTCTGGTGGTGATCGTATGTGGGGTGGGTGATCTGGCTGGTCTGTTTCCGATTTATGGCGACAGGATGGTGACGAAGAACTGGATACCCTGTAACACAGTTTGGGAGTGGAGAAGGCCATGAGGTGTCCGCTCGGTGTGATTGGGGGGATGACTACCTATTTCTGCATCAGGTAGAAATGATAACTCTGTCGAGGGCAAACTGTAAAGATTCGCATAGCTCAGTTTATTTTGTCTATTCAGTTTACAACCATTCAGTCTCTAATTAAAACCCGAAGCCTGAATTACAAGAACTGAGTCAACGCTTGGTTTGGTAGGTCCGGGGTTCGGGCAAAATGAGGTGCGGAGGAATTGCGAAAGGTGGCAGGTTAGCGAAACCTGATGCGACTCTCCCGTGAGGCAAACAGTTCGCAGGCAACCCGCATACCAACCCCAGAGGGAAAGAACAGCATAAGAAAACTGGTGCGACAGAACAAGCAAACATACTCATTCACTCGCTATTAGTATCCGACCATCGCACAACAGCTAGGGTTTTAGAGTGAGCGCCATTTAGACAACCGGAATTAGTAGGTGCAGCTTGTATACGCAATCGAAGCACGGAGAAAATGGGCGTGAGGAGATGAGAGAGCGCTTTGCCTACCTCGCGACCCTCGCCCGTCGCCCTTGCTTTCTCCGCCCACTGCCCTCACCCCGCCCGTCGCCCTCGCCGCCTCGCCGCCCGTCGAGGTCGGTTCCCTCGCCCGTCGCTCTCGCTTCCCCCGCCCGTCGCTCTCGCTTCCCCCGCCTACTACCCTCGCCTCGCCTGTCGCCCTCGCCGCTTCCCCGCCCGTCGCCCTCGCTTCCGCCCGTCACCGCCCGTCACCCTCCCTTCCGCCCGTCACCCTCCCTTCCACCCGTCGCCCTCCCTTCCGCCCGCCGCCCTTCCTTCCCCTCGGCGCGCTTCCTTCCGCCCGTCGCCCTCCCTTCGTCTCGTCGCCCTCCCTTCGTCTCGTCGCCCTCCCTTCCTCCCGTTGCCTTCCCGTCCGCCCGCCGCCCTTCTTTTCCCTCGTCGCGCTCCCTTCTTGCCCCCCTTCGTCTCGTCGCCTCTCTGTCGCTCGTCGCCCTCCTTCCCGCTCGTCCCCTCGCAATCCCCCTCTCTCTCTCCCCCCGTCGCCCTCTCTTTCCCCGTCGCCCTCCCATCCACTCCTTGTCCTCGCCATCCCTATCTTCTCCCTTCTCATCTCGCACACTTGTCACGCCCCCTTTCCCACCTGCACATGCACCCTTCCCATTCCCGAATAATCGCCTTTCACCCCCACACTGCATACATCTCTCCCTTTTCCCCCCATCAATCGCCCTGCTCCCCACCGTCCTCCCCCCAGCTCTCTCCCCGGCATCTCCCTCGCTCCCCACGTCCTCTTCCCTGCTTCCCCCCATCCCCTTCCGTGCTTCCCTCCATCCCCTTCCGTGCTTCCCCCCATCCCCTTCCGTGCTTCCCCCCATCCCCTTCCCTGCTTCCCCCCATCCCCTTTCCTGCTTCCCCCCATCCCCTTCCGTGCTTCCCCCCATCCCCTTCTGTGCTTCCCCCCATCCCCTTCCGTGCTTCCCCCCATCCCCTTCCGAGCTTCCCCCCATCCCCTTCCGTGCTTCCCCCCATCCCCTTCCGTGCTTCCCCCCGTCCCCTTCCGTGCTTCCCCCCATCCCCTTCCCTGCTTCCCCCCATCCCCTTCCCTGCTTCCCCCCATCCCCTTCCCTGCTTCCCCCCATCGCCTTCCCTGCTTCCCCCCATCCCCTTCCCTGCTTCCCCCCATCCCCTTCCCTGCTTCCTCCATCCTCTCACACTCTCACTCTCCTTCCCCCACCCTCTGCCCTGTTCCCACCTAGGAAACCCCATCCCTGTCTTTTCCTCCCACCCTCCTTCCCCCACTCTCCTTCCTCCTGCACTCTCTCCCTCCGTCCTCTCGCACTCTCACTCTCCTGCACCCTCTGCCCTGTTCCCACGTGCCCTCCCCATCCCTGCCTTTTCCTCCCTGCTCCGCCCTTCCCTCCCCCAGCCGTTCACAACCCTTCCCTTCCTTTTCATGCCCTACCCTTCCCCCTCACTCCTCACCTTCCGCCCTCTAATACCCATGCATGTGCACCCATTAGTGTCTCCCCATACATGCTTTCATTATGTGCGCTTGTGTGTATTCCCCTGCCGTTGTTCCCTTGCACCTCACTCCACCTCCCCCATGTTTCTTCACACGAATCTTTCTGCCTACTCCAATCTCCCCTATTTTTCAGTGGTGAAGCAGAGGAGCAAGCTGAGGCGCAGCTAGTCTATGCTTTGCATCGTACCACCACCTGTGTCTTGTGTGCTTTGCATCATTTTTGTTGAAGAGATGGATCTCAAAGGCATAATACCGTACCGTATGTAATTTTGTTTCTGCAGTGCAAGATATTCTTCCAAGATTGATGCACACTAAGAGTGTCAGAAGGGTACAGAAAGGCATGTGCACAATACTTTTGATTGTACCTTTTCCAAAGCCTCGAAAGAAACATGAAGGGAACTGTTTTCTCTACGAGCATGGCATGGGATGATGGGCCTCTGAGCGAGTTGCAGCACCAGAAAAATCATCAGTGTAGTCACTGCAATTGCCAGGGAGAGAAAGAGAATACGAGCGATGGGGAGGGGAAAGCGGGGAAAGAGGGGGAAGAGGGAAGCAGGGGGGAAGGGACAGGGGGAGATAGGACGATGTGAGAGGGAAAGGGGATAGGAAGAGGAAGTGGTGATGGGAGGAAGTGGTGATGGAAGGAAGTGGTGATGGGAGGAAGTGGTGATGGGAGGAAGTGATGATGGGAGGAAGTGATGATGGGAGGAAGTGGTGATGGGAGGAAGTGATGATGGGAGGAAGTGGTGATGGGAGGAAGTGGTGATGGGAGGAAGTGGTGATGGGAGGAAGTGGTGATGGGAGGAAGTGATGATGGGAGAAAGTGGTGATGGGAGGAAGTGGTGATGGGAGGAAGTGGTGATGGGAGGAAGTGGTGATGGGAGGAAGTGGTGATGGGAGGAAGTGGTGATGGGAGGAAGTGATGATGGGAGGAAGTGGTGATGGGAGGAAGTGATGATGGGAGGAAGTGATGATGGGAGGAAACACCTGGAGCGGAGGGGGAGAGGAGGGGATGGGGACAGGACGGATGGGGAGAGGAGGGATGGGGAGAGGATGGATGGAAAGAGGAGGGATGTGATGAGGAGGGATGGGTTTGGAAGAGGAGGGGATGGGGAGAGGACGGGACGTGATGGGAGGAGGGGCGTGATGAGGGGGAGAGGAGGGGATGGGGAGAGGAGGGGCGTGATGAAGGGAGAAAGAGAGGTTGGGAGGACGGGGGGAAGGGATTCACGCAGCACCACGTCCGCCTCTGTTGTGCGACTATGGGCGGCGGAAGGGGAGTGAGCGAGGGATACGGAGGGGAATGAGTGGGCGACGGGGAGGAGTGAGTGCGACCATAAGGAGTGGGCGTGGGCGACGGAGGGGAGTGAGCATGTGCGGCGGAGGGGACCGTCGCGGCGGGAGGGAGTGAGCGTGGGCGGCGGACGGGGAGTCGTCTCGCGCGCCGGGAGGGAGTGCGCGTGGACGGCGGGAGGAGATTGAAAGGGAGAGCGCGACGCGGGCGGCAGCGTGCGACGAGAGGGAATTGGCCGTGTGCGACGAGCGGGGGTGAGCGTGTGCGATGTAAGGATTGCGCGAAGGCGATGGAAAGGGAGTGAGCGTGGGCGACGGGAAGGGAGCGAGCGTGGGCGAGGGAAGTGATTGAGAGTGGGCGACGGAACGATTGCGCGTAGGCGATGGGAAGGGTGTGAGCGTGGGCGACGGGAAGGTCTTGAGAGTGGGCAACGGAAGGGAGTGCGCGTGGGCCGAGGTAACTGACGGAGTGCGCGGGGGCGACGGAAGGGAGTGCGCGTCTGCGGCGGGAACGAAGTGAGCGTGGGTGACGGAAGGGAGTGTGCGTAATCGGTCTCGGCGCTCCCGCGTGGGCGACGGGAGGGAATTGTAATCCGCGAGAAAACAGAGCGCGCGTGTGCGACAATGGAGCGAGCGCGAAGGAGACGGGAGGGGAGGGAGCGTGCTCGTTGTCGCGAGGAAGCGTGAGCGATGGAGGGGAGTGCGTGTGTGGAACGGAAGGGGACGGAGTGTGGACTACGGGGAGAAGAAGCGAATGCGACGAAGTAGGGCGATTCACCTTAGAAACGCGGACAGAAAGTTATATCTCTGGCACCTAAGGAATGGAGTATTAGTCCTAACGAGTAAGGCGGGTCTATGAGGCATGGGGCTGGAATGAGGTTGGAGCCTAGCTGTTCTAAGCTATGGCTGCCGCTGGTGCTGATCGGACTAGGCAGTTTGTATCGACCTGAATTACAGGTTTCCAGTTTGGTGTGCACACCAAGGCCAGAGTGGTTGCGCAGGAACCGAGCGACACTTCCGTGAGCTGCCTGCGACTTCATCACGTTTTCCCCGTGCACAACTGGTAACCACCCTGGTTCGGGAGGGAAAGTGTTAAAGCTGAAGTATACATTTGTCAGCAGGGTTCAGGGTTTAGGGAGTGAGCCTCACAGGTTTGGGGCAACTTTTCAAATTTCAAAAGTTTTTGAACTCTTCCTTTCAAATGTATACCGCAGCTTTAACACCTCCCAACTTTTTTTGAAATTCAGGCTGCGGGTTTTAAGACATTGTGCTCTCCATGAATAACATTTGACATACCAATAATACATGTCACCAGTCTCCATCGTTCATGGCAATAAACGGATAAAATAGGCGTCCACTTGTAGAACGAAGCTCATTCATCAATCTACTCCAATTGGAACCAAGAGTCCCAATGAAGTAGTCGCTTTGCGCAGATATAAGTACACTCGCAAAGCTTATGGCCACGGATTGTGCGTCATCATAGTGTCGTGTGTCGCTCGTGGACGAATCTTGCCGGGCATTCTTGGAGTAAATAAATACCCAGTCCTTGTACTTTGCAACTCCATCAATCACAGCCTGCACCAAAATCCACGGAAAAAAAGGGGGATAAAACACACAATCAAAATACTATCATCTACACAGCAAGTGCATGGCAAGTCACTCATATCAAGCAGCACACGTCAACAAAAACACTCGTGAAACACACCCCCAACCTTCGGGAACCAGCCGTAGCAAGAAAGGCTCACAAAGCTGCAACCCGCAAACTCCACACACTCACGCATCCCAACCCTCAGCCACCCACACACCCGCCCACCCACCCACCCCATACCTGAGACTCGGTGTTAAGCCACACATAAGACAGGTCCGCACGAATGAGCCGGAGCCTGTTCAAATAGAAGATATACAAGCTGAGTGGCATGAGCTGCATCTCCTCCACCTTGTCACTCTGCCGCACATGCAGGCTCACAATGGGACTCATCACATACGGTTCCCCCCCCACTCCTTCAAACATCTCCCTCAGATACGCCGACCGCTTCTCCCTCTCCCCGCCGCCGCCGCACGCATCCTTGCTGCACGCGCCATGCGCCCAGGGAAACAGCCCCTGGGACTGTTTGAACGACCCTTCCCGGAACGGCACGGCAGCGGCGGCTGTGGCTTGCGGGGACAGTTTGATGTTGCTGCGGGCTGCATCGCCCGCGGTGTCCCCGGCGAGTTCCCGGAGGATCTCTGCGCGTGTGCTGTCGAAGCGGGCGAGGCGAGCAGCCACGCGGTGCCCGTAGGAGGAGTGGCGCACGCGGTTGGTCACGTGGCAGAGGTACGCGGAGGGCCAGCGCAGCATGAAGCGCGCGGCTTGCGCCCGCCACCAATGGACCTGAAACGGCGGGCGGGACCGTGTGGGGAAGGGGAGGGGGGAAGGGATGCAGAAGAGGTGAGAGGAGGGAGGGCCTGAGAGAGAGAAGGTGAATGGATTCCGCACGACTGTCTAAGGTCATAGTGCACGGGTTGAGCTTGCCACCTGGGATGCAGAGCACCTGCAGCCATACAGTCTCTCTCACTGCCCACACCACATGCACCACGACAGCACGCCAGCACCCACGCGGCATGACCAACCACCACATGGAACTGCATACATACTTGCATCACGTGTCCCTTCCTCCACTTCACTCTGTGCTGTGAACATGCCACACAGTGCCCGGCTGTTGCAGGCGTTTTGACACGTCCCACAACTCGACTTTCAAACATCCCACAGGTTGATTCTGAGACGCCTCAAGCGCCGATTTCGGGAGTTTCCAGAAGTGCGCACCTGCATTGTGTGTGCCTTGTGCGACTCTGAGCCCGGGACATGCCACACCGTGTCCGGCTGTTGCCATTGCGCCCCCCCCCACCGCCTGCCAAGCCATCAATGCGTGAGCGGGGGGTGGGAGCACGGGGAAAGGGGGGGAGGAGAGGGGGGGAGGAATGGATGGGAGAGGAGAGAGGGGGAGCATGGAGAGAAGAGAGATTTATGGGGAGAGGCAACGGGACAAGGGAGGGGGGAAAGAAGAGGGGAGAGGCGAGAGGGGAAAGGGGAGCGGGGAACGGGGAGAGGGGAGAGGCCCAACCCAGCCCATAGCAACACAGCATAACCCACCCCAGCCCAACCCAGTCCAACCCACTCCAAATACCCCAATCCAGCTCAACCTGAGCCCACCATGTGATGTTGGCCTTCATCTCGAGGTCCCCATAGGGCATGTAATCCAGGCAGGCGACCACGTCTGACGACCCGGCGACCTGCGAGGCAAAGGAGTGCGAGCACTGGAGCGCCTTGCTGTCCTTCATCTCCCGCACTATCTGCTGGCACGCGGGGTCTGCGAAGGAGAAGAAGAAGCACTCCCACTCGCCGTACTGCCCGGCAGCTGCTCACGCGACGATGCGGGTATGTGCATGCATGGGCGGGCGGGGGAAAAAGGAGAGGACAAGCCGGCTTCTTTATTTCTATTCTTAGGAACCAAACTTGCACTGGAGCGCCTTCCTGTCCTTCATCTCCTGCACCACCTGCAGGGCACTCCCACTCGCAGGTCCGCGAAGGAGAAGAAAGGAGAAGCACTCCCACTCGCCGTACTGCCCCGCGACTGCACAGGCCAAAGTGATGCATGCATGCACGCACATGCATGGGCAGGTGGAATGGGGGGGGAGGGGGCGTGGGGAGGGTATGGGAGTGGTTTTGCGATGTTGTAGGAGTTGGGTGCTGCTGTATAGCTGCAGAGGATGATGTGATGCATGCATGCGCACGCAGGAGAGGGTGCGTGGGGAGGGTATGGAGAAGGTATGGGGAGGGTTTGAAATGTTGTGCAAGTTGGGTGGAAATCACGCATGGAAACACATGGGCGAGACAGGGGGAGAGTGGAAACAGTTGCATGGGAGGGCTTTTGACCGTCTAAGAGAATAGTAAAAAAGTAAGTTCGTCAGTGGGTGGGTGGGTGGGTGAGTGAGTGAGTGAGTAAGTGAGTGAGTGAGTGAGTGAGTGAGTGGGTGAGTCAGTCAGCCAGTCAGTCAGTCAGTCACAACGTCAGTCAGACCGTCAATCAGACCGTCAGTCAGACAGTCAGTCAGTCAGTCAGCCAGTCAATCAGCCAGTCAGTCAGTTAATCAGTCAATCAGTCAGTCAGTCAGTCAGTCAAGTCAGTCAGCCAGTCAGTCAGTCAGCCACTCAGCCAGTCAGCCAATCAGCCAGTCAGTCAGTCAGCCAGTCAGTCAATCGAGCAGCCAGACTTACTCATTCAGTCCGTCCGTCCCTCCCTCCTCACTCTTACACCCTGCCTCTTCCAAGTTCCATCCACCCCCCATACACCTCCCTTCCGTTCATACGCCCCGTTACCACAACGAGCATACAGCTATATACTGGATGACAATCCTAAGAAAAACGCATTGCCAGCGTATCTAGAGAATCCCTCCCATCCCTGCCAGAGCCACCCACTGCACCTGCACTGCACGACATGACAGTTCTCCCAACCACCACACCCATTCCTCCCTCCTCCCATCATCCCCCCCTTTCACAGCTTCCCCCCACCACACCCCCCCCCTCACCCGCCCACCCAGCCACACGCACCCGCTCCCTCCCTCCCGTCCCCTCTCCCTCCCTCCGCCCCGCGCACCTTTACAGCCAGGCTCCTCGGCGCGGCCGTACGAGCCCGGGATGGCGACGAGAGTGCGGTTGAACTGCAGGGCGATGCTGAGGAACGCGCCCATGACGTGCACCTGCGACCCCACGCCGTGGTGGTTCTGCGGCGCCCACTGCACCACCAGCACCTTCCTGCCCGCGCACTTGCGCTCTGCTGGGAACTGGTTCTCCCATATCTCCTTCTGCACCCGCCGCGTCATTGCTAGGTTCTCGTCGTCCGCTCCCCGAACCTGCGAGTGTTGGAAGGTTTGGGGGAGGTTCGGGCGGGAACGGCGGGGGGAGGAGGGAGAGGGGGAAGGGGAAAGGGGGGGGAGACGGAGAGGAGGGGGAGGGAAGGGGGTGGGAGGGGGAGGAAGGGGTGGGAGGAGGGAGAAGAGAAGGGGAGAGAAGGGGGGTGTGGCGAGTGAATCGTCTTACTTGAGCTGCGGCAGGGAGACGGGAACTAGAAGGGATTTGAGGAGGTGTTTTGGAGGGGGAAGTGGTTGAAGCTGCAGTGGATGAATTGCGTCTGGACAAGGCAGTTTGAGAGGACATAGGATGAGCAGTTTGCCACTGCACAACAAGGCACGTGCATGGAAGTACGCAGAGATGTGCAAGAAAACACGATGCACAATGTAGGGCGGGAGGGAGGGAGGGAGGGAGGGAGGGAGGGAGGGAGGGAGGGAGGGAGGGAGGGAGGGAGGGAGGGAGGGAGGGAGGGAGGGAGGGAGGGAAATCACAGAGTGTGTAGCGCATGAGGAAGCTCTTTCAACGACCAACATGACGCTGCAAAGAGGGGAGCGACGTCTGACAAGAGGAGCAGGACGCCAAGTGGCGAAACAAAGAGGGGGAGGGCAAGAGGCAGGGTGAGGGTTGGTTGGGGGGTGGGTGAGGGCTGGCTGTCGGAGTGGACGGGGGCGGTAGACGCGGGAGATGAGAAGAGCGAGACGCTGTGATGGGGCAGTAAATGTCAAGGAGCGAGAAACAGGTGCTTGCGCCCCTCCCCACTGCTTGCCCCCCCCCCGCTGCTTGCGCCCCTCCCAACTGCTTCCCCGCTCATGCTCCTTCCGCACCCGCGCTCACATCTCATCCGCGCTCGTCTAACCCGCGGTTCAGTCTCACCCACGGGGGTTGCGGGTTGCATCCGCAGCACTTGGGCGGGCGCGCCCATTCCGGCGGCTCCCCGTTCGCCCCGCGCTGCTCCGCCGCCAGGCGGAACGCCGTGCGAGCCGCGCAGTCCTCGAGGTGCGGCGCGGGGGGCACGTTGGGCGGAAGGGAGATGTTGGCGGGGGGAAGTTGGTTGTCCTCGTGCAAGCCGTAGATGCTCTCCCATACCTGATTGACGAGAGGGGGAACGGAGAGGCGGAGCGGAGTAGAGGAGAGGAGGAAAGGAGGGTTGCGGGGAGAGGAAGGGAGGAGAAGCGGGAGGAAAAGGAGGGGGTGTTGAGAATAGGTGGAGGTATGGGGGTGAGACGGGGAGGGTAAAGAGTAGAGAGGGTGAGTGAGAGAGACAATAAAGAACGAAGTCGAGACTCGCTAAGTAGAAGCAGGTGGCCTGTTACGCGGTAACCAGGTGGCCGAAGAATATGCATGGGCTCCAAGCTCCTAGCGCAGACAGCGCAAATAGAGCAGATAAGAGGATCGCGCGAGCACCTAGCGCGGATAGGGAAAAACGAAGAATACGCGTGGAGACGTTCGATGAAGAGAACGACGCAGCCGTGCTGACGAGAGGTGGATGGACTCGATACAGTGACGAGGGTTGGCACTGACTCGATATAGTGACATGACGTGCTCGAAGCCGGACTCCCCTCCAACGGAGTGGCTGCTTGGATCGATCGGTTCCGACGCGCAACGTGCCGGCACCTCGAAGATAAGGCAAAGAACTAAGAAGGGGATCGCGCGAATTGCGGAACGCTCTGATCGCTGTGCCATGACTCTGACCAGTGGTGTGGACGGAGCTTATAGCGAATGCTGTGTAATTCTGAGTGGTTAAGAAGAGCACATTATCTTCTCGTAATGGACCCGAAAAAAACGGTGGAAGAGAAATTTAACACTAAAAACAAAACTAGGTGGTACCGAAAAATGGCAATCGACCCAGCTCTAAGTCAGCTGATCCGCATTCGGGCAAGTAGCACGTGTCCCCGACAGGTATTCCCCATTATTTCATCGCGCTCAAACGCCAATTAAACCATCGCGACGCGAAGCACCGGAAAATCCGGAAGTAGCCAGATTGATCAGACTATTATGAACGTTGATAGGCTTGGGGAAGAGGAGAAGGCTGAGGATGGATGAAGGCACAGAAGCCGCGTAAGGAGCAGGGTTGTTGGGGGTTGTGGTGGCTGGTAAGCCTCAATATTACTCCCTACACCTTCTAATGCCGATCTTAGTTTAGGATCACAAACTCAAAGCTAGGGGGTAAGGTCTCCTGACCGGAGCAGTATATCGGAAACATTATTAACGACTTCGTGACAATTCAACGATGCAACGTGGCAACGACGAATCAGACAGCAGCACCACATCACTCCCTCATCCTGCTTTCGGTATCTGCCAGGAGCTTAGAAATTAGAAACGAAGAAAATGCATACGGTATATTCCATAAATGTTATGGGTGCAATTCAGCTCCTCCTCCCCTCTTTTTCCCTTCCACACTCCCTTTTTCTCCCCCGCCCTTCTTTTTCTTCCTCCCTTTCTTTTATCCATCCCCACCCCATGTTCTTTCTGCACCCTTGCTCTCCTCCCTGCCTCACAAAAATCCATCCTGACACCTCACACCCAGAAAGTGAATGCAACGGAATGTTTGACTTAGGAGAGCAAGGCATACAAATAGAAACCCTAAGAGTGTTGTACTCCTTAGAGTGCTACTCACTGCAGCCTACAACCAATAACAACATTTGACACACCCCCGTAGGCTAAATGAGGGGCATCAAAGCAAGCATGGTGAACAAACAGTCATAAGACCAGTCAAAGCAAGAAACAAGGCAAGCTCAGGGTGGATCTCAAGGACACCACACAAATTCCGAGCGCAAGCAAGCGGCCACAAGGCCAGTTCAAGAGTTCACTAGGATATGTATATGAAAAACACAACAAGCAGAGCAAGCAACAAGACTACAGCAACCAAGGGCCTACCTCAACAAGCCCCAACTGCACACAAAACCTGTGGTGATCACCAAGCGCCAAGGCCTTGGTGAAGACGTCTGCGGTGTTGGCCTCTGAGGCCACAAAGTCCAGGCGTGCCTGGCCGCGTCGCTGTAGCTCTCGCAGGAGGAAGTACCTCACGTCAATATGTTTCACTCTGCTCTCCAGTCGAGGCTCTCGACACAGGAGGATCATGGCCTTGTTGTCAGCGTACAAGGTCGGTGCAGAGCGAGGCCGCTCACCAAGATCGGCGAGCAAGAAGGTCAACCAGCGAAGCTCCTGTGCCGCCATGGCACCAGCGTAGATCTCTGCCTCTGCACTGGAAGTAGCCACAGACGACGACCGTGTAGACCTCCACGACACAGCACCAGCTTCCAGACTGAAGCAGTAACCCTGAGTCGAGCGCTGAGTCTCCACGTCGTCAGCGTAGGAAGAGTCGCAGTGACCAGTCAATGCCACTGGCTGAGTCCCTCCAAGCACAAGCCCCATGCCTGATGTAGTCGCCAGGTACTTCGCCACCCTCACAGCAGCTGTCCAGTGGACAGGACGGTGTCTCCCAGTCGCAACAAAGCGAGAGAGGACGCTGAGGGGAAAGGCGAGGTCCGGCCGAGTACAAGTCATCAGGTACATGAGGCAGCCCACCAGCTCTGCGTAGGGACCACTGGGCTCAAAAGGCTCGTCGGGAAAGGGGCCAGTGAGTCTGTGTTCAACAGCAAGAGGTGTGGGCTGTGTGGTGGAGAACTGGAAGTCGAACCGCCGAAGGACCTGCTGCACCATGTGTGACTGCGTCAGTGTGATGGTGCGAGCGGCTCTGTCCCTGGTGATCTGCAGGCCAAGGTAGCGCTGCAGTTCACCTAGGTCAGTGCACGTGTGTCTCTTCTGCAGTTCGGACTTCACCTGAGCCAGAGCTGCCCTGTCTGCTGTGGCAAAGACCAAGTCGTCGACGTACACTAGTATAAAGAAATGAGTGGAACCAGTGCGAACAAACAGCGACGGGTCGGCAGAGGAAGGACAAAACCCAAGGTCACGAAGCGTGGAGCGCAGAGTGTCGTGCCACTCACGGGGCGACTGGCGGAGACCGTAGACTGGCCGTCTCAGGCTCCACTGGGTCCCAGGTGGGAAGGTGTCAGTGAAGCCAGGAGGGCGGCGCAGCCATATCTCCTCGTGTAGTCGGCCCTGGAGAAACGCAGTAGAGAAGTCAAGGGAGTGCAGCTCGTAGTCTCGCTGTGCTGCTACGTGCAGTAACACCCGAAGAGTAGTCATCTTCGGGGTCGGGGCGAAGGTCTGGAAGAAGTCAACTCCCTCACGCTGACTGAAACCCCTAGCCACGTAGCGCGCCTTGAACACAGGCGGTGAACCAGGCGGCCGTCACCTTGAAGAGCCACATGCCATCGACTACGTTCGCCCTAGGAGGGGGAACTGCGTCGACGTAGGTGCATGTCGATCTCCAAGACGCTAACTCCGAGGCCATAGCCGCTTTCCACTGTGAGGCCCACGCCCCTGACACTGCCTCGCGGTAAGTGCGAGGAGTCGGTATGTCAAGGGCGTCGGGGTCTCCCTCAGGGGATAGCAGCATGGCACAGACAGAGGGAGAAGCGGCTACCCAGTACTCCAGCTCAGACTCTCTGTCCTCTAGGACGTCACAGCCAAGGGCAAACCCACCCCTGACGGACAGAGGACGGGAGGGAGGAGCTGGCACCACACGGGTGGTGTAGTCAAGGCGACTGGCGGCAGCAAACTCAGCGACAGCGGCAGTGAGAGCCGAGACAGACGACGGAGGGAAACGAGAGTCGGTGACAAGAGTGGCGAGGACACGAGAGACAACAGGACGAACAGCGCGGTAGTAGTCAGTGACAGGAGTAGGGGGGAAAGGGAGAGAGGACGGAGGTGGACACGGGAGAACGGACTCAGGAGGAGGACGACGAAGAGACGAACAAAGGAGGGCAGTGCGGAGGTCGGTAACGGGAGACGAGGGACGAGCACGCGGAGGACAGGGACGGACACGAGAGTGCGGGACACCAGGTGGAGGAGACTGTGGTGGAGGAGAAGACCAGACCGCCGGACTGGCGTCAGGAGGAGGAAACGTGGGACCAAACGCTGGAGGGGACGGAGTGTGAACAGGAGGAGAGGAGGGAAGACCAAGGGCCCGAAGGCCACTCACGGGTGGGAACAACTGCCGCTCCAGAGGGAGCTGCTGTGGTCGCAGCTGCGGCGGCGGTGTCTGCTGCTGCTGCGGCTGCTGCTGCTGCTGCTCCAGCAGGTCCAACTGCCGCAACTCCTGCCGCTCCCTCTCCAACAGCACCTGCTCCTCACGCTCACGCCGACGGGCCACCTGGAGACGTGTGTCGTGGCGGTGGGGAGCCGGAGTGGACTCCGCAGAACCAGTGTCTCCTGCTCCAATCTCCTCAGAACCAGCACCTCCAGTGCCAGCGCCTCCAGCACCAGCACCCCCAGAACCAGCACCTCCTGTGCCAGCACCTCCAGCTCCAGCACCTCCAGAACTAGTACCGCCAGTGCCAGGACCTCCAACTCCAGCACCCCCAGAACTAGCACCTCCAGTGCCAGCACCTCCAGCTCCAGCACCCCCAGAGCTAGCGCCACCTGCGCCAGCACCTCCAGCTCCAACACCCCCAGGACTAGCACCTCCAGTGCCAGGACCTCCAGCTCCAGCACCCCCAGGGCTAGCGCCACCTGCGCCAGCACCTCCAACTCCAGCACCCCTCAAACGAGCACCCCCGGACCGAGTACCGCCAGTGGCTGCTGTCAAAGTATATGCATGTTATATATGTGTAGGCTGTAGTGGGGTAGCCAATATGGGGTACAGCCCCTTTTAGGGTTTCATACTTGTACCCAACTCTTTCATAGTTCATTCATTCCTGTCTCTTGATTCTGACATGGTTTCAGAGCAGTAGGTCCGTAGGACCGTTTTTTTTTCGGGCCCACCTACCGCTACCCCACGACTGTGACTGTGACTGACTGTGCCTGTGACGTGCTGCGCTGCGCGCGCCGTCTGCCTGCTGCCTACTGTCTTCTGACTATGCGATCTGCTGCTGCTTAGAGCGCGCAGACCTAATTCCTGCGCGGGGCTCGTTATTTGCCCACCGCGTCGCCCACCCTGCCCGAGTCGCGCCTCGGCAGCCCGCGCGCGGCTCGGTGCTGCTTCGCGCGCCGCGTCTGCAGCCCGCGCAGCGCGTTGCAGCCCCGCGCGTCGCGACAGCTGCCCGCGCGTCGCGCTGCAGCCCCGCGCGCCGCGACCGCTGCCCGCGCGTCGCGCTGCAGCCCCTCGCGCCGCGCGCGCTGCCCGCGCGACGCGCTGCAGCCCCGCGCGCCGCGACCGCTGCCCACGCGTCGCGCTGCAGCCCCGCGCGCCGCGACCCACCTGCTTCTGCCGCGGCCGCGCCCTGCCGCCGACACGGCCCCGCCCGGACGCTGACGCGGCCCCGCCAGCCCTGCAGCTGACGCGGCCCCGACCTGCCGCTGACGCGGCCCCGCCCTGCAGCTGACGCGGCCCCGCCCTGCAGGTGCCGCGGCCCTACTCTGCAGCTGCTGCTGCGGCCCCGCCGTCGCCGCCGTCGTGCGCCTCCCCTGCCGCCGCCCGCCGAGAGCCGGCCCTGCCCGCCACTGGTGAGCACCTGCCTTGTTCGCGCACTGCAGCGCCCTCTGCCTGCCTGTCTACCTGCCTGCCTGCCTGCCACTCCTGCCGCGCCTGCCCTGCCCGAGCTGCTGCTACTACTGTTGCTACTGTTGCTACTGGCGGTGGCCAGATGCAACTCCAGCGACGCCCGCGCGAGTCTCTCACGCCTCAGCAGCTTCGTGAGTGGTACGCTAGTTGGGGTTGTGGCGGTAGCCGTCGTGACTGTCGCCCTGGAGCTGGTCGGTCGAGTGGTACGCTCAGAGTCGAGGGTCTCGGAGTACCGTTCGCTGCCCGTACGTCCCACGCACAGGTGATCGGTCTGGTCAGGCTTGCGGGACACTTGGTCACACCCAGTCCCGCTGCTTCGCCCGTCTGAGCGACGCCTGGCGCACAGAGTTTGGTGACGAGGCTGAGCTCCCCACCTGGCTGGAGCTGCTTGGGCAGGGGGTAGATATCTTTGCTCTTGACTATGCTGCTATTCTCACTGCCATGTATGCATTGCCTACTAGTGATGACCGTGCCTGTTCCCTGTGCGTACCGCCTGACCCAGGTATAGAGGCTGCTGCTCTAGGTGCTAGTGCGTCTCCTGCGCTAGGTGCTGGTGAGGCTGCTGCTCTAGGTGCTCGTGCGTCTCCTGCTCCAGGTGCTGGTGAGTCTGCTCTCTCTGGTACTGCGCCTGCTGAGGCCGTGTACACCTTCACACTTGACTCAGGTGCTTCCCGCTCCTTCTTTCGCGACAGCACCACACTCACGCCGCTCCGTCGGCCAGTTGCAGTCTCACTGGCAGACCCCTCTGGGGGTCCAGTCCTTGCGCACTCCTCCACGGTCCTGCCGTGTCCGGCGGTCCCGTCTGGCTCCCTGTCAGGTCTTCACCTCCCCTCGTTCTCTACGAACTTGGTGAGTAGAGCTGACCTACAGGATGTGTGGGTTGACCAGTTCACCCCTGGAGGTCAGCGTGTGACCCACTGTACGTGCTCCCGGACTGGTCGGCACCTGGCCACGTTCACCCGAGAGCCTGGCTCGAGTCTGTACACACTGACCACTGTGTCCCCTCAGGTAGCTGCGTCTGCGTCTGCGTTTACGTCAGGTCAGCTAGCGGCCCCCTGCTCGTGTCGCGCTTTGTCGCACCAGACCGTCCTGTTGCACCACCGCCTTGGTCACCCCTCGGTGCAGCGCCTTCGTCGCATGCACAGCCGTTTCCTTGTCTCTGGACTTCCAGAGACTCTGCCTCCTCTACCGCCCTCGCCTGCTCCTCCCTGTCTTCCCTGTGTCGAGGGGCGGCAGCGCGCCGCTCCTCACTCCTCCTCGTTCCCTCCCACAGAGGCTCCCTTGCAGACTCTCCACCTGGACGTGTGGGGCCCAGCCCGCGTCCGTGGACACGGCCACGAGCGGTACTTCCTGCTGGTCGTCGACGACTACACGCGTTACACCACGGTCTTCCCCTTGCGCAGCAAGGGGGAGGTCCCTGATGTTTTGATCCCCTGGATCCGCGCTACTCGTCTCCAGCTCCGCGAGCGGTTCCAGTCGGACTATCCTGTCCTGCGTCTGCACTCTGACAGAGGTGGTGAGTTCTCCTCAGACCTCTTGGCAGCCTACTGTGCGGAGCACGGCATCCGCCAGTCGTTCACGCTTCCGGCCTCTCCGCAGCAGAATGGGGTTGCTGAGCGCCGCATTGGCTTAGTCATGGAGGTCGCTCGTACCTCCATGATTCATGCGGCTGCCCCCCATTTTCTGTGGCCGTTTGCGGTCTGGTACGCCGCGCATCAGCTCAACCTCTGGCCCCGTGTCTCCTTGCCGGAGACCTCGCCCACACTGCTGTGGACGGGGAAGGTTGGCGATGCGTCGCGTTTCCGGGTTTGGGGTGCTCGTGCCTTTGTCCGCGATACCACCGCGGACAAGCTCTCCGCCCGCGCTGTTCCCTGTGTCTTCCTTGGCTTTGTCCCTGACGCGCCTGGTTGGCAGTTTTACCACCCCACCTCGCGCCGTGTCTTCCCCTCTCAGGACGTCACGTTCGACGAGTCGGTTCCCTTTTACCGTCTCTTCCCCTACCGCACTGCCCCTCTCCCCCCCCCGCCGCTCTTCCTCGCTCCAGGTGCTCCCCAGGTAGACCCCCTCCCCGCTCCCGGTCCTGCTCCTTCAGGTGTGTCTCAGGTAGACCCTCCTCCTCAGGTTGAGGTCACTGGTGACTCAGGTCCTGCTGAGGGTGGTCCTGCTCGGGGTGCTGCTGCTGGGGGTGCTGAGCCTGGGGGTGCGGAGCCTGGGGGTGCTGAGCCTGGGGGTGCTGAGCCTGGGGGTGCTGAGTCTGGGGGTGCTGAGCCTGGGGGTGTGGAGCCTGGAGGTGCAGAGCCTGGGGGTGCGGAGACTGGAGGTACTGAGCCTGTGTGTGAGGAGTCTGGGGGTGCTGAGCCTGGGGGCGCTGAGGCGTCTGGTGAGCAGTCTCCCTGAAGCGGCCGTCTCCGTAGTCGCTCCGCTGGTGCCTCACCGCTGCACTCTAGTCGTCGACTCCCTCTCTCCCCACAGCAGCTGCTTGAGTGGTACGCTGGCCGTCAGGGTCGCGCTGTTGGAGCTAGGGGCCCTGCTGTGGGAGGCGCTGGAGCTGGTGACTCTGCCACTGGAGTTGTCTCTGCTGGAGGTTCTGGAGCTGCTGAGGGTGCTGGAGCTGGAGGTGCTGGCGCTGGTGGCGCTGGAGCTGGAGGTTCTGGAGCTGCTGGAGGTGCTGGCGCTAGTGGCGCTGGAGCTGCTGAGGGTGCTGGCGCTGGTGGCGCTGGAGCTGGAGGTTCTGGAGCTGCTGAGGGTGCTTGCGCTGGAGGTTCTGGAGCTCCTGAGGGTGCTGGCGCTGAGGGTTCTGAGTCTACTGTTGCGCGGTTTCCTTGGAGTAGCCGCCTTCGTCCGCGTGTGCCTCTCACCTCGCAGCAGCTGCACGAC
Source organism: Closterium sp. Naga37s-1 (assembly GCA_947471745.1). Taxonomy (NCBI): domain Eukaryota; kingdom Viridiplantae; phylum Streptophyta; class Zygnematophyceae; order Desmidiales; family Closteriaceae; genus Closterium; species Closterium sp. Naga37s-1. The sequence goes on from CANJKZ010000813.1 coordinate 3,052,364, forward strand.
TGGTACGGTCGCCGTCAGGGTCGCGCTTCTGGAGCTCGGGGCTCTGCCGCTGGAGGTACTTCTACTGCCGTCACTGGAGCTGGGAGTGGTGCTGGTCCCGGAGGTGCTCGTACTGGAGGTACTGGAGCTGCTGGGGCTGGAGGTGCTGAGCCTGAGGGTGCTGCTGCTGGAGGCACTGAGGCTGGAGACCCTGGGACTGGAGGTACCGGTTCTGGGGGTGCTGCTGTTGGTGGAGCTGGTCCAGGAGGAGCTGGCGCTGAGGGTTCTGGAGCTGCTGGAGGTGCTGAGCCTGAGGGTGCTGCTGCTGGAGGCACTGAGGCTGGAGACCCTGGGACTGGAGGTGCCGGTTCTGGGGGTGCTCCTGTTGGTGGAGCTGGTCCTGGAGGAGCTGGCGCTGAGGGTTCAGGGACTGCTGGAGGTGTTGGAGCTGCTGGGGGTACTGGAGCTGCTGGTGCTGGTGTCACTGCACAGCCGCGCCTGTTCTTCGCTCCACCGTCTCCGTCGTCTCAGCCACCGCCTGACTCTGTGCTTCGCCAGGTTCTTAGTCTCCCTTCTTCTACTGGTCTTCCGTTACAGCCTGGCTCACCGCTGCCTGCTCCTTCTCCTTACACTGAGCAGCTAGGGAGTCTTACTGAGCGTCGTGAGCCTGCGTCGCGTCCTGTCTCGCCTGTCTGTTCTGGTCGTTCCGGTCGTCGTGTTCCTCGTCCGCGTCTGCCGGCTGTCCCCGACACCCACCTCGTAGTCTGTCGTCCTTCCTCTCCTCCGCAGCGTGTTCTTCTGCCGTCCCCTCCTGCGTCTTCTCTGCCTGTCGTTGCGGACCCCGAGTCTGACCGGTTTCGTGCTGAGCACCCTACTGTCACGCGTCTGCTAGCCACTGTTGTCACTGACCCGTCGTTTGAGTCTGCTACTACGTCTGCCTTAGTTGCTGAGCTTGTGGACTTTGCTGCTGCCTGTCGTCTAGACTACGCTGCTAGTCTTGTTGCTGAGTCTGAGTCTGTCTGTCCTCCGTCCGTCGGGGGTGAGTGTGCTCTTGGCACGGACGTCCTTGAGGACAGGCAGGAGGACCTTGAGTGTCTTGCAGCCGCTGCGCCTCATCTCGTGTCCATGCTGCTTGCCCCTGAGGGAGACCCGGATGCTCCAGACATCCCGACCCCGCGCTCTTACGCTGAGGCGATCGCGGGTGAGTACTCCTCTCAGTGGCAGACAGCCATGGACGCAGAGATGGCATCCTGGAAGTCCACAGGCACCTACGTCGATGAGGTTCCCCCACCTGGGGCGAACATTGTCAGTGGCATGTGGATTTTCAGGGTGAAGCGGCCGCCAGGTTCTCCGCCTGCCATCAAGGCGCGTTACGTTGCACGAGGTTTCAGTCAGCGAGAGGGAGTAGACTTCTTCCAGACCTTCTCCCCCACCCCGAAGATGACCACTCTTCGGGTGCTGCTGCACGTTGCCGCTCAGCGAGACTACGAGCTTCACTCTCTTGACTTCAGCACAGCCTTCTTACAGGGCAGCCTGCACGAGGAGATTTGGCTGCGCCGCCCACCTGGCTTCACTGGGTCGTTCCCTCCTGGTACCCAGTGGAGCCTCAGGCGGCCGGTCTACGGTCTCCGCCAGGCGCCACGTGAGTGGAACGACACACTGAGGACGACACTTGCGGCTCTTGGGTTTGCTCCGTCGACTGCTGACCCGTCGCTGTTTCTGCGCACCGACACTTCGCTGCCGCCGTTCTACATCCTCGTGTACGTCGACGACTTGGTCTTTGCCACTGCTGACACTGAGGCTCTCGCCCTGGTGAAGTCGGAGCTGCAGAAGAGACACATGTGCACAGACCTGGGTGAGCTGACAAGCTATCTTGGCTTGCGGATCACCCGGGACAGAGCACGCCGCACCATCACACTGACTCAGTCACACATGGTGCAGCAGGTCCTTCAGCGCTTCGGCTTCACCTGGTCCTCGGCACAGCACACTCCTCTGGGTACAGGTCACTCGCTCTCAGCTCCACCTTCGGACGAGTCCGTAGAGCCGAGTGGTCCTTACCCAGAGCTAGTGGGCTGCCTCATGTACCTGATGACCTGCACTCGTCCTGACCTTGCGTACCCTCTTGGCCTTCTGGCTCGCTACGTGGCTCCTGGTCGGCACCGAAAGGTGCACATGGATGCTGCTAAGAGGGTACTACGCTACTTGTGCAGTACATCGGGCATGGGGCTCGTGCTTGGAGGGCGGAGCCCAGTTGTCCTCACTGGGCACTCAGACGCTTCTTGGGTTGACGACCAGGCTACGCAGCGGTCGTCACAGGGTTACACCTTCAGCCTTGGCTCTGGTTCGGTTTCTTGGCGTTCTACACGCTCGTCTTCAGTTCTCAGCTCCAGTTGTGAGGCTGAGATCTACGCCACAGCCATGGCTGCACAGGAGTTACGCTGGCTGACCTACCTGCTGACCGACTTGGGAGAGAGGCCTCGTTCTCCTCCAGTGCTGTACGTCGACAACAAGGCTGCCATTGCCTTGTGTCAGGAGCACAGAACGAAGCACATCGCTCTGCGTTACTTCCTGGCTCGAGAGTTGCAGCAGCGTGGTCAGCTTCGTCTTGCTCACGTGGCCACTCGGGCCACCACTGCTGATATATTCACCAAGGCGCTTCCGTCTGGTGATCATCAGCGTTTCTGCACTCTGTTAGGCCTTGTGCCTACGTTTCGTCACTTGCTGTAGACTTTGCCTGTACTGTGATCTATATATATACCTGCATGCTTGCTCTGCTAGGTAGAGATCACTATGCTGTTGTTGTTGCATATATACCTCTGCATGTGAACTGGCCTTGTGGCCCTTTGCTTGTGCTCAGTATGTGTGGTGACGTTGTGATCCACCCTGAGCTTGCTTTGCTTCTCTTGACTGGTCTTGTGACCCCTTGCTCTCCCCCACTTTGCCTATGGGGGTGTGTCAAAGTATATGCATGTTATATATGTGTAGGATGTAGTGGGGTAGCCAATATGGGGTACTGCCCCTTTTAGGGTTTCATACTTGTACCCAACTCTTTCATAGTTCATTCATTCCTGTCTCTTGATTCTGACAGCTGCACCTCCCGCTCCAAAACCAACCGAGTCCACAGTAGCCTGTCGCGGAAGTACCGAAGGCTGCTGAGGGGACTGTGAGGAGGACTGCGGGGAGGGAGCCGCTACCTGACGCGCGACCGAGGGTAGAGGGGTAGCGTGAGACACACCTGACGGGGCAGGACCAGGGGGGGGTGGGGGTACCGGAGGAGCGGGAGCAGGGGGAGGAGAGGGTGCGAGGAAAAGGGGGGGAAGGGGAACCGGGAGACCTCGACAGGGGTACCTGGTGTAGTAGGACACTGACTCGTCGAACCGGATGTCACGGGAGTCTAGGAACTGGTGGAGGGGCGGGTGGTAAAAGGACCAGTCGGCCGAGGCTACCGGGAAACCAAGGAAGACACAGGGGACGGCGCGAGCTGAGAGCTTGTCCGCAGAGGTGTCGCGGACAAGCGCAAGGCAGCCCCAGACTCGAAAAGCTGACCCAACACCAGGGGACCCGGTCCAAAGACTGGTCGGTGAAGCCTCTGGCCGCGAGACGCGCGGCTGGAGGTTCAGCTGGTGAGCGGCGTAGCGAACCGCGTAGGGCCACAGAAAATGGGGCGCACGGGCATGAATCATGGACGTGCGGGCGATGTCCATGACCAAGCCAATGCGGCGCTCAGCAACCCCATTCTGCTGTGGGGACTCCGGCCGCGTCCAGGACTGTACAATGCCCTGCTCGCCGCAGAATCCGGCAAGAATGCCTGAGCGAAACTCACCCCCACGGTCAGAGTGGAGACAGGAGACACGACGGCCACGAGTGCCCTCAGTGGCTAGAAGCCACCGGATCAGCGTAGAAGTCACCTCGGACTTCTTCACGAGAGGAAACACCGTGGTGTACCTGGAGAAGTCGTCGACGACCACCAAAAAGTAGCGCTCCCTCTCAGGTCCCTGCGTAGGTGCAGGGCCCCAGACATCCAAGTGGAGTGTCTGGAAGGGAGCAGTGGCCGGACGAAGGGAGGAGGAGTGCGGAGTGGCACGAAGACGGCCGGCGACGCAAGGAGTGCACGGCGGCGCAGGCGAGGGAGGGAGCGACGGGAAGACGCGAGGGAGACCTGATACAAGACGGTGACTAGCCATAGTGCGGAGGCGGGGGATCGACGCGTGGCCAAGACGGTGGTGCCAAAAGACGGTCCGGTGGGTGAAAGACCGGCACGAGCAAGACGCAACAACTAGATCGGACACAGCAACCTGACCGGACACAGCAACCTGACCGGACACAGCAACCGGTGGGGACGCAGTAACATGACCGGACTCTGCTACCGGGGGGGACGAAGCAACCTGACCAGACGCAGCTACCTGCGGGGGCGGAGTGTGCAGGACGAAGAGACCTGAGTGGGGCTCTCTGGTGAACGTGGCAAGAACTGCCCCAGTGGAAGAGTCCGTACAGATCGCAGTCCTCCCGTGCACAGGAAAAGTGACTGTGATCCCCCGGTCCTGAAGGTATCACCCACCAAGTTCCGAGAGAACGAGGGGATGTAGAGACCAGTGAGGAAACTAGAGGGGACAGCTGGGCACGGGAGAGTGGTCGAGCTGCGAGCAACTGCTGGTCCTGAAGTAGGATCAGCCAGGGCAACTGGGACTGGAGCCAAAAGAGGTGTGACAGTGGTGTGGTCGCGAAAGAAGCACTGGGACGCGCCGGAGTCCAGCGTGAAGGAGAGCGACGCAACAGCAGTCGTCACGGCTGGGCTAGTGACTACACAAGCACCTACACTAAAAGCGCAAGTACCTACACTAGCAACAGGAAAAGGTCCTAAGCTAGGTACACGCAAGCCAAGAGATCCGTACGTGACAGAATAAACAGCATCCATAGACATATCAAACACTGGGTAACCACTACGAAACAAACCGGGCCAGATCGGGGGAGCCGACTCAGGCCCAAAACGCTCACGGTATAGGTCGTCGAGGCGACTGTAGCAGCGCGGTGCAGAGTGGTCAGGCCGCCAGCAGGTAGTGCCAGCACCAGGGCCGGTCAGGATCCGGTACTGGCAGGGGCCGACGTCGCGGCCACCGCGACGAGCCCCCAAGCCGGCTGGGCCGCTGCTGCAGCCAACGCTACCCAAACCGCCAAGCCGCCACGGCTGCTGAGGGGGCCACAACTGCTGAGGGCAGAGCTGCTGCTGAGGGCGCCACTGCTGCTGCGGGTGCCACTGCTGAAACTGCCGCTGCTGCTGTCCCTGCTGCTGGAGAACCCTAGTGGACGCCATGATAAAGGCTAGGAGCGGCAGGAGCTAGGGACGGCCACGAGAACAACTAGGCGAGGAACGACCGGTGCTGGAACGGCTAGAGCTGAAACGGCTGGAGCTAGAACGGCTGGAGCGAGAACGGCTGGAGCGAGAACGGCTGGAGCTAGGCACGGCTGGAGCTAGGAGTGGCTGGAGCTAGAACGGCTGGAGTGAGAACGGCTGGAGCTAGAGACTGTAAGTGCGGCTGTCGGCTGCCGCTAGTGGAGCCAGTGGCAGTGGAAAGTACGTGCGACAAAGGGGCTGCAGTACTGACGGCTGCGGGAGGTAGGGAACTGTGCAGGTCGTCCGGCAAGCAGGAACGCGGGCGACAGTTGCAGCCCCCCACCTTGAACCCCCTTTTTTTTTTTTTTTTTTTTAGGGTTTAATGAATTAATTTTATTATCTGGCGCTAAAGCGCTGCGGGGCGCGCTGCCTGCAGGGTGTGCTGCCTGCAGGGCGCGCTACCGCGGGGCGCGCTGCCTGCGGAGCGCGCTACCCGCGGGGCGCGCTGCCTGCGGAGCGCGCTACCCGCGGGGCGCGCTACCCGCGCGGCGCGCTGCGTGCGGGGCGCGCTACCCGCGGGGCGCGCTCCCTGCGGGGCACGATTTCTGCGGGGGGCGCGCTACCTGCGGGGCGGGGCGACGCGGCGGGCTAGGGGCAGGGCGCTCGGGTGCGCACGGGCTAGGGGCAGTGCGCACTGGCGACGTTACGGGCTGGGGCAGGGCGCATGGGCGACGTGACGGGCTGGGGCAGGGCACACGGGCTACGCGACGGGCTAGGGCAGGGCGCACGGGCTACGCGACGAGTTAGGGCAGGGCGCACGGGCGACGCGACGGGCTGGGGCAGGGGGCACGGGTTACGCGACGGGCTGGGGCGGAGGCGCGATACGGAGGGCGTGGAGGGCGCGTAGGGGAGGGCTAGGCGCGGAGGCGCGGATGGCGCGTTACGGAGGGCGCGGAGGGTGCGTTACGGAGGGCGCGGATGGCGCGGAGGGCGCGGAGGCCGCGTTACTCGAGGCTAGGGCGCGGAGGGCGCGGAGGCCGCGTTACTCGAGGCTAGCGCGGAGGGCGCTAGGGCGCGTGGAGGAGGGCGCGTAAGGCGCGGAGGCGCTCTAGAGCGCGGAGGGCGCAAGGGCGCGGAGGGTGCGAGGGCACGTGACGGAGGGCGCGTAAGGCGCGGAGACGCTCTAGGGCGTGGAGGGCGCGAGGTAGGCTAGGCTAGGCAAGGATTCTAAACTTGCTCTGATACCATCTCAGAAAGTGAATGCAACGGAATGTTTGACTTACGAGAGCAAGGCATACAAATAGAAACCCTAAGAGTGTTGTACTCCTTAGAGTGCTACTCACTGCAGCCTACAACCAATAACAACATTTGACACTCCCTCCCTCTTTCCATACGCTCTTCCTCTCTTCCTCCCTTCCAAGTTCCAACCTTCCAGCCTTCTCATTCTACCCTGTCACGTTTTACACCAGTCATAAAAGTCCAATCATAGCACACCGTTCTTGTAATGTAGTCTCTGATGGGCCTACATACACACCACATGGAAACCATAATCACAGGCATATACAGGTGAAATCCACGTATAAGACAACAGCTTCGCCGCATTAAGCCAGTGCGATGTTGCTCTAAACCGCACAAGGCCGAGTCTGGCGCGTTGCAAGAGCAAACCTGATCCCCCTCTCAACTGTGCTCCACTCCACGCCCCCCAGAAGCACGTCACCGACCCCCTTTCGCACATCCAGATCAACACAACACTTGCAAGCAATGATGGAAAGGAGGTTCCTGAGAACAGATTTCGGCGGACTCGTTTATTCAAGATACGCCACATCTTGCACTGCCCGTGGAATACTGTCCTCATGCCCCTGTTCCCTTTCTTTGGTCAATCCATCAAGTCCTTCGCATTGCTCTCATCCATTCATTCCCTTTCCATCCCACCTTCCCAGAAAGCCTCCACCTCAAGGTCCCGCAAGCCCCCTAGCCTTGCCACGGCAGACTCGATGTTGAGCGCATCTTGCCGCATCTGCCTGGCTGACCGACCACTACTACGGCAGCATCCGCCTTCCAAGTGAGCTTGCTGCTCCGCCACGCCCACACTGCCAACGACGCTGCACGGATCGATGCATTGTGAGTTAGATTCCAGCGAAGAGACACTCGAGTCCGGTTCAAGATGCTGCTGCATCCAAGAGCCCGAACCTGAGGTTCGGATAGCCGCTCCAGAGCCTGGCGTTCGGCACTGCCCCTGACAGGGGGTTGGGGGCGAATCCATCCGGATTTGGTTTGACATGGACTTGTTTCGGGCCATTCCGTGGTGGCGAGGATCATTGTTACGCCGATCTTGGATGCCATAACGCGGATGCCATGCGTCGAGATTCCTTTCATCGGAGATTGGCGCAGGCGAAGTAGTAAAACTACTGGGGCTCAGGCTCGGGGCATATGCATCCGATGAGTCTAAATCGAACGGCTGGCGCAGATACTCCCTCGGCGACCCCGCGCGCACTGAGTCGCTCAGCGACGGCCCGCGATCTTGCGACTTGACAAGCGACGCTCGCGGTGAGGTCGCACAGAACCTCGCGGCGTGGTCGTGGGCGTGATGGTGACTCCCATTCCGAGCGGCGAAATGGGGTACAGGGGGCGGACGAGGAGGCGGAGACGATGACAAAAAGAAACACGAAGAACTCGCGTCTCTCTCGTCTTGCTCGTGCGTCGCCGTCGTTGCGCCGATATGATGATGGCGTTGCATGAGGTGATACGTCTCCCCAGAGGTCATGCGACACTGGGGATGGAGCTGTGCGAATCCTCCGCTTGGCGAAGAGCAGAAGATATTGTGGTGCGGAAATTCGCGTAGAACGTCGCCGGCGACAAGGATGGGAGCGTCGTAGAGTCGCACAGAGCCATCCGGGAGCAGCACGACGGTGGACGTTGCATCAATGCGACTAAGCTCGTCCTCAGATTGGTGCGGCCTTCTACGTGGTGCAGAGTTAGTAGCCTTGCGGGCGCCTGGTGCAATGACGGAAGTGAAGGGATGTCTCATGTTGGGAGTGAAAGGATTTTTCATGTTCGAACAGATTCTGCAGTAGCTCCAGCGACAATAACATTGGTCCACCTCAAAGATAAGCTTGCTCAAAGTATAGCGATAGCTTCGCTGAAGAAAAAATATCCAATAATCAAAACGCCTTCGAGGCGTGGCGCTAAGAACCAGAAGGACAGGCCGTTTGAAACAACAATGACTTGGTCCTAGCAACTTTTCTTGGGAAGCCAGCAGGGCTGCTAGTTGCCAAATGCTGTCAACGCTGGATGAAAATTCAAGCATGAGTAGAACGTGATGTGACGCGGGCGGGGCGTCGCATTCAGCTCGGTTTCGCCAGCTCGACACGGGTCCGCAATGTTGTCAGAGCAACAGGCTCATTCAGGAGGACTGGGGGGTGCGTGAGGGAGAAAGCAGACGCGCCGCACGTGAATCGGTGATTAGCTTTCTTGGGGGTGAAGGTAAAGGAAAGGTATGTACAGGAAAGGAAGGGGGAGGAGCCTGAGTGGGTGAGGTGACAGGAGGACGCGGGGTGCCTGACCAGCAAGGCTAGGTGGGAGGTTTGCTGTTGAAAGCCAACCGAAGTACACCGGATACTCAGAGTGTATACTAATATTTTCCGCGTACTCGCTTGATTTAGCCCGTCGAGTCTGTTAGCAAGAATTGTCCTTTGCCCAAGAATCAATTGATCTGACGAGTCTAGTTAGGACGAAGACTGGGCAACGAGGGTATCAATTGGGTCAGCACAGCGTGTCGTGTTAGGACCGCTGGGATGTGATTGTGATACAGCATAGGAGTACCCTACGGTTCGAAAATTATGCAGGCAGATTCAGAGTACCATTTGGAAAATACAAGCCCTGAAGATGTCGTGCAGTATCGCCAAAAGTGCTGTACGAAAACTTTGCAGTGACATAAAAATCAGGGCGGATGTGACTTGGATGGTGTGATACGTGTAGACCCATGCAAGTTGACGTGGCAGTCACAGCAAAATCTGCTAAAAAGGGGACCAATGCCCGCAGAACAAGACCAGAGATACAGTGGATGATATATTGCACTGCCTGCGTCAGCAGGCAGTGTAATGAGTCAGCGGGCAAGAAAAAAAAATAAAACCAACTCGGAAGGCATGCCATCCGAGGGAGCCTCAACCCTAAAATTTTAGGGTTGAGGCTCCCGAATGGCATGCAGTCCGAATGGGTTTTAGTTTTGTCTGCCCGCGGTCAGCATGCTGACTCACTCGGTAGCGTCGTCTAGCGAAACGGTAGTGCTACCGAGCGCTACCGAGCACTACCGACGCTACCGAGTGAAATATATTATTGACTTCATTTCCTCGAAAAATCTTGGGCATGACGTGGCGAAAGCATGAGGAGGACTCGTCAATATCCGAAAGCAAGCTGATTCATTACAATGCTAGATTCTCCAATTTCATAAAGCTCAATGGAAGGGCAATGGAAGGATCTCCCATAAGCTTGTAAGCTTGGGAAAGTCTAAAACGTCAGGACTGTCACCGTTTTGCAACGTAATGAAACTTACGGAAATTAAAATCTAGATAAATTACTAACATGTACTATCAAAGTCCAGATGTTCTGAAAAGCAAACATCCACGCCCTTATGGAGATTATTAAGGGTAAAACCACATGGCAAAGCTCTATATAGAAAAGGGAAAGAAACAAATCAGCCATCGTAAGGTTGCAGATCTTAGGTTAGCGGAATATAGGTGGTCTCCCAATATGGACACAATATAGGATTAACAGAACTACATAAACTCTCTCATTCTAAAGTCTAATAGAACCTTCATTAAAACAAGCAGAAGCTGGTGCTCCTCACACCGTCGCGGCCGGCGGCTTTGTGTGGGAGAATCCGAAGTCCATGAGTCTCTTCCAGGGAATTTGTGAGGGTGACCCTCTGCGACCAGGCGACTGTGGAATGAGTCGCACAGATCGTAACGACGGAGCGTGCACCAATCGTAATGTTGCGCGAAAAGAAGAAGTTACCAGTGGATGCAATGTCGCGGTGACGAATTTGTGTGTGGGCTGGCTTTGACAAGCTCACACATTTGGCGGTGTTTTGCGGGCCCCAATCTTACCAGGAAATGGAAATAGTAAGTGTGCCTTGCAGAACACCGCCATTGATCAATGGGAGCATAACTCCAGACACTACTGAGAACCTGTCATCGTCACACGTTATGCGCAAGTTGTACCCAGTTCAGGACATTGAACGGGTGCACAGTCAGTCAACGTCACGTCATGGATAGCTCATTTTGGGGTGCGGAACAAACCACCTGGTGCACACATACGGCGTGTGACGTCGGAGGCGTCGCAATGACGTCAAGGCGAAGCAGCCAGCAGTATGTGGTCCCCCATAGCTGCGTGCTCGCCGTCGCTTTCTTACTAGTGAGTGCTAGTACGAGTGAGCGCAGCCTTTCGAGGTGGTTTCCGCGTTTGATCTAGTTTTTTTCTTTTCGTTTTTTCTTTTTCCTTTTTCTTCTCCGCTGGACGCGGTAAAGGCGTTTAGGGCTCGTCCGTGCTGAGAATGTCAGTGGAGAGTTTAACTTTCCAAAAAGTAAAAAAATCTGAAGGAAGGGTGGACGAATTCCTGGATTTCACCGAGTACGGCGGGGACACGATATCATCCGAAAGTCCCCCTTTAGATCCCGGGGCCTGTGTATCCACAGGTTGTGTTTTTAACGGGCATTTATCCGTCGTTTGGTACCTAAGGGACGGATTCAGGACAGGCACTGGCCTTGCTTGTAGCACCAAACGATGTAAGTTGTTGTGCGACTCAGCAACCTCCCTGGATCTTTTAAACCGAGGAAGCAAGATTCTGTGCTTTCTCTATGGCCTCAGCTGGAGCCTCGTGCTTCCTCTCGCCTTCCTGCGAGTCCTATTCATTCGCTGCTTTCTCTTTAACGCTTTGGATTCTGAGGCGCCAAGCTTCCAAGCGATTCCTGCTCGAGAGGGGTCCAAATAGAAAGATTTGTTACCACGCTCACGATATAATGTTTCTGGGCTGACCCGAAGTGCAATGCGAGATTAACGGTGGGATCAGATCCATTATCCTTGGGCCCCCACTGTCGAGACTCCTCCCTTGGATTGGTACGCCAGCTTATCCTTCTAAACCTCTCTCGAGCTCACTTCACCCACCCATACGCCGCTCACCGAATCTAAGTTGGTCTTATATTCCGCCAACCATGCCGCACACTGCTGGCAATATGTCGCCAGATTCGTGGGGGGCATGGCGCCAGACTGGCGACATGCTCACTCCCACCCTCCCATGCTCACTCCCACCCTCCCATGCTAACTCCCACCCTCCCATGCTCACTCCCACCCTCCCATGCTCACTCCCACCCTCCCATGCTCACTCCCACCCTCCCATGCTCACTCCCACCCACTCATGCTCACTCCCACCCTCCCATGCTCACTCCCACCCTCCCATGCTCAATCCCACCCACTCATGCTCACTCCCACCCTCCCATGCTCACTCCCACCCTCCCATGCTCACTCCCGCCACCCATGCTCACTCCCATGCACTTACTATAACGAATCCCCAACCATAAACACTCCCTTCTACCCCTTCTCCTTCTCCCCTTTCCCTGTTCTACCTCTTCCCCCTTCTTCCCCTCCCCCTGGCAGCAGCTCCTCTCCCCGTTGCGCGCATCAGCGTCCCCTCCCAGGCCGTTCTTGGATTTCACATTCTCGGAGGCACAGTGTGGCACCTGGGCGGCTGACTATTCCGCCCTGCACTCCCGCATTCGCCAAGCTGCCCGCGCCCACGCCAGCACCCTGGCTCAGACTGCTGCTGCTGCTGCTGTTGCTGCTGCTTCTGCATTACCACTGCCGCCGATGCCACCACCGTCACCACCACCACCATCACCACCACCACCATCCCCCCCTCCTCCGTCCCCCCCTCCACCATCTCCCCCTCCACCGTCCCCGCCCCCACCATCCCCACCACCCCCTGCCGCATACCCCCAGCCGCCCAGGGACCCATCCATCCGCTTTCTCACATACGAATGGCTCGACTCCCCAGGAGGGTTAGGGGACTATCTCACAGGGCTGGCCACCAGCTTTGCATGCGCCATGCTCACAAACCGGGCCTTCATTGTACGGCACTCCCTCCTGCCGCTTGCATTCGAGCCGAATCTCGTTGATTGGTCCTTCTCATCGGAGGTTCCTGTGGAGCCGGCTCGAGTGATGACAGTTGAGCAGGTGATGAGGGGATTGGGCGAGAAAGGTGGAGGAGGAGGAGGAGGAGGAGGAGGAGGAGGAGGAGGAGGAGGAGGAGGAGGAGGAGGAGGAGGAGGAGGAGGGGTGGTACAGGATGGGGAGGTTGTTGTTTTGGACCTGAGGAATCAGTTTGTCGAGGCCGATACTTTCTTTGCACAGCTGGATAAGGCGATGAACGTGCGCTTGACATGGAACCGAGGGCTGCTTACCTACTGGCTCGTGCAGGTGGGTGGATTGGCGCTGTTAGATAGAGGGGCGGATATGTTATTCAGCTCGAAAGTCGATTGGAGGCAAAGAAGGTGAGAAGAAGGGAAGAGAAGGGAAGACGTGGAGGCTGTGTGGAGAGATCAGAGGAGTAGAGGTCAGGAGATACAGAGAAAAAATCAGGAGTGGGTAAGATCCGAGAAAAGAGAACCGCAAGTGTAGAAGACAGGGGAAAAGGAAAAAGAAAGAAGAACAAATCAGAGGTAGAGGTCGCTCGGCTTTAAAAGCACTTGCGTAATGGGTATGCAGCACCCGCGGATGAGCCTAGTTATGAGTCGACTCAAAACAAGGTATGCAGCACCTGCGGATGAGGGAAGCACTTAGTAGAACATTCTCTCTTTGCCTCTTCCCCCATATTTGCCATGCTCATGTGTTGTCTACCTAATTTGGTTCCTTACAGGCGGAGGGCAACAAGTGGGGTGAGAGGCTCAGAGACATGGGCGTGCGACCTCCCTACAGCTTTGGCTGCATCCTCCGCTATCTTCTCAAGTACGTGCTTCTAGTCACACATATTGTTATACATGGACTTGAATCTCAGATATTTTACTTGTGGTTTCTATATCCTCATTTATTGTGGTTGTGGCCTTCGTAAGCTGGGTGTTACGCCAACATCCCAACTCTATCCAAACGTGATCAGCTGAAATCCCCAACAACCACCAATTGGGAATTCAGCCGGTCTCATTGGGGACTGGCCCAGTGGCCCCAATTCCCAACCCATCTATTCGAGCCCTTTTTTATAGCTTTACTAGCTCAAGCCCTTCCACATATGGTATGACCGCATGGGAACACGTAAGGCCCCTCCCTATTAAGATGTTTCGAAGGGCACCATCGTACATCCATCATACATTCACTTTACTCCGTACTCCCCTCTACTCCCCTCTACTAAGATGATTCCTTATTGGAAGCCACGTACCACCTCTCTTCCAAGGCTTTCAGACAACTCATGGCCTTGCCTCTTCCCTCTTCCCAGCCTGCTTCTCTTTGGAAGTTGTGTAGGCTATAGTGGGGTATCCCATAAGGGGTACAACCCAATTAGGGTTTCCTATATGTACTCACTTCATTCATAGTTCATTCATTCTCGTTCTACTTTTCTCATGGTATCGAGCAGGTTCCCTCGTGGGAACTGTTCCTAGGGCCCACCGTTTTTTTTTTTCCTGCCCGGAGCGCACTCTGCCCCTACCCGAGTCGCGCTCCCCTCTCTCTTGGCCCCTAGTGCCCCCTTTAGCCGCCCGTCACGGCCCTTAGACGCCCGCGCGCCGCCCGTCCCGGCCCCTTAGACGCCCGCGCGCCGCCCGTCCCGGCCCCTAGACGCCAGTGCGCCGCCCGGCCCGGCCCCTAGACGCCCGCGCGCCGCCCGTCCCGGCCCCTAGACGCCCGCGCGCCGCCCGTCCCGGCCCCTCGACGCCCGCGCGCCGCCCGTCCCGGCCCCTCGACGCCCGCGCGCCGCCCGTCCCGGCCCCTCGCCGCCCGTGAGCCGCCCGTCCCGGCCCCTAGACGCCCGCGCGCCGCCCGTCCCGGCCCCTAGACGCCCGCGCGCCGCCCGTCCCGGCCCCTCGACGCCCACGCGCCGCCCGTCCCGGCCCCTAGACGCCCGCGCGCCACCCGGCCCGACCCCTAGACGCCCGCGCGCCGCCCGTCCCGGCCCCTCGACGCCCGCGCGCCGCCCGTCCCGGCCCCTCGACGCCCGCGCGCCGCCCGTCCCGGCCCCACGCCGCCCTACCTGCGGCCTACTCGCCGCCCTACCTGCGGCTCGCCCGCCGCCCTAACTGCGGCCTGCCCGCCGCCCTACTTGCGGCCCTACCGCCGCCCTGCCTGCGGCCCGCCCGCCACCCTACCTGCGGCCAGCCCGCTGCCCTACCTACAGCCCGACCGCCGCCCTACCTGCGGCCCAACCGCCGCCCTACCTGCGGGAGCCGCCTAGCAGCAGAACCGCCGGGAGCCGAGCCGCCCTGCCGCCGAGCCGCCCGGGAGCCGAGCCGCCCTGCCGCCGAGACGCCCGGGAGCCGAGCCGCCCTGCCGCCGAGCCGCCTGGGCGCCGAGCCGCACTGCCGCCGAGCCGCTGAGCAGCCGAGCCGCCCTACTGCCGGGCCGCCCGACCTGCCCTGTCCGGTGAGCACAGCCCCACTGTCACTGCGTGCCCTTCCCCTACTGCTTGCACTGCTCGTCTGTCGTCGTCATGGCTACCCCTAGTGTCCTCGCTTTTGACGCTGAGGGTCGAGCCATTGACTTTGAGGTCTGGGTCGACGACCTGCAGCTGTTCTTACAGTGCGATAGGGCGGACGGTCTTTCCCTCTTTGACCTCACCTCTGGCGCCTCTCCTGCCCCTGCTACTGATGCTGACCCCACTGTTCGCTCTCAGTGGGCCACCCGCGATGCTGCTGCACGTCTTGCTGTGCGTCGCCACCTGCCTACCACTGAGCGCGCGCACTTTAGTCAGTACAAGAGTGCTCAGACCTTGTACGACGCTGTAGTTGCGCGCTACTCTTCCCCTGCCACTGCTGCCCTGAGCCGCCTCATGCTACCGTACCTCTTTCCTGACCTTGCTGCCTTTCCCACTGTCGCTGACCTCATTACGCACCTCCGCACTAGTGACACTCGCTACCGCGCCGCCCTTCCTGCTGAGTTCTGCGCCAAGAACCCCCCCCCCATGTACATCACTCTCTATTACATCGTCACACGCCTCCCTGACTCCCTTCGCGTAGTCAGGGACCACTACCTCTCGGTCTGTCCCACCACTCTCACTGTCGACCTCCTCGAGAAGTCCCTCCTGGCGGCGGAGAAGAGCATCGTCGCTGTAGGAGCCTCTCGTGGTGACCCTCGCACCCCCATCTTTGAGGGGTGTTCTCCTTCCCCCCTGCTGCCCTCTGTTGCCTCTGCTGCTGCTGCCGACCTGCTTGGTCTTGAGTCGGTCTGCGCGGCGTCTGCCCCTAGCGGGAGACGCCGCCCTGGCAGGGGCAAGGGGGGGCAAGGGCGCGGGTGGAGCTGGCGGGGGCGGTGGAGGAGGCGGTGGAGGCGGAGGAGGGAGTGGGGGTGGCGGTGGGAGTGGTGGCGGGGGCGGTGGTGGAGGTGGCAGCAGCGGAGGAGGAGGCGGCGGTGGCGGCAGCGGTGGGAGCGGAGGCAGCGGTGGTGGTGGAGGTGGAGGCAGCGGTGGCGGAGGGGGTGGAGCTGGTCGGGGTGGTGCCCCGCAGCGTAGCGGCCCTGGTGGTGGCCAGCGTCAGCAGCAGCAGCAGCAGCAGCAGCAGCGTTCGCGGGACATCCCCCCGCCCCAGCAGCTCCGTGAGTGGTACACGCAGCGTCAGCGGGGTGGGGGTTTTGGTCCGTGCACCTACGTCCTTCGTTCCGGCGACCGCGCGGGTGAGCAGTGTGGGGGTGCCCACACCACCCAGCGCTGCTTTGCCCGCCTGACGGACGCTTGGCGTCAGCAGTTCCCCGAGGCCAGTGAGATTCCCCGTTGGGGAGAGCTGTCTAGGGCTGGCGTAGCTGTCTTTGATCTTGACTTTGATGCTATCCTTGCTGCCATGTATGCTGTGACTATTAGTGAGGAGGGTGACTGTTACCAGTGTCTCCCGCCCGACCCGGGCATTGGTACTGCTGCGCCAGGTACTTCTGCGGCTGCTGCTCTAGGTGCCAGTGCGTCTGCACTCTCAGGTACTGGTGAGGCTGCGCTCTCAGGTACTGCGTCGGCTTCGGCCTCCCTCACCTTCACACTTGACTCAGGGGCTTCTCGCTCCTTCTTTCGAGACCGCACCACACTCACGCCGCTTGGCCGGCCGGTTGCAGTCTCCCTGGCTGACCCCTCTGGGGGTCCTGTCCTCTCTCACTTCTCCACTGTCCTCCCGTGTCCGGCTGCCCCCTCGGGCACCTTGTCTGGTCTGTACCTCCCCTCGTTCTCGACGAACTTGGTGAGTGGTGCTGACCTGCAGGATGCGGGGGTTCACCAGTTTACTCCTGCGAGTCAGCGGGTGACCCACTGCTCGGATGCCCGCACAGGCCGACACTTGGCCACGTTCTCGCGTCGACCAGGGTCGAGTCTCTACACACTGACCACTGCGTCTCCTCCTGTCCCTGCGTCTGGCCAGGTAGCTGCGTCGGGTCAGGTGTTTGCTGCTGCGTCCAGGTCTGGTCCTGAGTCTGCCCCCTGCTCGTGTCGCCGCCTGTCTCACGAGACTCTCCTGTGGCACCACCGTCTTGGCCACCCCTCCTTGCTTCGTCTTCGGGGCATGGCTTCCCGTGTCCTTGTCTCTGGTCTTCCCCGGTCTCTCCCTCCCCTTCCTTCGGGACCCGGACCTTCTTGTGTCCCCTGTGTCGAGGGGCGGCTCCGGGCTGCCCCTCACTCCTCCCAGTTTCCCCCGACAGAGGCTCCTCTGCAGACGCTTCACATGGACGTGTGGGGCCCCGCCCGCGTCCGTGGGCAGGGTCACGAGCGCTACTTCCTGCTGGTGGTTGACGACTACTCGCGTTACACCACAGTCTTCCCCTTGCGCAGCAAGGGTGATGTCACTGAGGTGTTGATCGACTGGATCCGCGCAGCTCGTCTCCAGCTCAGGAGGAGCTTCGGCTCGGACTTTCCTGTTCTGCGTCTGCACTCTGACCGAGGTGGAGAGTTCTCCTCTGGCCTTCTGCGAGCCTACTGTCGTGCACGAGGCATCCGCCAGACCTTTACGCTTCCGGACTCTCCACAGCAAAATGGGATTGCTGAGCGCCGCATTGGCATGGTCATGGACGTCGCTCGTACGTCCATGATGCATGCGGCTGCCCCCCATTTTCTGTGGCCGTTTGCGGTTCGGTACGCGGCGCATCAGATCAACCTTCACCCCAGGGTCTCCCGGCCGGAGACCTCCCCAGCTCTGCTGTGGACGGGGAAGGTCGGCGATGCGTCTGCGTTCCGTGTCTGGGGATCTCGGGCGTTTGTCCGCGACTTGTCTGCGGACAAACTGTCCCCTCGTGCTGCTCCCTGTGTCTTCCTCGGCTTCCCCCCTGACGCTCCAGGGTGGCAGTTCTACCACCCCTCCTCTCGTCGTGTTCTGTCCTCCCAGGACGTCACGTTCGACGAGTCAGTCCCCTTCTACCGCCTCTTCCCCTACCGCACTCCTTCCCTCCCCCCGCCACCGCACTTCCTTGTGCCAGGTCCCCCTCCGGTAGACCCCCTTCCCCCTCAGGGTCCTGCCCCTTCAGGTGTGTCCCAGGTAGATGCAGTCGAGCCGGTCGAGGTTGCTGGTGACTCTGGTCCTGCTGCGGGTGCTGAGCCTGGGGGTGCTGAGTCTGGGGGTGCTGAGCCTGGGGGTACTGCGACTGGGGGTGCTGAGCCTGGGGGTGCGGAGTCTGGGAGTGCTGAGCCTGGGGGTGCTGCGACTGGGGGTGCTGAGCCTGGGGGTGCGGAGTCTGGGGGTGCTGAGCCGTGGGGTGCTGCTACTGGGGGTGCTGAGCCAGGGGGTGCTGCGTCTGGAGGTGCTGAGCCTGGAGCTGCGGAGCCTGCGGCCACTGGACCTCCCCTTGTGGCGTCTGGCGGTGCGGGACCTGGCGGTTCTCCGGGTGCTTCGCCTCGGCGGGAGCCCCTCTCTCCACAGGAGCTGCGCGAGTGGTTTGCCCGGCGCTGGAGGCGTGCTGCTGGAGCTAGAGGTTCTTCGGCTGCTGAGGGTGCTGGTGCCGCGGGTCCCGGAGGTGCTGGAGCTGGAGCTGCTGAGGGCGTTGGCGCTGAGGCTACTGCTGTCGGTCCTGGAGGCGGTCCTGCTGGGGGTGCTACTGGTGCTGCTGGAGGTCCTGGAGCTGGAGGTGCTGCTGGCGCTGGTGCTGCCGCTGGGGGCACTGGTGCTGTCCCTGCTGTGTCTGGAGTCGCCGCGCGGCCTAGACCGTACTTCGTTCCGCTCCTTCAGCAGGTTCTTGGTCTCCCGCCTTCTACTGGTCCTCCTCCTCCCTTAGAGTGTCCACAGCCTGTCCTGTCACAGTTACAGTTACAGCCGGCCTCCCCACTGCCCGCTCCTTCTCCCTACACTGGTCCTACTGGAGGTCTTGCTGAGCGTCGTGAGCCTGCGTCTCGCCCTGCGTCGCCTGTCCGTGCTGCTCGCACTAGTGGTCGTGGTTCGCGTCAGCGTCCTCCTCCTGTCCCTGGCACGCACCGGATGTCTCTGCGTCCGTCCACTGCTCCTCTGCGTGCCCCTTTGCCTTCTCCTCCTGAGTCCTCTCTTCCTGCTCTTCCTGACCCGGAGTCGGACTCTCTTCGTGCTGCCAGTCCTGCTGTCACACGTCTCCTTGCTACTGTCGTCACTGACCCCTCTTTTGAGTCCACTGCTGCGTCTGCGCTTGTTGCTGAGCTCGTCGACTTTGCTGCTCGCTGTCGTCTAGACTACGCTGCCGGTCTTGTTGCTGAGTCTGCGTCTGTCTGTCCTCCGTCCGTCGGGGGTGAGTGTGCTCTTGGCACGGACGTCCTTGAGGACAGGCAGGAGGAGTTCCGGTGTCTGGCTGCTGCTTCACCTCATCTCGCGTCCGTACTACTTGCCCCTGAGGGAGACCCGGATGCACTAGACATCCCGACTCCGCGCTCTTACGCGGAGGCCGTAGAGGGTCCCTACTCCTCTCAGTGGCAGGCAGCTATGGATGCAGAGATGGCGTCCTGGAAGTCCACAGGCACCTACGTTGACGCGGTTCCCCCTCCTGGGGCGAACATCGTCAGTGGCATGTGGATCTTCAGGGTGAAGCGGCCGCCGGGCTCTCCACCTGTCTTCAAGGCGCGGTACGTCGCTCGTGGCTTCAGTCAGCGGCAGGGAGTTGACTACTTTCAGACCTTCTCTCCCACCCCGAAGATGACCACTCTTCGGGTGCTGCTGCACATAGCCGCTCAGCGCGACTACGAGCTCCACTCTCTTGAATTCAGTACTGCTTTCTTGCAGGGTAGCCTGCACGAGGAGATCTGGCTGCGCCGTCCACCTGGCTTCACTGGGACTTTTCCTCCTGGCACCCAGTGGAGCCTCCGACGGCCAGTCTACGGTCTCCGCCAGGCACCGCGTGAGTGGCACGACACACTGAGGACTACGCTTGCGGCTCTTGGGTTTGCTCCCTCTACTGCTGACCCGTCGTTGTTTCTGCGCACCGACACTTCTTTGCCGCCGTTCTACGTCCTCGTGTACGTCGACGACTTGGTCTTTGCCACAGCTGACACTGCTGGACTAGCCTACGTGAAGTCCGAGCTGCAGAAGAGACACACGTGCACAGACCTGGGTGAACTGCGCAGCTACCTTGGCTTGCAGATCACTCGGGACAGAGCACGCCGCACCATTACCTTGACTCAGTCACACATGGTGCAGCAGGTCCTTCAGCGCTTCGGCTTCACGTACTCCTCGCCTCAGGCCACTCCTCTGTCTACTCGCCACTCGCTCTCAGCTCTGCCTTCGGATGAGTCCGTAGAGTCGAGTGGCCCGTACCCAGAGCTTGTTGGCTGCCTCATGTACCTGATGACCTGCACACGACCTGACCTTGCATACCCTCTTAGCATTCTTTCACGCTATGTTGCTCCTGGGAGACACCGACCAGAGCACATGGCTGCAGCGAAGAGGGTGTTGCGCTACTTGTGCAGTACGTCGGGCATGGGGCTAGTGCTTGGAGGGCGGAGTCCAGTGGTCCTCACTGGGCACGCGGACGCTTCTTGGGCAGACGACCAGGCTACACAGCGGTCGTCGCAGGGTTACACCTTCAGTCTTGGTTCCGGCTCTGTCTCGTGGCGGGCTACTCGCTCGTCCTCTGTTCTCAGCTCCAGTTGTGAGGCTGAGATCTACGCCGGGGCCATGGCTGCACAGGAGCTTCGCTGGCTCACCTACCTGCTGACTGACCTTGGAGAGCCGCCTCGTTCTTCTCCAGTGTTGTACGTAGACAACAAGGCCATGCTGGCCTTGTGTCGAGAGCAGCGCTTGGAGCACAGAACGAAGCACATTGCTCTCCGTTACTTTCTTGCTCGTGAGCTGCAGCAGCGTGGTCAGTTGCGACTTGCGTACGTGGCCTCTGAGGCCAACACTGCTGATGTGTTCACCAAGGCACTTGCGCCTTGTGACCATCAGCGCTTCTGCACCCAGCTGGGTCTTGTACCTGTCTTGCCTCACTTGCTCTCTTCTTGACCTTGCTTGTACTGTCACATATATATATCTGCTCTTGCTTGTCTAGCTCTATATATATATGTGTACTCCTGCATGTGAACTGGCCCTGTTGCCCTGTCGTTGTGCTCGGACTGTGTGGTGACTTTGTGATCCACCCTGAGCTTGCTCTGCTTTGCTTGACTGGTCTTGTGACCCCTTGTTCTCCCCCACTTTGCCTATGGGGGTGTGTCAGAACATATATATAGCTTATGCTGTTGTGTAGGCTATAGTGGGGTATCCCATAAGGGGTACAACCCAATTAGGGTTTTCTATATGTACTCACTTCATTCATAGTTCATTCATTCTCGTTCTACTTTTCTCAAGCCCCGTTTCTTGTGCCCCGTTTCTTGTGCCCCGTTTCTTGTGCCCCGTTTCTTGTGCCCCGTTTCCTGTTCCCCGTTTCCTGTGCCCCGTTTCCTGTTTCCCGTTTCCCTTACAGAGGCTCGAGGCATGGTGGATGCCCCCCCCTATCATCGTTAAATGGCTCGTCATCAGCAGCTCTAACGATCTTAAGACAGCTTTGCGTCTCAAGTACCCTGACAAGGTGTGTGTCTCCTTCTCGAGGTGAGGCGATGAATGCGTGTGTTTGTCGTCGCACACGCTCCTGCGCGCACGCACACACACACATAAGCACTCACACACATATGCTTGCACCCATACACATACATGCACAGGTTCTATGTACAACCTCCAACCTCCCCTCCACCCCCCTTTTACGACACACAGCCGATTATGCACCCTGCTCTCGATAATTATGCACCCTGCTCTCGATAGTTATGCACCCTGCTCTCGATAATTATGCACCCTGCTCTCGATAGTTATGCACCCTGCTCCCTATAGTTATGCACCCTGCTCTCGATAGTTATGCACCCTTCACAGACATTCAGCCGCTCTTTCATGACACACTGGTGCCTCGCCAATATCAGCATCTCTATCTGGTTTGTGATCCCACACATACTCCTCCATCATGCCATTTCTTAAACGCAACACTCTTTACTCTACTCCTCTCCATGTCTCAATTGCCATCCTCCCTCATGTCACAGGTGGTCATATCAGACATTGTCCCCATGCATGTCAACAATCTCATACCTGACGCTGCTGATCCCCCATCACCATCTCCTTCAGCAAAAGCTGGTCACACTAAAGAAGCTTCAGTATATGCTGACATAATCACAGAGTGGCTCCTTTTGGCTGCTTCCGACATTCTCGTTCTATCCAAGTCTGGATTTTCTCACACCGCAGCATTTCTTTCATTTCGCATGAATGCTGTTCATGCACCTAATAGCTGCAACCCAGAGGGAGCCATAAATACAGAGGCTTTAGGACGGATTTGGAGTGGAATATGATGATTTTGTTAAATTGATATTTGCATATCCTGTACCGTAATAACTGCCTACAGTTTGCTAGTGTACTAGTTAGTTACTTCTCAAAGTTACGTAGCGGAATGTGTGCGTAGTAAGGGAAAGGGGAGTACACGTCAAGTGTCTAGAGAATCATGTACCCCCTACTGTGAACCCCACTGTAGGCTAGAATCCTAACAAACATATAAACAACATTTGACACACCCCCATAGCCTAAGTGAGGGGCATCAAAGCAAGCAAGAGAAACAAATGGTCACAAGACCAGTCAAGAGAAACAGAAAGACAACACAGTCCGAGCACAAGCAAACGACCACAAGGCCAGTTCAACAGTTCACAAATATATATAGATCCAAGGACAAGCAGAGCAAGCAACAAGAAACAAGGCTATAGCAACCGAGCACCAGCGTCAACAAGGCCTAACTGCAGACAGAACCTGTGATGGTCACTAGGTGCTCGGGCCTTGGTGAAAATGTCAAAGTACAATCTTACTTGTAGGCTATAGTGGGGCACTCCTTATAAGGTACAACACTTCTAGGGTTAGTACTGTTAGAATAAGCAGGAATGAATGAGTGAACTAGGCAAGAGGTGAGTACAAGTAGGGGAAACCTAACCCTAAAGTGTTGTACTCACTAAGGAGTGACCCTACTGTAGCCTAGAGATACAATTGTAATTTGACACACCCCCATAGGCAAAGTAGGGGACAGCAAACACAACAAGCGGTCACAAGACCAGTCTGCAGAAGAGAACACAGCTCAGGGTGGATCACAAAGTCACCACGCATTTTGAGCACAAGCAAGTGGCCACAAGGCCAGTTCACATGCAGAGGTATATAATAGCAAGGCAGTAGACTGATCACAAACTAGCAAGAGAAAACATGCATGTATAAGATATATAGCAGTGTACAACAAGAGCAAATCAAGCAACCAGCAGGTGAGGCAGAGTGGGCACAAGCCCAAGAGCAGTGCAGAAACGGTGATGATCACCAGACTCAAGGGCCTTGGTGAAGACATCAGCAGTGTTGGCGCGAGAGGCCACGTAAGCAAGGCGCAGCTGACCACGCTGCTGCAGCTCACGCGCAAGGAAGTAGCGAAGAGCAATGTGCTTCGTTCTGTGCTCCAGTCTCTGCTCGCGACACAAGGCAAGCATTGCCTTGTTGTCGACGTACGGAACTGGAGGAGAACGAGGCCACTCCCCCAAGTCGGTCAGCAGGTAGGTCAGCCAGTGTAGCTCCTGTGCAGCCATGGCCCCAGCGTAGATCTCGGCCTCACAGCTGGAACCAAGCACAGAAGAAGAACGAGTGGACCTCCACGAGACAGAACCAGAGCCAAGACTGAAGGTGTAACCCTGTGACGAACGCTGAGTCATCTGATCGTCGGCCCAAGAAGCGTCAGAGTGTCCTGTGAGGATCACTGAACCCCGTCCTCCAAGCACGAGCCCCATGCCCGATG
Organism: Closterium sp. Naga37s-1; assembly: GCA_947471745.1. Taxonomy (NCBI): domain Eukaryota; kingdom Viridiplantae; phylum Streptophyta; class Zygnematophyceae; order Desmidiales; family Closteriaceae; genus Closterium; species Closterium sp. Naga37s-1. The sequence continues at coordinate 3,076,116 of CANJKZ010000813.1, forward strand.
TGCTGCACAAGTAACGCAGTACCCTCTTCGCAGCATCAATGTGCACCTTTCGGTGTCTACCGGGTGCCACGTAGCGAGCCAGGAGGCTGAGAGGGTACGCGAGGTCAGGTCGTGTGCACGTCATCAGGTACATGAGGCAACCCACAAGCTCTGGGTACGGACCACTCGGCTCTACGGACTCGTCCAAAGGTGGAGCTGAGAGCGAGTGGCCGGTAGACAGAGGAGTGGGCTGTGGCGAGGACCACGTGAAGCGGAAGCGCTGAAGGACCTGGTGCACCATGCGTGACTGAGTGAGGGTGATGGTGCGCCGTGCTCTGTCCCGGGTGATTTGCAAGCCAAGATAGCTCCGCAGCTCACCCAGGTCAGTGCAGGTGTGTCTCTCCTGCAGCTCCGCCTTCACTAGGGTCAGTGCCTCAGTGTCAGCAGTAGCAAAAACCAAGTCGTCGACGTACACGAGGATGTAGAACGGCAGAGTAGTGTCGGTGCGTTGAAACAGCGACGGGTCAGCCGTCGAAGGAGCAAACCCAAGAGCCGCAAGTGTCGTCCTCAGTGTGTCGTGCCACTCGCGGGGCGCCTGACGCAGGCCGTACACTGGTCGCCGTAGGCTCCACTGGGTACCCTCAGGAAACGACCCAGTGAAGCCCTGTGGACGGCGCAACCAGATGGCCTCGTGAAGGCTACCCTGCAAGAAAGCTGTCCAGAAGTCAAGGGAGTGCAGCTCGTAGTCACGCTGAGCTGCAACGTGTAGCAACACCCGAAGAGTGGTCATCTTCGGGGTGGGGGAGAAGGTCTGAAAGAAGTCGACCCCCTCACGCTGACTGAAGCCTCGAGCAACGTAACGTGCCTTGAAGGCAGGCGGAGAACTCGGCGGCCGCTTCACCCTGAAAATCCACATGCCACTGACGATGTTCGCCCCAGGTGGGGGAACCTCGTCGATGTAGGTGCCTGTGGACTTCCAGGAAGCCATCTGTGCGTCCATGGCTGTCTGCCACTGAGAGGAGTACTCACCCGAAATCGCCTCCCTGTAGGAGCGCGGGGTGGGGATGTCAAGTGCATCCGGGTCTCCCTCAGGGGCAAGCAGCATGGTCGCGTGATGGGGTGAAGTGGCCGCAAGGCACTCCAGCTCCTCCTGCCTGTCCTCAAGAACGTCACAGCCAAGGGCAGTACAGCCAAGAGCAGTCTCACCCCCGACGGATGGAGGACAGGCAGGGACAGGGTCAGAGACAAGACTCGCAAGGTAGTCGAGGCGGTACACAGCAGCAAAGTCAACGAGCTCAGCTACTAGGGCAGACGCAGCAGGAGACGAGAACGTAGGGTCTGTCACAACCGTAGCATGAAGGCGAGTAACAGTCGGACTGGACGCACGAGCAAGGTCAGACGGAGGGTCAACAACGTAAGGCAGAGAGGACGCAGGAGGTAACGGTAGGACAACACGCTGAGGAACAGAGGAAGGACGGAGTGTCATATCGTGAGTGCCGGGGACAGCCGGAGCACGCGGACGACGAGTACGAGAAACACGAGCACGGACAGCAGCTCTAGGCTCAGGCTCAAGGTCAAAGCTAGACTCAGGCTCTCGACGCTCAGGGGTGGAAGCACGAGTCTCAGGCTCTCGACGCTCAAGTCAGGGACTGTGTCACCGCAGTGTAAGGAGCAGGAGCAGGCAGTGGGGAGTGCAGTAGCAGCGGCGGCTGTGACTGGTCCGCCGGTGGAAACAGTAACGGAGGAGTAGTACCTGCCACAGGGAAGTCAGTAGCACCTGGCGGAAGACTGAGAAGGTGGCAAAGAGCACCAGTAGCTCCCGTACCTCCAGCACGAGCAGCTCCTCCAGTACCCCCAGCAACACCTCCAGCACCAGTAGCACCAGCACCTCCAGCACCACGAGCTCCGACAGCGCCAGCACCTCGAGCACCAGTAGTACCTCCAGCACCTCCAGTGCCTCCAGCTCCAGCTCCAGCGCCTCCAGCACCAGTAGTACCTCCAGTACCTCCTGTGCCAGCAGCTCCAGTAGCAACTCCAGCACCTCTAGCACCAGCAGCACCACCTGCTCCGGCAGCTCCAGCACCTCCAGTACGAGCACCTCCGGGGCCAGTAGCTCCAGCACCTCCAGTACCTCCAGCACCAGCACCTCTAGGGTCAGCAGCTCCAGCACCCCCAGCACCTCCAGTAACAAGAGTACCTCCAGCACCAGCAGCTCCAGTACCTCCAGCTCCAGGACCTCCAGCACCGGCAGCACCTCCAGTAGTAGCACCTCCAGCACCTCAAGCACCAGCAGCAGCTCCAGTACCCCCAGCACCAGCAGCACCTCTAGCACCAGCAGTACCTCTAGTACCTCCAGTAGTACCTCCAGCACCTCCAGCACCAGCAGCACCTCCTGGACTAGTAGCTCCAGCACCAGCCGGACCGTACCCTCCACCACCAGGACTGCCTCATCGAACGACCCACGCACGAATCGCCTGCGGCGAGAGCGTCTCAAGTAGAGCAGGGTGCGGTGGCTGTCCAGCTCAAGTACCTCCAGTAGTGGTAGCTCTAGCACCTCCAGCACCAGAAGCACCTCTAGTACCTCCAGCTCCAGCACCTCCAGCACCAGCAGCAGCTCCAGTACCTCTAGTAGTACCTCCAGGCCTAGTAGCTCCAGTACATTCAGCTCCAGGACCTCCAGAAGGACTCGCAGCACCCCCAGAGTTAGCACCCGAAGTCTCAGTACCCCCAGGCTCAGTACCCTTAGGCTCAGTACCCTCAGTCCCAGCACCCGCAGGCTCAGTGCCCTCAGTCCCAGCACCCGGAGGCTCAGTACTCTCAGTCCCACGACCCACAGGCTCAGTACCCTCAGTCCCAGCACCCGCAGGCTCAGTACCCTCAGTCCCAGCACCCGCAGGCTCAGGACCCTCAGTCTCTGTCAAACATTATACATGTTCATATTGTGTAGGCTATAGTGGGTTTAGCCTTAGGGGGTACAACATTGCTAGGGTTTCCTACTTGTATCACCCTGCTGCCTAGTTTTCACACATTCTCGTTCAGTTCTACATTCTAACATGGTATCACGAGCCTAGGTTGCTACCTAGGACCGCTTTCTCCTACGGGCCCACTATTCCGCTAGACGCGCCCTCGTGCGTCCTACCTTACGTGCGCCCTCGTGCGCCTTTCTATACTCGTGCGCCCTCGTGCGCCCTCGTGCGCCCTACCTTACGTGCGCCCTCGTGCGCCCCCGTGCGACCCGCCCTTCGGTCTGCCCGCGTGCCGTCCTGCAGCCCTCGCGCTGCCTCCTGCAAGCTAGTACGGCCCTCGAGCCGCCCCTGCAGGTCCGTCAGGCCCCCGAGCCGCCTCTGCAGACCCGTCAGGCCCCCCCGAGCCGCCTCTGCAGGCCCGTCAGGCCCGAGAGCCGCCCCTGCAGCCAGCGCGCTGCCCTGCCGAGCCGCGTGTCGCCCGTGGGCGCTGCCTCTGCCCCGTCGCGCTGCCCTGGGGAGCCGCGCGCGACCCCCGCTGTCCCGTCGCGTCGCCCTGGGGAGCCGCGCTCGGCCCCCGCTGCCCTGTCGCGACGCCCTGGGGAGCCGCGCTCGGCCCCCGCTGCCCTGTCGCGACGTCCTGGGGAGCCGCGCTCGGCCCCCGCTGACCCGTCGCGACGCCCTAGGGAGCCACGCGCGACGCCCCCGCTGCCCCGTCGCGACGCCCTGGGGAGCCGCGCGCGGCCCCCCCCCCCCCCCCGCTGCCCCGTCGCGGCGCCCTGGGGAGCCGTGCGCCGCCCCCCCCCCCCCCCCACCTCGCTGCTGCCCGAGCCACCCTGCAGCCCGCGAGCCGCCTCTGCAGCGCCGAGTGCGCTCTGCCAAACCCTAAAATAAATAATTAATTATTAAAAAAAAAAAAAAAAGGGAGCAGCTGCCCCTGGCCCCTGGAGCAGCCGCCCCTGGAGCAGCCGCCCCTGCAGCAGCCGCCCCTGCAGCAGCTGCCCCTGTAGCAGCCGCCCCTGGACCTCTGCAGCCGCCCCTGGCCCCTGGAGCAGCCGCCCCTGCAGCTGCCGCGGAGCCCTCGCCCTGCAGTGGTAGCGGCCTCGCCGTTACCACCGTCGTACGCCTGCCCTTCTCGCCACTGGTGAGCACTGCCCTGCCCGTATTGCTGTTACTGCTGCTCCTGCTGCTACTGCTCTTTCTACTTCTACTGCTGCTCCTGGCGTGGCCAGATGCAGCTCCAGCGCCGTCCGCGTGAGTCTCTCACGCCCCAACAGCTTCGTGAGTGGTATGCTGGTTGGGGTTGTAGGGGTGGCCGCGCTGCTGCTACTACTACTGCTGCTACTACTGCTACTGCTGCTCCTGGCGGTGGCCAGATGCAGCTCCCGCGACGTCCGAGTGAGTCCCTCACGCCCCAGCAGCTTCGTGAGTGGTACGCTCAGCGTGGAGGGTCACGGGGTACTGCTCGCTGCCCGTACGTCATTCGCACTGGTGCTCGGACTGGTCAGCCTTGCGGGACGTTTGGTCACACAGAGTCCCGCTGAGCGACGCCTGGCGTACAGAGTTTGGCGACGCGGCTGAGCTCCCCGACTGGGTGGAGCTGCTTAGGGTTAGGGTAGATATCTATGCTCTTGACGATGATGCTATCCTCACTGCCATGTATGCATTTCCTACTAGTGCTGAGAGTGCCTGTCACCTGTGTGTGCCGCCTGACCCCGGTATCCAGTCTGCTGCTCTAGGTACTGGTGAGGCTGCTGCACTAGGTGCTCGTGTGTCTGTTGCCCCAGGTGCTGGTGAGGCTGCTGCTCTAGGTACTCGTGAGTCTGCGCCCTCTGGTACTGCGTCTACTGAGGCACTGCACACCTTCACACTGGACTCAGGCGCTTCCCGCTGTTTCTTTCGTGACCGCACTGCCCTTGAGCAGCTTGCTCGGCCGGTTGCAGTCTCCCTCGCTGACCCCTCTGGGGGTCCGGTCATTGCGACCTCCTCTACTGTTCTCCCTTGTCCTGCGGTCCCGTCGGGCACTCTGTCAGGTCTCTACCTCCCCTCGTTCTCTACGAACTTGGTGGCGGGTAGTGCGCTCCAGGACGGGGGTGTCCACCAGTTTACCCCTGCCTACGAGCGTGTGACACACTGCACGTGCGCTCGGACGGGCCGCCACCTGGCTACCTTCACTCGGCAGCCGGGGTCGGACCTGTACACACTGACCACTGAGTCCCCACAGGAAGCTGCGTCTGCGTCTGCGTCAGGTCAGCTGTCTGCCCCCTGCTCGTGTCGCTCTCTGGCACACGAGACTGTCCTCTGGCACCACCGTCTTGGTCACCCGTCAGTGCAGCGCCTTCGTGCCATGCACAACCGGTACCTTGTCTCTGGTCTTCCCAGGGTTCTCCCTCCACTCTCACCCTCGCCTGCTCCTCCCTGCCTTCCCTGTGTCGAGGGGCGGCAGCGCGCCGCTCCTCACTCCTCCTCGTTTCCCCCGACGACTGCTCCCTTGCAGACGCTCCACATGGACGTGTGGGGCCCAGCCCGCGTCCGTGGACAGGGTCAAGAGAGGTACTTCCTGATCGTTGTTGACGACTACTCGCGCTACACCACGGTCTTCCCCTTGCGCACCAAGGGTGAGGTCCCTGATGTTTTGATCCCTTGGATCCGCGCTTCTCGTCTCCAGCTCAGTGAGCGGTTCCACTCGGACTTTCCTGTCCTGCGTCTGCACTCTGACAGAGGTGGTGAGTTCTCCTCTGACCTCTTGGCAGCCTACTGTGCGGAGCACGGCATCCGCCAGTCGTTCACGCTTCCGGCCTCTCCACAGCAGAATGGGGTTGCTGAGCGCCGCATTGGTTTGGTCATGGAGGTCGCTCGTACCTCCTTGATCCATGCGGCTGCCCCCCACTTTCTGTGGCCGTTTGCGGTCCGATACGCTGCGCATCAGCTCAACCTCTGGCCCCGTGTCTCCGTTCCGGAGACTTCGCCGACACTGCGTTGGACGGGAGAGGTTGGCGATGCGTCGCGTTTTCGGGTCTGGGGATCCCGAGCTTTTGTTCGCGATACGTTCGCGGACAAGCTCTCCTCCCGCGCTGTTCCCTGTGTCTTCCTTGGCTTTGTCCCGGACGCGTCTGGTTGGCAGTTTTACCACGCCACCTCGCGCCGTGTCCTGCCCTCTCAGGACGTCACTTTTGACGAGTCCGTGCCCTACTACCGCCTCTTCCCCTACCGCACTGCCCCGCTCCCCCCCCCGCCTCTCTTCCTCGCGCCAGGTGCTGCTGTGGTAGACCCCCTCCCCCCTCAGGGTGCCGCTCCCTCAGGTGTGTCCCAGGTAGACCCGGTTGAGCCTGTCGAGGTAGCTGTCGACTCTCGTCCTGCCAGGGGTGCTGAGCCTGAGCGTGCGGAGCCTGGGGTTGCGTAGTCTGGGGGTGCTGAGCCTGGGGGTGCGGGGTCTGGGGGTGCGGAGCCTGCGGGTGCTGAGTCTGGGGGTGCTGAGCCTGGGGGTGCGGAGCCTGCGGGTGCTGAGTCTGGAGGTGCTGAGCCTGGGGGTGCTGAGCCTGGGAGTGCTACGTCTGAGAGTACTGAGCCTGAGCGTGCTGCACCTGGGGGAGGCCTCTCCTCGCAGCAGCTGCGTGAGTGGTACTTACAGTACTGCAGCCTCAGGAGAGGTGCTTCTGGAGCTCGGAGTGGTGCCGGAGCTGGTGCTAGTGCTTCCCCTCCTAGGCGGGAGCTGCCCTCTCCCCAGCAGCTCCGAGAGTGGTACGCTAGGCGCTGCAGTCTCCGGAGTGGCGCTCCCGGTGTCGTGGACTCTGGAGCTTCTGGAGTTACTGGAGGTGCTGCTGCTGCTGGCGGTGCGGCTGGCGCTGCTAGAGGTGCTACTGGTGCTGCTGGAGCTGCTGGAGGTACTGCTGCTGCTGGAGGTGCTGCTGGCGCTGCTGGAGGTACTACTGGTTCTGGTGCTGCTGGAGCTGCTGGAGGTGCTGCTGCTGCTGGCGGTGCGGCTGGCGCTGCTGGAGGTGCTGCTGGTGCTGCTGGCGCTGCTGGAGGTGCTACTGGTGCTGGAGCTACTGGAGCTGCTGGTGGTACTGCTGCTGCTGGCGGTGCTGCTGGCGCTGCTGGAGGTGCTGCTGGTACTGGTGCTGCTGGAGCTGCTGGAGGTGCTGCTGCTGCTGGTGGTGCTGCTGGCACTGCTGGAGGTGCTGCTGGTACTGGAGCTGCTGGGGACCCTGCTGCTGCTGGCGGTGCTGCTGGAGCTGCTGGGACTGGCCCTGCTGAGGGGGTTGGAGCTGGAGGTGCTGAGCGGCCACGGCCGTACTACGTTCCGCTCCTTCAGCAGGTTCTTGGCCTTCCGCCCTCTCCTGGTCCTACTCCTCCCCTACTGAGTCCACCGCTTGTCCAGTCGCAGTCACAGTTACAGCCAGTCTCTCCACTTCCTGGTCCTTCTCCCTACACTGCGCCGACGGGAGGTCTTACGGAGCGTCGTGAGCCTGAGTCTCGTCCTCCGTCGCCTGAGACTCGTCCAGAGTCGTCTGAGTCGCGTCCAGAGTCGCCTGTCCGCGCTGTCCGCGCTGGTCGTCGTGTTCCACGTCAGCGTCCTCCTCCTGTCCTTGGCACTCACTATATGACCCTGCGTCCCTCTACTGCTCCACAGCGTGTCCCACTGCCGTCTCCACCAGCGTCCTCTCTTCCTGCTCTTGCTGACCCGGAGTCTGACTCTCTTCGTGCTGCCAGTCCTACTGTCACGCGTCTCCTTGCCACTGCTGTCGCTGACCCTTCCTTTGAGTCCTCTGCTGCGTCTGCTCTTGTCGCTGAGCTTGTTGACTTTGCTGCTGCCTGTCGTCTAGACTACGCCGCTAGCCTTGTTGCTGAGTCTGAGTCTGAGTCTGTCTGTCCTCCGTCTGTCGGGGGTGAGTGTGCTCTTGGCACGGACGTCCTTGAGGACAGACAGGAGGAGTTTGAGTGCTTTGCCGCTGCTTTGCCTCATCTCGTGTCCATGCTAGTTGCCCCTGAGGGAGACCCGGATGCACCAGACATCCAGACCCCACGCTCCTACGCAGAGGCGATGGAGGGTCCCTACTCCTCTCAGTGGCAGACAGCCATGGACGCAGAGATGGCTTCCTGGAAGTCCATAGGCACCTACGTCGACGAGGTTCCCCCACCTGGGGCGAACATCGTCAGTGGCATGTGGATTTTCAGGGTGAAGCGGCCGCCGGGTTCTCCGCCTGTCTTCAAGGCGCGTTACGTTGCACGAGGCTTCAGTCAGCGAGAGGGAGTTGACTTCTTCCAGACCTTCTCCCCGACCCCGAAGATGACCACTCTTCGGGTTCTGCTGCACGTCGCTGCTCAGCGTGACTACGAGCTCCACTCTCTTGACTTCAGCACTGCGTTCTTACAGGGCAGCCTGCACGAGGAGATCTGGCTGCGCCGCCCACCTGGCTTCACTGGGTCGTTCCCTCCTGGTACCCAGTGGAGCCTCCGGCGGCCAGTCTACGGTCTCCGCCAGACACCCCGTGAGTGGCACGACACACTGAGGACTACTCTTGCTGCTCTTGGGTTTGCTCCTTCTACTGCTGACCCGTCGCGGTTTCTACGCACCGACACCACTCTGCCGCCGTTCTACGTTCTTGTTTACGTAGACGACTTGGTCTTTGCTACTGCTGACACTGAGGCACTCGCCCACGTGAAGTCGGAGCTGCAGAAGAGACACACGTGCACAGACCTGGGTGAGCTGACAAGCTATCTTGGCTTGCGGATCACCCGGGACAGAGCACAGCGCACCATCACCTTGACTCAGTCACACATGGTGCAGCAGGTCCTTCAGCGCTTCCGCTTCACGTACTCCTCGCCTCAGTCCACTCCTCTGCCTACCGGTCACTCGCTCTCAGCTCTGCCTTCGGATGAGTCCGTAGAGCCGAGTGGCCCGTATCCAGAGCTTGTGGGCTGCCTCATGTACCTGATGACCTGCACTCGACCTGACCTGACATACCCTCTTCGCATCCTAGCACGCTATGTCGCTCCCGGCCGTCACCGGAAGGAGCACATGGATGCCGCTAGCCTTGTTACTGAGTCTGAGTCTGTCTGTCCTCCGTCCGTCGGGGGTGAGTGTGCTCTTGGCACGGACGTCCTTGAGGACAGACAGGAGGAGTTTGAGTGCTTTGCCGCTGCTTTACCTCATCTCGTGTCCATGCTGATTGCCCCTGAGGGAGACCCGGATGCACCAGACATCCCGACCCCGCGCTCTTACGCAGAGGCGATAGAGGGTCCCTACTCCTCTGAGTGGCAGACAGCCATGGACGCAGAGATGGCTTCCTGGAAGTCCACAGGCACCTACGTCGACGAGGTTCCCCCACCTAGGGCGAACATCGTCAGTGGCATGTGGATTTTCAGGGTGAAGCGGCCGCCGGGTTCTCCGCCTGTCTTCAAGGCGCGTTACGTTGCACGAGGCTTCAGTCAGCGAGAGGGAGTTGACTTCTTCCAGACCTTCTCCCCGACCCCGAAGATGACCACTCTTCGGGTTCTGCTGCACGTTGCCGCTCAGCGTGACTACGAGCTCCACTCTCTTGACTTCAGCACTGCTTTCCTACAGGGCAGCCTGCACGAGGAGATCTGGCTGCGCCGCCCACCTGGCTTCACTGGGTCGTTCCCTGCTGGTACCCAGTGGAGCCTCCGGCGGCCAGTCTACGGTCTCCGCCAGGCACCCCGTGAGTGGCACGACACACTGAGGACTACTCTTGCTGCTCTTGGGTTTGCTCCTTCTACTGCTGACCCGTCGCTGTTTCTACGCACCGACACCACTCTGCCGCCGTTCTACGTTCTCGTGTACGTAGACGACTTGGTCTTTGCTACTGCTGACACTGAGGCACTCGCCCACGTGAAGTCGGAGCTGCAGAAGAGACACACGTGCACAGACCTGGGTGAGCTGACAAGCTATCTTGGCTTGCGGATCACCCGGGACAGAGCACAGCGCACCATCACCTTGACTCAGTCACACATGGTGCAGCAGGTCCTTCAGCGCTTCCGCTTCACGTACTCCTCGCCTCAGCCCACTCCTCTGCCTACCGGTCACTCGCTCTCAGCTCTGCCTTCGGATGAGTCCGTAGAGCCGAGTGGCCCGTATCCAGAGCTTGTGGGCTGCCTCATGTACCTGATGACCTACACTCGACCTGACCTGGCATACCCTCTTAGCATCCTAGCACGCTATGTCGCTCCCGGCCGTCACCGGAAGGAGCACATGGATGCCGCTAAGAGGGTGTTGCGCTACTTGTGCAGTACGTCGGGCATGGGGCTCGTGCTTGGAGGTCGGAGCGACGTTGTCCTCACGGGTCACTCAGACGCTTCTTGGGCTGACGACTTGGCTACGCAGCGGTCGTCTCAGGGTTACACCTTCAGCCTTGGCTCTGGTTCAGTTTCTTGGCGTTCTACTCGCTCTTCTTCTGTTCTCAGCTCCAGTTATGAGGCTGAGATCTACGCCACAGCCATGGCTGCACAGGAGTTACGCTGGCTCACCTACCTGCTGACCGACCTGGGAGAGCGGCCTCGTTCTCCTCCAGTGCTGTACGTTGACAACAAGGCCGCCATTGCCTTGTGTGAGGAGCACAGACTGGAGCACAGGACGAAGCACATCGCTCTGCGCTACTTCCTTGCTCGAGAGCTGCAGCAGCGTGGTCAGCTTCGTCTGCGTTACGTGGCCACTCGGGCCAACACTGCTGATGTGTTCACCAAGGCGCTTCAGCCTTGTGACCATCAGCATTTCTGTACTGTTCTAGTCCTTGTGCCTACTCTCCCTCACTTGCTCACTTCTTGACTCTGCTTGTACTGTGATCTCTATATATATACCTGCATGTTTACTCTTGTTAGGTTGTGATCACTGTACCTCTTGTTATATTATCAATATGCATGTGAACTGGTCTTGTGACCACTTGCTTGTGCTCGGAATTTGTGTGGTTTCCTTGAGATCCACCCTGAGCTTGCTTTGCTTTGCTTTGACTGGTCTTGTGACCATCTGGTTGTCTCCCACTTAGCCTATGGGGGTGTGTCAAACATAATACATGTTCATATTGTGTAGGCTATAGTGGGTTTAGCCTTAGGGGGTACAACATTGCTAGGGTTTCCTACTTGTATCACCCTGCTGCCTAGTTTTCACACATTCTCGTTCAGTTCTACATTCTAACAGTCTCAGCTCCAGTGTCCACTGCAGAAGGCTGCAGAGGCGGGAAACCGGGGGGGGTAGCCAAACGAGGAGAGCAGTCACCCCCAGACGTACCACTCCCAGGCCCAGCTCCAACAGCCTCAACTCCAGAGTCCACAGCAGCAGGCTGCGGAGGTGGCGAAGACGACCAAGGCGGGAAACCCGGGGGGGTCTCCAAGCGAGGAGTGCGGCGAGTGGTCACCGTGTCGTCGACGGCGGTGTCACCCCCCTCAGCTGGGTCAGAGGAGTCAGAAGAGATCTCCACTGGCTCATCCAAGGGGGGTGGGTCTACCTGAGACACACCTGAGGGAGCAGGACCCTGTGGGGGAAGGGGGTCTACTTGGGGGGGGACTGGTACCAGGAAGAGAGGCGCGAGGGGGACCGGGTGGGACGCGTGTGGGTGAAGTCGGTAGTAACAGACCGACTCGTCGAAGGTGACGTCCTGAGAGGAGAGAACACGACGCGAGGCAGGGTGGTAGAACTGCCAGGGTGGAGCGTCGGTGGGGAAGCCCAGGAAGACACAGCGGAGAGTGCGAGGAGAGAGCTTGCTTGCTTTGGTATCGCGAACAAGGGAGAGCGCGCCCCAGACCCGAAACGACGACGCATCACCAGGCTGTCCCGTCCAACGGAGTGTGGGCGAGGTCTCTGGAGCAGAGACACGGGGCCAGAGGTTGAGCTGATGCGCGGCGTATCGAACCGCAAACGGCCACAGGAAATGGGGAGCAGCCGCATGGATCATGGAGGTACGAGCAACCTCCATGATCAGGCCAATGCGACGCTCAGCGATCCCATTTTGCTGCGGAGAGGCCGGAAGCGTGAACGACTGGGCGATGCCCTCATCCTGGCAGAACGTCTCAAGGACGCCTGAGGAGAACTCACCACCCCTGTCAGAGTGCAGACGCAGGACTGGGAAGTCCTGCTGAAAGCGATCGTGCAGCTGGAGACGAGTAGCACGGATCCAGGGGATCAAAACACCGCTGACGTCCGCCTTGCGATGCAAGGGGAAGACTGTGGTGTAGCGTGTGTAGTCGTCAACAACCAGCAGAAAGTAGCGCTCCAGGTCCGTCCCACCGATGGGGGCCGGGCCCCACACGTCCAGGTGGAGAGTCTGCAGAGGAGCGGTGGTCGGAGGAAACTCGGAGGAGTGAGGAGCGGCGCGCTGCCGCCCCTCGACGCAAGGAAGGCACGGCGGGGCAAGCGAGCACGGCAGGGGGGGCAGGGTCCTGGGGAGGCCAGAGACAAGGAGACGGGAGTGCATACTGCGTAGACGATGCAGGGAGGGGTGACCAAGACGGTGGTGCTAGCGCTGAGTCTCGTGCGTGAGTACTCTACACGAGCACGACGCAGCTAACTGCCCCGACGCAGACGCCCGACTCGACGCAGCCACCTGACCTGACTCAGCCACCTGTGCAGACGCAGTGGTCAGTGTGTACAGACTAGACCCAGGCTGTTGAGTGAACGTAGCCAGGTGACGGCCAGTCCGGGAGCACGTACAGATCGCCACACGCTGCCCTCCAGGAATAAAGGTATCAATGCAGACATCCTTAATGGCAGCGTTGCTCACCAAGTTCGTCGAGAACGTGGGGAGGTGGAGACCTGACAGAGAGCCGGAGGGGACTGCTGGACAAGGGAGGACCGTGGAGGCTCTCGCAACTACTGGGCCCCCAGTGGGGTCAGCCAGTGAGACTGGGACAGGTGCTGTGAGTGGTGTGACTGTGGTGCAATCACGAAAGAAGCAACGTGACGCGCCTGAGTCAAGCGTGAAAGTGTGCAAGAACTCAGCTGAGGCAGGACCTGTGGTAGTAGACGCACTAGCACCTAGAGCGTCGGCAGACTCACGGGCACCTAGAGCTGCAGCAGACTCACTAGCACCTGGAGCGGCAGCAGACTCACTAGCACCTGGAGTGGCAGCAGACTCACTAGCACCAAGAGCAGCAGTCTTAACAAAACGATAACCTCCACCACCAGGACGGCCTCGCTGAATAACCCACTCACGAAGCTGCTGAGGGGTGGGGTCGTCCGGGAGAGGCAGTGCCCGCTGCTGTCCACCCCTGGCCGCAGCAACTGCTGCGATAGTGGCCATGACAGACAGCGACGGTCAGGAGTAGGTCCAGCACCTCCAGCTCCTCCAGCACCAGCAGCACCTCCAGCACTCCCAGTAGCAGCTCCACCACCAGCAGCAGTAGCACGAGTAGCAGCAGCAGCAGCAGCAGCAGTAGTAGTAGCAGCAGCAGCAATAGTAGTTTTTTTTTTTTTTTTGTTTTTTTTTTTGTTTTTTTAGGGTTTAGGGTTGCGCGCGGCCCACGGGCTGCAGGGGCAACGCGCGGCTCGGCAGGGCGGCGTACGGGCTGCAGGGGCGACGCGCGGCTCTGCAGGGCGGCGTACGGGCTGCAGGGGCAGCGCCCACGGGCTGCAGGGGCAACGCGCGGCTCGGCAGGGCGGCGCGCGGGCTGCAGGGGCAGCTCCCACGGGCTGCAAGGGCGACGCGCGGCTCGGCAGGGCGGCGCGCGGGCTGCAGAGGCAGCGCCCACTGGCTGCAGGGGCGAACGCGCGGGCTGCAGGGGCAGCACGCGGGCCACAGGGGCAGGCACGGCTGCAGGGGCAGCACGATCGCAGGGGCAGACACGGCTGCAGGGGCAGCACGGTCGCAAGGGCAGGCACGGCTGCAGGGGCAGCACGGTCGCAGGGGCGAGTACGGCTGCAGGGGCAGCGCGGTCGCAGGGGCAGCACGCGGGCTGCAAGGGCAGCGCGGCTGCAGGGGCAGCGTAGGAAGAAAAAATTTACGGTTAGGGCAGGGCGGAACGTTCGGTGGGCCCTAGGAACGATTCTGCTCTAATACCATGTTAGAATAAGCAGGAATGAATGAGTGAACTAGGCAAGAGGTGAGTACAAGTAGGGGAAACCTAACCCTAAAGTGTTGTACTCACTAAGGAGTGACCCTACTGTAGCCTAGAGATACAGTTGTAATTTGACAAGTACTTGTACCCCAACTCTTGCTAATCCAATCATTCCTGCACAGTGATTCTGACATGGTATTCAGAGCAGGAAGCCTGTTAAGTTTTTAGGGCCCACCGATCGTTTTGCTAGTTCCTGCCCGAAGCGCCCTTGCGCTGTCCGGCCCTCTCGCACAGTGTCACGCTGCCCTGCAGCTACTCGCACTGCCTTCCCTAGCGCGGTGCCCTACTGACACGCGCGCCCCTGCTGCCCGAGAGCAGCCCCTGCCCCGCGCGCCCCTGCTGCTTGCGAGCAGCCCCTGCCCCGCGCGCCACTGCTGCCTGTGAGCAGCCCCTGCCCCGAGCGCCTCTTCTGCCCGCGAGCAGCTCCTGCCCCAGCGCGCCCCGTCTGCTGGGTTGTGTATGCATGGTTCGCGCCCTACTGCCCTGCGCGTCGCGCCCTGCTGCAGCCCGCGCGTCGCGCTCTGCTGCAGCCCGCGCGTCGCGCTCTGCTGCTCCGCGCGTCGTGCCCTGCTGCAGCCCGCACGTCGCGCCCTGCTGCAGCCCGCGCGTCGCGCTCTGCTGCTCCGCGCGTTGCGCCCTACTGCAGCCCGCGCGTCGCGCTCTGCAGCCCCGCGCGTCGCGCCCTGCTGCAGCCCGCGCATCGCGCCCTGCTGCAGACCGCGCGTCGCGCCCTGCTGCCCCGCGCGTCGCGCCTTGCTGCCCGCGCCGCCCAGGCCGAGCCGCGCCGCCTAGCCCGAGCCGCCCTGCTGCTACTATTGCTGCTGCTGCTGCTCGTTCTACTGCTGCTGCTGGTGGAGGTGCTGCTGGGAGTGCTGGAGGTGCCGCCGTCCAGCCCCACCGAGCCGCCCTGCTGCTACTACTGCTGCTGCTGCTGCTCGTGCTACTGCTGCTGCTGGTGGAGGTGCTGCTGTGAGTGCTGGAGGTGCTGCTGGTGCTGGAGGTGCTGGAGGAGCGGCTGGGAGTACTGAAGGTGCTGCTGGTGCTGGAGGTGCTGGACCTGCTACTGACCGTCACTGCCTGTCATTGCCACTATCACGGCAGTTGCAGCGGCTAGGGGTAGACAGCAGCGGTCACTGCCTCTCCCGGACGACCCCACCCCTCAGCAGCTTTGTGAGTGGGTTATTCAGCGAGGCAGTCCTGGTGGTGGAGGTTTTGGTTTTATGTGGCCTCAGCGACCTCGCGACTGTGCTTCTCAGCAATGTGTCCCTGGTCGTGTAGAGGCTGCTGCTCTCGGTTCTAGTGAGCCTGCTGCCGCTCCAGATGCTGGTGAGTCTGCTGCAGCTCTAGGTGCTCGTGAGTCTACCGATGCTCTAGGTGCTAGTGCGTCTACCGCCACAGGTCCTGCCTCAGCTGAGGCCTTGCACACTTTCACGCTTGACTCAGGCGCGTCACGTTGCTTCTTTCGTGATTGCACCACAGTCACACCACTCGCAGCACCTGTCCCAGTCTCACTGGCTGACCCCACTGGGGGCCCAGTAGTTGCGCGAGCCTCCACTGTCCTCCCGTGTCCGGCAGTCCCCTCCGGGTCTCTCTCAGGTCTCCACCTCCCCGCGTTCTCGACGAACTTGTTGAGCAACGCAGTTCTCCAGGATGAATGGGTTGACACCTTCATTCCTGGAGGACAGCGTGTGGCGATCTGTAAGTGCTCACGGACTGGCCGTCACCTTGCTACGTTCACTCGTCAGCCTGGGTCCGGTCTGTACACCCTGACCACTGCGTCTGCACAGGTGGCTGAGTCAGTTCAGGTGGCTGCGTCGAGTCGGGTGTCTGCGTCGAGTCGGGTGTCTGCGTCTAGTCAGCTTGCAGCGTCTTGCTCGTGTCGGGTACTCTCTCACCAGACTCTCCTCTGGCACCACCGCCTAGGTCACCCCTCGCTGCCGCGTCTCCGCAGCATGCACTCCCGTCTCCTTGTCTCTGGCCTTCCCAGGTCCCTGCCCTCCCTCCCGCGCTCGCCTGCACCGCCGTACCTTCCCTGCGTCGAGGGGCGGCAGCGCGCCGCTCCTCACTCCTCTGAGTTTTCTCCGACCACTGCTCCTCTGCAGACTCTCCACATGGACGTGTAGGGCCCGGCCCCCGTCGGTGGAACGGACCAGGAGCGCTACTTCCTGCTGGTTGTTGACGACTACACACGCTACACCACTGTCTTCCCCTTGCGGCGCAAGGCGGACGTCAGCAGTGTTTTGATCCCCTGGATCCGTGCTACTCGTCGCCAGCTGCGCGAACGGTTTCGTCGGGACTTGCCAGTCCTGCGTCTGCACTCTGACAGGGGCGGTGAGTTCTCTTCTGGCCTCCTTGAGGAGTTTTGTCGAGACGAGGGCATCCGCCAGACATTCACGCTTCCGGACTCTCCTCAGCAGAATGCGATCGCTGAGCGTCGCATTGGCTTGATCATGGAGGTTGCTCGTACCTCCATGATCCATGCGGCTGCTCCCCATTTTCTGTGGCCGTTTGCGGTCCGATACGCTGCGCATCAGCTCAACCTCTGGCCCCGTGTCTCTGGGCCAGAGACCTCGCCCACACTCCGGTGGACGGGGAAGGTTGGCGATGCGTCGGTGTTTCGGGTCTGGGGCGTGCTCTTCCTTGTTCGCGATGCCAAAGCGAGCAAGCTCTCCTCTCGCACTCTCCGCTGCGTCTTCCTTGGCTTCCCCACCGACGCCCCGCCGTGGCAGTTCTACCACCCTCGCTCGCGTCGAGTCTTCTCCTCCCAGGACGTCACCTTTGACGAGTCTGTCTGTTTCTACAAGCTACACCCGCATGCGTCCCACCCGGTCCCCCTAGCGCCTCTTTTCTTGGTACCAGTCCCCCCCCCGGTAGACCCCCTCCCCCCACAGGGTCCTGCTCCCTCAGGTGTGTCTCAGGTAGACCCACCCCCCTTGGTTGAGCCCCTGGAGATCTCTTCTGACTCCTCTGGCCCGGCTGAGGGGGGTGACCCCGCCGCTGACGACACGGCGGCTACTCGCCGCTCTCCACGCTTGGAGACCCCCCCTGGTTTTCCGCCTCGGCCGTCTTCGCCGCCTCCGCAGCCTGCTGCTGTGGACTCTGGAGCTGAGACTGCTGGTGTTGAGCCTGGGGGTGCTGAGATAGAGGGTGAGGGTTCTGGGGGTGCTGCGACTGGGGGTGCTGGTTCTGGGGGTGCTGCGACTGGGGGTGCTGACTCTGGGGGTGCTGCGAGTCCTAGTGGCGGTGGAGCTGTGGGTGACCCTGCTGGAGGTCCTGGAGCTGGACAGCCACCACAGCCTGATCTACTTGAGACGCTCTCGCCGCAGGCGATTCGTGTGTGGATCGTTCGGCGAGGCAGTCCTGGTGGTCGAGGGTACGGTCCTGCTGGTGCTGGAGCTGCTAGTTCTGGAGGTACTGCTGGTGCTGGAGGTGCTGGAGGTACTGCTGGAGGTGCTGGAGGTGCTGCTGGTGCTGGAGGTACTAGAGGTGCTGCTGGTGCTGGAGGTACTGGAGCTGCTAGTCCTGGAGGTACTGGAGGTGCTGCTGGTGCTGGAGGTGCCGGAGCTACTAGTCCTGGAGGTGCTACTGGCACTGGAGGTGCTGGTGCTGCTGGTGCTGGAGGTGCTGGAGGTGCTGCTGGTGCTGGAGGTGCTAGAGCTGGAGGTACTGGAGGTGCTGGAGGTGCTGGAGCTGGAGGTACTGGAGGTGCTGGAGCTGCCGGAGCTGGTGGTGCTGCTGGTGCTGGAGGTGCTGGGGGTACTAGAGCTGCTGGCACTGGAGGTGCTGGTGCTACTGGTGCTGGAGCTGCGGGAGCTGCTGGTCCCGGAGGTGCTCGTACTAGAGGTACTGGAGCTGCCGGGTCTGGTGGTGCTGCTCGTGCTGGAGGTGCCACTAGAGGTGCTGGTGCTGCTGGTCCTGGAGGCGCTGGAGCTGGAGGTACTGGAGGTGCTGGAGCTGCTGGTCCTGGAGGTGCTCGTACTAGAGGTGCTGGAGCTGCCAGAGCAGGTGGTGCTGCTGGTGCTGGAGGTGCTAGAGGTGCTACTGGAGCTGCTGGCAGTGGAGGTGTTGGAGGTACTGCTGGAGCTGGAGGTACTGGAGGTACTGGAGGTGCTGGAGCTGCTGGTCCTGGAGGTGCTCGTACTAGAGGTGCTGGAGCTGCCGGAGCAGGTGGTGCTGCTGGTGTTGGAGGTGCTGGAGGTGCTACTAGAGCTATTGGCACTGGAGGTGCTGGAGGTGCTGGCGCTGCCGGAGCTCGTGGTGCTGCTGGTGCTGGAGGTGCTGGAGGTGCTGCTGGAGCTGCTGGTGCTGGAGGTGCTGGTGCTGCTGGTGCTGGAGGAGCTGGAGCTGCTTGTACTGCCCCGCGCCGACTGTTTTTCTACCCGCAGCCGCAGTCGTCCCTGCCGCCGCCTGACTCGGTACTTCGCCAGGTTCTTAGACTCCCGTCTTCCACTGGCCTCACTCCACCTCTCCTGTGTCCACCGACAGACCAGTCTCAGCCACAGCTACTGCCTGGCTCCCCGCTGCCTGCTCCTGCTCCTCACACTGAGGTGACTGAGTCCCTGACTGAGCGTCGTGAGCCTGAGACTCGTGCTTCCACACCGATTCGTGCTCGTCGTGGCGCCCGTCCTCGTCCTTCTGCTGTCTCAGGCACTCACTGTATGGCACTTCGTCCTTCCTCTGTTCCACAGCGTGTTGTCCTGCCTGAGCCTCCCGCGTCCTCTCTTCCGCACGTTCCTGACCCTGAGTCCGACCTTGCTCGTGCTGTCAGTCCTACTGTCACTCGTCTCCTCACTACTGTCGTCAGTGACCCTAACTTTGAGACTACTGCAGCGTTTGCCTTAGTCACTGAGTTAGTCAACTTTGCAGCTAGGAGTCGTCTCGACTACGTCGCGAGTCTTGTTACTGAGTCTGAGTCTGTCTGTCCTCCGTCCGTCGGGGGTGAGCCTGCCCTTAGCAGTGACGTCCTTGAGGACAGGCAGTTTGAGCTTGAGTGTCTTTCGGCCGCTTTACCTCGTTTCACATCTATGCTGCTTTGCCCTGAGGGAGACCCGGATGCACTTGACATCCCTACCCCGCGCTCTTACGCAGAGGCGATCGCGGGTGAGTACTCCTCTCAGTGGCAGACAGCCATGGACGCAAAGATGGCTTCCTGGAAGTCCACAGGCACCTACGTCGACGAGGTTCCTCCTCCTGGGGCGAACATAGTCGATGGCATGTGCATTTTCAGAGTGAAGCGGCCGCCGGGTTCTCCGCCTGCCTTCAAGGCGAGTTACGTTGCTCGAGGCTTCAGTCAGCGACAGGGGGTCGACTTCTTCCAGACCTTCTCCCCCACCCCGAAGATGACTACTCTTCGGGTGTTGCTGCACGTTGCAGCACAGCGTGACTACGAGCTGCACTCCCTCGACTTCTCCACAGCTTTCTTGCAGGGCAACCTTCACGAGGAGATCTGGCTGCGCCGCCCACTTGGCTTCACTGGGTCGTTTCCCGCGGGTACGCAGTGGAGCCTCCGGCGGCCAGTCTACGGTCTCCGCCAGGCACCCCGAGAGTGGCACGACACACTGAGGACTACACTTGCGGCTCTTGGGTTTGCTCCTTCCTCTGCTGACCCGTCGCTGTTTCTACGCACCGACAGTACTCTGCCACCGTTCTACGTTCTCGTGTACGTCGACGACTTGGTTTTTGCTACTGCTGACACTGAGGCGCTGGCCCTAGTGAAGGCGGAGCTGCAGGAGAGACACACCTGCATTGACCTGGGTGAGCTGCGTAGCTATCTTGGCTTGCAGATCACTCGGGACAGAGCACGGCGCACCATCACCCTGACTCAGTCACACATGGTGCACCAGGTCCTTCGGCGCTTCGGCTTCCAGTACTCCTCGCCACAGCCCACTCCTCTGTCTACCGGCCATTTGCTCTTAGCTCCACCTTCGGACGAGTCCGTAGAGCCGAGTGGTCCGTACCCAGAGTTAGTGGGTTGCCTCATGTACCTGATGACGTGCACACGACCTAACCTCGCGTACCCTCTCAGCCTCCTGGCTCGCTACGTGGCTCCCGGTAGACACCAAAAGGTGCACTTTGATGCTGCGAAGAGGGTACTGCGTTACTTGTGCAGTGCATCGGGCATGGGGCTGGTGCTTGGAGGACGGGGTTCAGTGGTACTTACAGGACACTCCGACGCTTCTTGGGCCGACGACCAGGCGACTCAGTGTTCGTCACAGGGTTACACCTTCAGTCTTGGCTCTAGTTCTGTCTCGTGGAGGTCGACTCGTTCTTCTTCTGTGCTTGGTTCCAGCTGTGAGGCCGAGATCTACGCTGGGGCCATGGCTGCACAGGAGCTACACTGGCTGACCTACCTGCTGACCGACTTGGGGGAGCGGCCTCGTTCTCCTCCAGTTCTGTACGTCGACAACAAGGCAATGCTTGCCTTGTGTCGGGAGCAGAGACTGGAGCACAGAACGAAGCACATTTCTCTTCGCTACTTTCTTGCTCGAGAGCTGCAGCAGCGTGGTCAGCTTCGCCTTTCTTATGTGGCCTCTCGGGCCAACACTGCTGATGACTTTACCAAGGCCCTCGGGTCTGGTGATCTTCAGCGTTTTTGCACTGCTCTTGGACTTCTGCCCGTTCTACCTCACCTGCTTGTCTCTTGATCTTGCACTTGTTGTACACTGCTATCTATATTTATACCTGCATGTTTCCTCTTGCTAGGTTGTGATCAGTGTACTGCCTTGCTATTATACCCTGCATGTAAACTGGCCTTGTGGCCGCTAGCTTGTGCTCGGATTGTGTGGTGTCCTTGAGATCCACCTTGAGCTTTGCTTTGGTTTGCTCTGCTGTCTTGCTTGACTGGTCTTGTGACCGTCTTGTTGTCCCCCACTTAGCCTATGGGGGTGTGTCAAAGTGCAATCTTGTAGGCTATAGTGGGGCACTCCTAATGGGGTACAACACTTCTAGGGTTAATACTTGTACCCCAACTCTTGCTAATCCAATCATTCCTACACAGTGATTCTGACAAAAATGTTTGCTGTGTTGGCCGCTGAGGCCACGAATTCCAAGCGAGCCTGGCCGCGTCGCTTCAACTCTCGCAGGAGAAAGTACCTCACGTTGATGTGCTTCACTCTGCCCTCCAGTCGAGGCTCTCGACAAAGGAGGATCATGGCCTTGTTGTTAGCGAACAAGGTAGGTGCAGAGCGAGGCCGCTCACCAACGTCAGTGAGCAAGAAAGTCAACCAACGAAGCTCATGCGTAGCCATTGCACCAGCGTAGATCTCTGCCTCTGCGCTGGACTGTGCCACAGACGACGGCCTAGTAAACCTCCACGACACAGCTCCAGCACCTAAACTGAAGCAGTACCCACGAGTAGACCGCTGGGTCTGCACGTCGTCGGCGTAGGAAGAGTCGTAGTGACTGGTCAGTACAACTGGCTGTGTCCCTCCAAGCACAAGCCCCATGCCTGATCTAGTCGCCAGGTACTTCGTCACCCTCACAGCAGCCGTCCAGTGCACAGGACAGTGTCTCCCAGTCACAACAAAGCGAGAGAGAACGCTGAGGGGAAATGCGAGGTCCGGACGAGTACAAGTCATCAGGTATATGAGGCAGCCCACAAGCTCTGCGTAGGGACCACTAGACTCAAAGGGCTCGTCAAGAAAAGAGCCGGTGAGTCTGTGGTCGACAGCACGAGGAGTGGGCTGTGTGGTGGAGAACTGAAGGCCGAACCGCTGAAGGACCTGCTGCACCATGTGTGACTGTGAGAGCGTAATGGTGCGAGCGGCTCTGTCCCTGGTGATCTGCAAGCCAAGGTAGCGGCGCAGTTCACCAAGGTGAGTGCGCGTGTGTCTCTTCTGCAGTTCGTACTTCATCTCAGCCAGAGGAACCCTGTCTGCTGTAGCGAAGACCAAGTCGTTGACGTAGACAAGGACAAAGAAAGGAGTGGAGCATCTACAAAAAAACAGCAACGGGTCGGCGGACGAAGGGCAGAAACCGAGGTCAGCCAGTGTGAGAGTACGATGGCTCTGCCTACTTGGATTTACCTTATTATGCTTTAACTTGCTTAGCATTTTATTATTATGCATGCTTTTGCTCGTTTTGATTAGAATCGTTGCTTTACTATATTTATTATAGTTATAGCACCGTTCTAGGTTGCGTGCACCAAATTCTAGGCTTTTCGGTTGCCACCGAATTGCTTCTACCGAATTCAAGAAGGACCCGTTCGGGACGCTTCGCGACCCGCGGAACCTTCTAGTAACACCCGGGTTACTGGCCTTGTGTCGAGCCTATATATAGCCTCGTGTTGTACCCAGGTGATCATAATCTATTTTCTGAACCGGTTCTTCGATCCTCGCAGCGAGAGTGGTCCGTAGCGTATCGTGCCACTCATGGGGCGCCTGGCGGAGACCGTGGACTGGTCGTCTCAGGCTCCACTGGGTCGCAGGAGGGAAAGTGCCAGTGAAGCCAGGAGGACGCTGCAACCAGATCTCCTCGTGTAGGCAGCCATGGAGAAAGGCAGTGGAGAAGTCAAGGGAGTGTAGCTCGTAGTCTCGCTGTGTTGCAACGTGAAGTAACACCCGAAGAGTAGTCATCTTCGGGGTCATGGCGAAGGTCTGAAAGAAGCCAACTCCCTCACACTGACTGAAGCGCCTAGCCACGTAGCGCGCCTTGAAGACAGGCGGTGATCCAGGCGGCTGCCTCACCTGGAAGATCCACATGCCGTCAACTACGTTTGCTCTGGGAGGGGGGACTGCATCGACGTAGGTGCCTGTGGATCTCAAAGACGCCATCTCTGAGTCCATGACCGCTTTCCACTGAGAGGCCCACTGCCCTGACACGCCTCACGGTACGTGCGAGGAGTCGGTATGTCAAGGGCGTCGGGGTCTCCCTCAGGGAAAGTTGCATGGCACAGAGAGAGGGAGAAGCGGCTGCCAAGAACTCCAGCTCAAACTGCCTGTCCTCTAGGACGTCACAGCCAAGGGCAAACTCACCCCCGATGGACAAAGGAAGGGCAGGCGGAGCAGCCACTACACTCGTGGCGAAGCCAAGGCGGCGGGTGGCAGCAAAGTCAGCGACATCGCAGTAAGAGCCGAGACAGACGACGGAGAGGTACGAGGGTCAATGACAAGAGAGGCAAGATCACGCGGGACAACAGGACGAGCAGCACGGTAGTAGTCAGAGATAGGAGTGGAGGAGATAGGAAGAGACGACTCAGGAGGAGACGAGAGACAGACGCAAACGGAGAATGACGACGACTAGAACAAAGGAGGGCAGTGCGGAGGTCGTCAAAGGGAGACGAGGGACGAGCACGCGGGGGAAAAGGGACGGACGCGGGAGTGTGGGACAACGGGAGGAGAAGTCGGGGACCGAGGAGGAGAGTAAACAGCAGGTGACGCGTCAGGAGGAGGAAACGTAGGACTGAAGTCAGGTGGAGACAGGGAGCGGACAGGAGTAGAAGAGGGAAGACCAAGGGCCTGAAGGCCACTAACGGGTGGGAACAACTGCTGCAAACGGGGCGACTGCTGCGGCTGCTGCTGCTGCTGCTCCTGCTGCACCTGCTGCTGCTCGTGCTGGTCTAGCTGCTGCAGCTCCTGCTTGCCTCTCCTACGCCAACCTCTCCTGTTCCTCGCGCGCACGCTGAGAAGCAGCCTGGTAACGTGTGTCGTGACGCTGGGGAGGCGAAGAAGGCGTCGAAGTAGGAGTGCCTCTAGCTCCAACCCCCTCAGAGCTAGCACCTCTAGTGCCAGCACCCCCAGAACCACAACCTCCAAGGTCAGGAACCCCAACACCAGCACCTCCTGAATTAGCACCTCCACTGCCAGCACCTCCAGCTCCAGTACCTCCAGCTCCAGCACCTCCAGCTCCAGCACCTCCAGCTCTAGCACCTCCAGCTCCAGCACCCCCCGAACGAGCACCCCCAGACCGAGCACCTCCAGTGCCAAAACCTCCAGCTCCAACACTCCCAGAGTCCATAGTGTCGCGATATATATTTTATATACATTTCTAACTGCCTGTAGCTTTAGCTTTAGTGTAGTTATGCTTTCATACTATTGGTGGTGCACCTTCTCATGTTTGCTATATGTATCCCAATGCTATAGTGAAACCACAATCATTCTCGACATACCTCCTTGCACAAACTCCGCGACACCCGCTTGGCTTAGGCTACTAAGCCTAGGCCCTTAAACCCGCCTGCTAAGCTAAGTTAGTTAGTTGACATGATATCGAGCTAGGCTTTCCCAGCCTGCCCGTTTGTTTTTTATCGCGCCCGTCACGCTTCCCACGGACGTTCCCCGCAGTAGCCCGTTCGCCACTGGATCTGACGCGACGGTCGTGGCGAGCTGCGCGATGGCGTTCGTCGCGGACGAAATGTCGCGCTACTGCCCGTCGAGCAGCTGCCGCCCGTTGTTCTTCCGCCCGTCGATGTTTCGCCCCATTCGTCACCTCCCCGTCGCCCGTCGTCAGCTCCTCGCCGATCGTCGCCACGTCCCCACTGCTCGTCGACACATCCCCGCCGCCCGTCGTCACCTCCCCGTCGCTAGTCGTCAGCTCACCGCCGCCCGTCGTCAGCTCCACGCCGCCCGTTGCGCACCAACAGCTTTCCCCGCCCGCCCTCCCGTCAACCCCTATGCTGCTGCAGCGGCTGCACATTCCGCGACTGCAACTGCTGTGCCGCCCCGTGCGGCCTCCCTGCGCTTCCCCGTCACCTCGAAGGGAGTGGCGGCGGAATGCCAGCTACAACGCCAGCTACAACGCCAGCGACACCGCCAGCAGAGACCCCGCCAGCAGCTACACCGCCAGCAGAGACCCCGCCAGCAGAGACCCTGCCAGCAGAGACCCCGCCAGCAGAGACCCCGCCAGCGCCAGCCGCCAGCACCAGCCGCCCGTCCCTCTATCCTCCCCCCCTCCCCAGTCGCCTTCCCTTCCGCGACTACGACTGTGGGGGGGGAGGTGGTGTGGAAGGGGTGGCCGCCGTGAGCCACTGCAGCACCACCCTCTTCCCTGCCTCTCCCCTCCCGCGGCTGCTGCTGTGGGGGGGAGGTGGCGGGGATGGGGGGGTGGGGGGGCTGGCGTTTGAAGGACAATGCAGCGACTACTGTGGGTGGGGCAAGGGTGTGGAGGAAGGAAGGGGGGAGGGAGTGCGGTTCCAGGGGGCGGCTGAACTGGGGGGTGCGGCTAAAGGAGGGGTGGTTGAGTGGGTGTGGGGATTTTGGGGTTCGTAAGAGGGGTTTCGTCGCGCTTGGCTCCCCCCCACCTCCTCCCCTCACCACTCTCTCACCTCCCCCTTTGTAAAAGGGGAAGAGGGTTTCGCCACGGGTGGCTCCCCCTCAACTCCTCTCCTCATCCCTCTCTCACCTCCTCCTTCATTCTTATCTCCTCTCCTCCTCTCTCTCTCTCTCGCCTCCTCCTCCTCACTTACCTCTCTGCCATCGTCCACTGCGCTAGCTATACCCCTTCAGGGGGTGTGACTTCCTCTAGCTATGTGCTGCAGGCAGTTACGGGGGTGTGTCGCGATATATATTTTATATATATTTCTAACTGCCTGTAGCTTTAGCTTTAGTGTAGTTATGCTTTCGTACTATTGGTGGTGCACCTTCTCATGTTTGCTATATGTATCCCAATGCTATAGTGAAACCACAATCATTCTCGACATACCTCCTTGCACAAACTCCTCGACACCCGCTTGGCCTAGGCTACTAAGCCTAGGCCCTTAAACCCGCCTGCTAAGCTAAGTTAGTTAGTTGTCACTGAGCAGCTATCTTGGCTTGCGGATCACCCAGGACAGAGCACAGCGCACCATTACCTTGACTCAGTCACACATGGTGCAGCAGGTCCTTCAGCGCTTCAGCTTCTATACCATGTTAGAATAATAGAATGAATGATTAACAATGAACAAAACAGGAAAGATATATTCAAGGCTAACCCCAACCCTAGCACAACGGAATACACCTAGACTAGAACTAACATAACTATAGAAATATAGTTTGACACATAGTAACCTGTCGCGGAAGTGCCGAAGGCTGCTGAGGGCATTGCGACGAGGACTGCGGGGAGGGAGGCGCCACCGGACGCGCTACCGAGGGTAGAGGGGTAGCGTGAGACACACCTGACGGGGCAGGACCAGGGGGAGGCGGGGGTACCGGAGGAGCGGGAGCAGGAGGAGGAGAGAGGGCGAGGAAAAGGGGGGGAGGGGGGACCGGGAGACCTCGATAGGGGTAGCGAGCGTAGTAGGATATTGACTAGTCAAACCGGACGTCACGGGAGTCGAGGGAACGGTGGAGGGGCGGGTGGTAAAATGCAAAGTCAGGAGAGTCCACCGGGAAACCAAGGAAGACACAGGGGATGGCGCGAGCCGAGAGCTTTTCCAAATTGGTGTCACGGACAAGCACAAGGCAGCCCAAGAATCGAAACCCCGACGCAACACCAGGGGGCCCGATCCAAAGACTGGTCGGTGAAACCCCTGGTCATGAGACACGAGGCCAGAGGTTCAGCTGGTGGGCGGCGTAGCGAACCGTGTAGGGCCAGAAAAAATTGGGCGCATGGGCATGGATTATGGAGGTGCGGGCGATCTCCATCACCAAGCCAATGCGGCGCTCAGCAACCCCATTCTGCTGTGGGGACTCCGGAAGCGTCGAGGACTGTGTGATGCCCTGTTTGCCGTAGAATCTGGCAAGCACGTCAAAGCGAAACTCACCCCCACGGCCGTAGTGGAGACAAAGGACACGACTACCACGAGTGGCCTTAGTGGCCAGGAGCCACCGGATCAGCGTAAAAGTCACCTCAGACTTCTTCGCCAGAGGAAACTAAATGGTGTACCTGGAGTAGTCGTCAACGACCACCAGAAAGTAGCGCTCCCGCTCGGGCCCAAGTCGAGGGGCTGGGCCCCAGACATCCAAGTGGAGGGTCTGGAAGGGAGCTGTGGCCGGACAAAGGGAGGAGTGAGGAGTGGCGTGCAGCCAACCCTCGACGCTAGGAGTTCACGACGGCGCAGGCGAGGGAGGGAGCGACGCAAAGATGCGTGGGCGACCCGAGACAAGACGCTGACTAGCCATGCTGCAGAGGCGGGGAAGGGATGGGTGGCCAAGACAGTGGTGTCAAAAGACTGTTGGGTGTCTGAGGGACCGACAGGAGCAAGACGCAACGACCTGACCGGATACAGCAACCTGACCGGACACAGCAACCTGACCGGACGCGGCAACATGAGGGGACGCGACTACCTGGGAGCACTCAGTGTGCAGAACGTAGAGACCGGAGCGGGGCTCCCTAGTGAACGCGGCAAGAAGTGCACTTGTGGAAGCGTCCGTACAGAGCGCAGTCCTCCCGTGCCCAAGGAAGGTGACTGTGATCCCTCGATCCTGAAGGTATCCAACACCCACCAGGTTCCGAGTGAACGAGGGGATGTGGAGTCCAGTAAGGACACCAGAGGGGACCACAAGGCACAAGAGGGTGGTAGAGCTGCGTGCAACTGCTGGTCCTGAAGTAGGATCAGCCAGGGCTACTGGAATAGGAGCAAGGAGTGGAGTGAGAGTCGTGTGGTCGCGGAAGATGCACTGTGACGCTCCAGAGTCCAGTATGAAGGACAGAGGCGCGTCAGCCGCAGGTGCACCTAGGCTGGTAGCTACACAAGCACCTAGTGCAGCAACACAAGCACCTAGACTAGAAAGACAAAATTCTACCCTAGCAACAGGCAAGAATCCTAGTCTAGGAACATGCGAGCAAATATATCCATCAACACTATAGTCAACATCAGCATACAAAGCATACTGACGAGCCTCATCCATAGACAGATCAAATACATGAATCTTACGGGCTAGCAGCTGTGCCCAGCGCGGGGTGCGTCTCGCGTGACCATGATGCTGACGGTAGAGGTCGTCGAGGCGGCGAAAGCAACGCGCTGCAGAGTGGTCACCGCGCTCGCAGACACAGGGACTACCCGGTCCCGTGAGGATCCAGTAGTCGCAGGGGCCGGAGTCGCGCCCAAGGGGGCGGGGGGCCCAGCTGGCAGTGCTGCCGCTGGGGCCAGTGCTCCCCGGTCCTCCATGTTCCCACTGCTGTGGGGGCCCCAGTGCTGCTGCGAACCCCACTGTTGCGAGGGTCCCCAATGTGGAACCTGCTGCGGCACCTGCCGCTGCTGCTGTCCCTGCTGCTGCTGCTGTCCTTGCTGTGGCTTCTGCTACTGCTGTCCTTGCTGTGGCTTCTGCTGCTGTGACTGCTGCTGCTGCCCTCCAGCCGGTGGGCCTGCCGGTCCAGTACCTCCTCCAGTGCCTCCTCCTCCTCCACCGCCGCCACCACTTCCACTCCCAGCTCCACCTCCGCCACCTCCACCGCCGCCACCACCCTTCCCCCCTTTCTTGCCTCCCTTGCCTCGTTTCTGCCCACCAGTGGCAGAAACAGCTGCAGTCTCCTCAGAGACAGAGACCGCAGCAGTGGCACGAGTAGCAATGAAGGTGGGAAGCTAAGGTACAACACACCCCTCTAAGAGATGGGGAGCTTCTGCGTCAGTGACAGAGGCAACAGAGAGGAGGTTACTTTCAATCTTTGAGAGAGTGCTCTCAAGAAGATCGATCGTAAGCTCACTGGGGTGCTTCTGAAGAAGCGCGTCATGGGCAGAGGAGAGGCGGTCAGGGAGGCGAGTGACTATTCAGTGAATGGTGAGCCACATAGGAGGGGGGGCAAGCTTAAGCTGGGCATCAATACAAGCTGCACGGTAGCTAGTGTCGAGGGAACGCAGGTGGGTGGCAAGGTCGGAAACAGTCGCAAACGACCCAAGGTCAGGAAACACGAATGACATGAGGAGTCGGCTGAGGGAGGCAGAGGAAGGGGTGGAATAACAAGCAACGATAGCATCATAACACCCCTTCGCAGTCTCGACCTGAGAGAAGAGAGCAGCCTGACTCGGAGGGAGAAAGTCCGTGAGCGCCAGTGCAGCCGCGGCGTCCCGAGAGTCCCAGACGTCACGTGCCAGAGACAGTCGGTCGTAGTCCGCCTGTTCCGTCGCAGTGGGAGCGCGCTCAGTAGGCAGGGGGTTGGGGCGTGGAGGGGCCCGGAGTGCGCTAGACGTATGGGCGTACAAGGTGGCACCGTCCTGGCGCTGACTAGTAAGGTGGCGCTGAGCCTGGCGGAGCCACGTACTAAAAACGATAGGATGGCCCTCTGCATCAAAACGTAGGCGGCGAGAGGACTTCATAATAACTGCTAGGAGCGGCTGGGGCTAGGAGCGGCTGGAGCAAGGAGCGGCCAGGCTAGGAGCGGCTAGAGCTAGGAGCGGACAGGCTAGGAGCGACCGGAGCTAGGAGTGGCCGGGCTAGGAGCGACCGGAGCTAGGAGTGGTCAGGCTAGGAGTGGCCCGAGCTAGGAGTGGCTAGGCTAGGAGTGGCCGGAGCTAGGAACGCCGAGCTTCAGACGAGCGGTGCTGGAAGGGAGTGGAGCTAGGAGGGCCAGGATGAAAATTCCGTCGGTCGAAGCTAGGAAACTAAAACCTAATTCGAGCAAACGGAGGGAAGAGCAGTTACCAGCCACCGTGGAATATGCCTATAGCAGTAGGTTCGAGGTCGAGCGCGAGAACTGGAGCGGCGGAAGGGGGAAGAGCTCGCTGCTGGGTGGGGTGCGCGCAGTGTGGCAGGGCTTAGCGTGCCGCAAGGGCTAGGACGTGTGCTATTGAGGGTGCGCGCGGTGCAGCTAAGGGGGCGTGTAGGGGCTGTAGGCGGCTAGTAGGGGTTGTAGGCGAGTAGTAGGGGCTGTAGGCGTAAGTAGTGGCAGGGCAGGCTGTTATAGTGGCAACACGGGCGGCGGCAGGCTGCTGCAGCGGCGGGCTATTGCAGCGGCGGCTGCGGTGGTGGGCTGCTGCAGCGGCGGGCTATTGCTGCAGCAGCGGGCTGCTGCTGAGGCGGTAGCGGGCTGCTGCAGCGGGTCTAACTGGCGTGTGCGCGCTGGTCAGGCAAGGGTGCGCGCGTGGGCTGGGCAAAGGGCGCGCGCTGGCCAGGGGAGGGGCGGGGGCAGCTCTGACGGGGCGTGTGCAGCTCTGGCGAGGCGCGCGTTGCTCTAGCTGGGCGCGTGCGCTGCTCTAGCATGACACACGTAGCTGGGAGAGGGCAGGTGTCCGTAGCTGGGAGAGGGCGCGCGCTTTCCTAGCAGGGCGCGCGCTTCTTCCTAGTAGGGTGCGTAATGCTTCCTAGCAGGGGCGCGTTCAACTAGCGACTGGCTAGCTAACAGGCGGCTGACAGGAGGAACTAAGTCGACAAGTCTAGGCTAGGATCGACTAGCTCTGAAACCATCTCAAAGTTACGTAGCGAAATGTGTGAGTAGTAAGGGAAAGGGGTGTACAAGTCAAGTGTCGAGAGAATCATGTACCCCCTACTGTGAACCTCACCGTAGGCTAGAATCCTAACAAACATATAAACAACCTTTGACATTACTAGCCACAATTGCTGGTCGTGTACCCTTTCCTCTTCCCTTGCCTATTTGTACTCCAATTCCTGTGGTGAATCCCCTCCATTCTCCAACTCCTTGCTTCCCATGCCTCTTGTAAGTCTCGCCATGCTCCTTACTGCCCAAGTATCTAAGCTACTGTTTCCTAATTTTAATAGATTTGGTGTTCCACCATTGGTTCCACTGTAACAGTACTGCAGAGGACGTCATATCGTGAACGACTCTTGATTCATCCTAAATACCCTATAAGACCCTCCTTATTTTGCCCTCTGTACGATAAATGCACCAGGTGGAACACTTACCTATGCCGGGTCATTCTTTAAGAAGCCCCCCTTGATTTAAACAATGGTTAGTGCAAACAATGTATATAGCAACAGTTTTGCCGCTTTGGCACGTCAGTTTCTAGGTGACCAGACTTGGATCCAAGTGGTCAATGTGAGACACGTAATGTGACGCGTTGAACATGTTACCGTAGGTAGACGATGGTCTCAAGAATAGAACGCAACGGAATGAATTGTGACTAGCAGGATGGGGTACAAGTATGCAACCCTAAATGTGATATACCCCTTAGACCTAACCTCACTATAGCCTAACACCAAGATATATAGTTTAACACACCCCCTTAGGCTAAGTGAGGGATAGGAAGAGAGAACAAGAACCACAAACGGTCACAAGACCAGTCAAGAGAAGCAACAAAACAAAGCCCAGGGTGGATCACAAAGTTACCACACAGCCTGACCACAAGCAAGCGGCCACACGACCAGTTCAAGAGTTCACAAGTATAAATAAAAGTAAGAACACATAGAGCAAGAAACAAGAGACAAGACTACAGCTAACGAGGGCTTGTCTCAACAAGGCCTAACTGCTGACACATCCTATGGTGGTCACTAGGCGGAAGGGCCTTGGTGAAGATGTCCGCAATGTTGGCCTCTGAGGCCACAAAGTCCAAGCGTGACTGGCCGCGTCGCTGCAACACTCGCAGGAGAAAGTACTTTACGTCGATGAGCTTCACTCTGCTCTCAGGTCGAGGCTCTCGACATAGGAGAATCATGGCCTTGTTGTCAACGAACAATGTCGGTGCAGAGCTCGGCCGCTCACCAAGGTCGGTGAACAATAAGGTCAACCACTGAAGCTCTTACGCAGCCATGGCACCGGCGTAGATATCGGCCTCAGCACAGGATGAAGCCACAGACGACGACCGCGTAGACCTCCACGACACAGCTCTAGCGCCCAAGCTGAAGCAGTAACCCTGAATACACCACTGAGTCTGCACGTCGTCGACGTACGAAGAGTCGCAGTGACCGGTCAGCACAACTGGCTGTGTCCCTCCAAGCACAAGCCCCAATCCTGATATAGTCACCATGTACTTCGCCACCCTCACAGAAGCCGTCCACTGAACAAGACTGTGTTTCCCATTCGCAACAAAGCAAGAAATGACGCTCAGGGGAAAGGCGAGGTCCGGGCGAGTACAAGTGATCAGGTACATGAGACAACCCACAAGCTCTGCGCAGGGACCACTGGACTCAAAGGGCCGGTGAGTCTATGATCAACGGCAAGAGGAGTGGGCTGTGTGGTGGAGTGCTGAAGCCCGAACCGCTGAAGGACCTGCTGCACCATGTGTGACTGAGTCAGTGTGATGGTGCGAGTGGCTCTGTCCCTGGTGATCTGCAAGCCAAGGTAGCGGCGCAGTTGACCCAGGTCAGTGCATGTGTGTTTTGTCTGCTGTTCTGAGTTCACCTCAGCCAGAGCAAACGTGTTTGCTGTAGCGAAGACCAAGCCATCGACGTAGACAAGAACGAAGAACTGAGTGGAACCAGTGCGAACAAACAGCGACGTGTTGGCAGTCAAAGGACGGAACCCGAGGTCAGCAAGAGTGATGTGTAGCGTGCCGTGCCACTCACGGGGCGCCTGGCGGTCGCCGTAGACTGGTCGCGTCAGGCTCCACTGGGTCCCGCGCTGGAAAGTATCAGTGAAGCCAGGAGGACGGCGAAGCCAGATCTCCTTGTTTAGGCGGCCCTGGAGAAAGGCAGTGGAGAAGTCGAAGGAGTGGAGCTCGTCATCTCGCTGTGCTGCAACATGAAGTAAAACCCGAAGAGTGGGGCGAAGGTCTTGAAGAAGTCAACTCCCTCACGCTAACTGGAGCCCCTAGCGACGTTTTGCGCCTTGAAGACAGGCAGCGAACCAGTCGGCCACTTCACCTTGAAGATCCATGTGCCATCGACTACGTTCGCCCCAGGTGGGGGAACTGCAACGGCGTAAGTGCCCGTGGATCTCCAAGACGCCATCTCTGAGTCCATGGCTGCTATCGACTGCCCTGACACTGCCTTACACTACGTGCGAGGATTCGGTATGTCAAGGGCGTCGGGATCTCCCTCGGGGGCTAGCAGCATGGCACAGAGGTGGGGAGAAGCGGCTACCAAGAACTCCAGCTCAAACTGGCTGTCGTCTAGGACGTCACAGCCAAGGGCAGACTCACCCCCGACGGACAGAGGACGGGTAGGGGAAGCAGCCACCACGCGGGTGGCGCAGTCAAGGCGGCAAGTGGTGGCAAAGTCACCGACAGTGGCAGTAAGAGCCGAGACAGACGATGGAGAGGCACGAGGGTCAGTGACAAGAGATGCGAGAACACGAGAGAAAACAGGACGAGTAGCACGGTAGTAGTCAGAGATAGGGGTAGAGGAGACAGGAACAGACTAGTCAAGCGGAGAAAGGAGAACAGACGCAGGTGGAGAACGACAAAGACTAGAACAAAGGAGGGCAGTGCAAAGGTCATCAACAGGAGACGAGGAATGAGCACTCGGGGGACAGGGGCGAACGCGAGAGTGCGGTACAACAGGAGGAGCGGGCTGGGAACGAGGAGGAGAGACAGCAGCCAGGGACGAGTCCGGAGGAGGCGGTGAGTGGTCCGAAGAGGAGGAAGGGAGACCAAACCTCAGCCGCACTCTCAGAACCAACGCCCACACCAGCGCTCGTGCTGGGGTTGCAGTGGACTCTCAGAACAAAAACCCCCAGAGTCCACTACAACCTGACGCGGTAGTGCCGACGGCTGCTGCGGTGACAGCGAGGACGACAGTAGGGAAGGAGGTGGCACCTGGCGCGCGACCGAGGGAGAGGGGTAGCATGGGACACACCTGACGGGGCAAGACCAGGGGGGTGGGGGGTGGGGTTGTACCGGAGGAGAGGGAGCAGGAGGAGGAGAGGGGGCGAGGGAAAGGGGAGGGGGGGGGAACCGGGAGAACTCGACAGAGGTACCGGGCATAGTAGGACACAGACTTGTCAAAGCTGACGTCACGAGAGTCAAGGAACCGGTGGAGGGCCCACTGGGAAAACCAAGGAAGCCATAGGGGAGGGCGCGAGCCGAGAGCTTGTCCGCAGAGGTGTCGCAGACAAGCGCAAGGCAGCCCTAGACACGAAAATCCGATGCAACACCAGGGGACCCGGTCCAAAGACTGGTTGGTGAAGCCTCTGGCCGGGAGATACGAGGCCAGAGGTTCAGCTGGTGGGCGGCGTAGCGAACCGCGTAAGGCCAGAGAAAATGGGGCGCACGGGCATGGATCATGAAGGTGCGGGCGATCTCCATGACCAAGCCTATGCGGCACACAGCAACCCCATTCTGCTGTGGGGACTCTGGAAGCGTCTAGGACTGGGTGATGCCCTGCTCGCTACAGAATCCGCGAAGAATGCTGGAGCGAAACTCAACCCCACAGTCCTAGTGAAGACAACTGACACGACGGCCACGTATGGTCTCAGTGGCCAGCAACCACTGGATCAGCGTAGTAGTCACGCCAAACTTCTTCGCCAGGGGGGAAATGGTGGTGTAGCGGGAGTAGTCGTCAACGACCACCATAATGAAGCTCTCCCTCTCGGGCCCAGGGCGAGGGGCGGGGCCCAAGACATCCAAGTGGAGAGTCTGGAAGGGTGCAGTGGCCGGACGAAGGGAGGAGGAGTGAGGAGTGGCGCACAACCGACCCTCAACGCAAGGAGTGCACGACGGCGCAGGTGAAGGAGGGAGCGACGCAAAGACTCGCGGAAGACCTGAGACTTGACGCTGGCTAGCCATGCTGCGGAGGCAAGGGAGGGACGGGTGACCAAGACGGTGGTGCCACAGGACTGTAAGGAGCACGACGCAGCAAGCTGACCGAATGCAACTACATAACCAGACGCAGCTACCTGGGGAGACGAAGTATGCAGTGTGAAGAGATTGGAGCGGCCTCGCTTCCGGCTAAACGTGGCCAGTGGAGCATAGGTGTCACCGTCGACGCAGGTCTTGTCATGATCAGACGGAGGAAACCAGGCGCCGATGTGGCGGTCCTGAAGGCATCCAACACCCACCAATTTCCTGGAGAACGAGGGGATGTGGAGACCAGTTAGGACACCAGTGGGGACAGCCGGGCATGGGAGGGTGGTAGAGCGGCGTGCACTGCCGGTCCTGAAGTAGGATCAGCCAGTGCAACCGGAACCGGAGTAGGGAGCGGAGTGAGAGTCGTGCAGTCGCGAAAGAAGCACTGAGACGCGCCAGAGTTCAGCGTGAAAGAGAGCGTCGCCTCAGCCGAAGGTGCACCTGGGCTAGTAGCTACACAAGAACCTAGACTAGAATCACAAGCACCTATACTAGCAACTAACAAGGAACCTAGACTACCAACACGCGAGCAAACGGATATAGCAGCACTATAGTCCACATCGACATACATCACACAGGCAGATTGCAAGGCAGCAATCAACTCTACTGCAGACATTCGAAACAAAGACGAACCAAGAGAACGAGCCAGCGGGGCCCAGTCTGGGAAGGGGCCGTCATCGTACTCCGCGCGAAGCCGGTCTGTGAGCTGGGCAAAGCACTGTCCAGGAGGGTGAGAGCGGCCACAGAGGTGACCGCGACGGGTCCCAGTCTGGACAAAGTACTGGCACAGAGAAGGTGGGGTACAATGGAACACCCAACTGGGCACGCCACTGCCACGCCCAGCGCCCCCTAGTCCACCCGATCCCCACTTCTGGGGCTGCTGCTGTACCTGACGTGGAACCTGCTGCTGTGGCTGTCCCTACGGCTGCGGCTGTCCCTGCTGCTGTGTCTGTCCCTGCTGTTGATGCGGTCCATGCTGTGGTTTCTATTAATGGGCCCACCGCTGCTGCTGTGCTGCCACCACCGCGTATCAAACAACTTCTCCAGCACCCCCTCCACCACCCGCACCGCCTCCACTAGACGCACTAGTACTGCCCCCACCTCCGCCAACCCCTGCGTCACCCCCTCCGCCACCACCCTTCTCCCCTTTCTTACCTACCCTGCCCAGGGCCCACCCACCAACAACAAACACAATTGCAGTCTCGTCAGAAGTAGGAGACGCAGTAGAGGCAAGAGAAGCAGAGAAGGTGGGGAGCTGTGGAACAGTACACCCCTGAAAGAGCGGGGGAAGTACGGCGCCAGAAGCAGAGGCAACGGAGATGATGTTGCTCTTGATGTCCTTCAGTGCTGACTCAAGGACGTCGATCGTGAGCTCAGTAGGGTGCTTCCAAAGAAGCACGTCGCGTACAGGTGCAAGGTGATCAGGGAGGCAAGAGGCTATGAAGTGAATAGTAATAGGCATGGGCGGGGGGAGGATCGCAAGCTCAGCCTCCGTGCAAGCAGCACGGAAGCTAGAGTCGAGCGAGCGCAGGTGGGTGATAAGGTCAGCAGCGCGTGCAAACGCTCCGAGGTCGGGAAACAGGAACGGCATGAAGAGGCGATCTAGCGAGGCGGAGGAGGGAGTGGAGTAACGGGCCTTAATCGCAGCGAAACTTGCCCGGGCAGATCAAACCTGGTTGAAGTGTGCCTCCTCAGACTCGGGGAGAAGGCTGCCGAGGGCGATATGAGCCGCAGCGTCACGAGACTGCCACACTGACAGGGCTGTGCGGGCTTTATCAAAGAACTCCTGCTCCTTGTCAGCAGGCTCCTCAGGTAGGTCACGAGGGCAAGGAGGCGAACGCAGGTCACCAGAGACGTGTGCCCAGAGCGTGTCGCCATCCTGTCGCTGGCTTTGTAGGTACAGTTCGGTGCGGAGGAGCCAGGTGGGGAACTCTAGTGCCCCACCCTCCGTATCAAACCGTAGGAGTCAAGGGGTCGACATGGCTGGGGCTCGACCGGACTAGGAGCAGAGTCTACGAACGAACGAAGCTCGAGACTAAATGGAGCCGGAAGGGCTAATCTAGGAATGCCAGGCACTAACCCTAATATGCCCTAGGGACATCGACTGCGGCTGCAAGCCACCGCGGGGAAAGCCTATGGCAGTTGGCGAGGCCTTGAAGCAGGGGGGAGCCGCGGGGCCTTAGAACGAGGGGCCGCGGGGTTTGAGAGCTAGGGGCCACGGGGCCTTAAAACGAAGGGCCGCGGGGCCTTCGAATGAGGGGCCACGAGGCCATAAAACGAAGTGCAGCGGGGCCTTAGAACGAGGGGCCACGGGTCCTTAAAACGAAGGCCGCGAGGCCTTAGAAAGAGGGGCCGCGGGGCCGTAAAATCAAGGGGCCGCAGGGGCCTTAAAACGAGGGGCCAAGAGGCCTGGGAACGAGGGGCCGCGGGGTTGCTGTGGGGCTCGCGGTAGCTGGTGCACGGGACGGGGCGGGGCGGGTCAGTGGGAAACGGGCCGGGCAACGCGCTGGGCGGGGCTGGCTTCATGCGGAACAGGCTACGTGTGCGGCGGGACGGGCTGCGCGCACAGGACGGCCGGCGTGCGGGGCGGGACGGGCTGCGTGCACGGCGGGACGGGTAGCGCGCAGGGCGGGACGAGCTACGCGCTGGGCGGGACGGGCTGCGCACGGGCGGGACGGGCTGCGCGTGGGCAGGACAGGCTGCGCGTGGGCAAGGCGGGCTGCGCGCAGGGCGGGACAGGCTGCACGCGGGCGGGACAGGCTGCGCGCGGGCGAGGCGGGCTGCGCGCGGGCGGAACAGGCCGCGCACAGGGCGGGACGGGGTAAAATGTGAATACTACCATAAGAGAAACCTAACCAAGCTATAAAATATCAAAGTTACTGCTTTATTTCATAAAAGAATTCCAAACATTCTCTGCGGGGACAGGGCAGGCAGTGCGCAGGTACGGGGCGGGCAGCGCATGGGTGACGGGACAGGGCAGAGCAAGGGTAGGGGGCGGGCAGGGCGCAGCCTGCTAACGGGCAGGGCGGGACCTCCTAAGGGGCGGGGCGCGACCTAGTAAGGGGCGGGTAGGGGTCGGGTCTAGGATCTAACCTACTCGTGACACCATCTCAAGAATAGAACGCAACTGAAGGAATTGTAACTAGCAGGATGGGGTACAAGTATGCAACCCGAAATATGTTATACCCCTTATAGCTAACCTCATTACAGCCTAACACCAAGATATATAGTTTGACATATGAACCAACATCTTCTAGGCTCAGATTATGCCAGGGAGGGTTTGCATTTGTACTCAAACTTTGGTTCCCAACACCGATTGGTCCTCGCTCTGCGCTCACACTTTCTACACAAATATAACTTCCACAAAAGTGACAAATTCAGAACTGGAAACACAAAAAAAATACGAATGATTAATCCTAAACACGGGAAGGGCTTCGTTTGGAATTCCCGATTCCAGGACGGTACTATATCGCGAAACAATGTTTCTATTGGTTGGGTACACTTAAATGCCCGCACAGGAATAATTGGAGTTCATATGATATTGGCCTAGGGGAAGATACTGTCGAGAGTACTTCTCATGGTGATCTATACACCCTAATGCCCTTTTCACTCCCAGTATTCTTCTTGGTTGTTGGGTGTGAACCTGTCAAACTATGTTTATAGTTTAGATAGGCTGTAGTGAGGTACATCTTAGGGGGTACACAAAACTCTCGACACACTTCTTGTAACCTCCCCCTTTCTCTAATGCACCAACTATTCTCCCTACTTTTCTAGACCACATAGTTCCTGAGATGGTATCAGCAGTAGGTTCCATCCTAGCCTACAAAACGCGCCTCGTAACACACCCCGTAACGCGCCCCGTAACGCGCCCCGTACCGCGCCCCGTCACGCCCCGCCCGGTAGCCCACTCTGTACCCGCGCGCTGCCTTGCACGCGACCAGCAGCGCGCAGCCGCACACGCGATAGCGCATACACGCAGCCGCGCGCACGTTGCTGCACACGCGCTGCTACCTGCACATCAGCAGCCGCACGCGCACCAACGTCTGCACGCGCAACATCTGCAGCGCGCACAGCAGCAGCCGTGCATACAGCAGTGGCCACGCGCACAACAGCAATTGCGGCACATCAGCAGCCGCGCGCACAGGCGCCCGCACAGCAGCTGCCACGCACACACGGTGCCACGCGCCTCGCCTGCCCGCGTAGCCGCACGCGCGGTTAGGAGCTGCTGCGCGCGCGTTTAGTTGCTGCCACCCGTGCACTTAGGAGCTGCCGCACGCTCCACTCCCACGCGCTTAGCAGCAGCCACGCGTGCTAGCACCACGGCCACACGTGCAGTAGCACCCACCTACCTACTGCACCTACTGCCTCCTCTTAATCAACTGCGGTACTTGCCTCGTCCTACCTCCAGCCAGTGGCTCTCCTCCCTGCAGCTTGAGGTCGTGGGTGCCGACAACGACCATCGCGCCAAGGACGAGCATCGCGCCGAGGACGACAACAGCTCCAAGGCTGATGTGTTTCCCGAGGGTGGTGTGGGCGCCGAGAACGATGACGGCGTCGAGTACTGGTCGGGCAATGGCTTACCTAAGAAGCTGCCGATTCCATCGTTTCCGCCGATTAACCGAAAGCGTCCCCACACCTCTTTTGAGAATCGTGATGCCCGCCCCCCCTCTCCCAGGCACAAGCCGAAGCAGCATAAGCGTCAAGCTTATACCGCCCGAAGAAAAGCTTCGTTGGCTCGTGCGCCTGGAGGTTGCGGCTTCGGTGAGCGAGGTGGCGCGAGAGTCGAGCATCCACCGCAAGTGTCTGTGTCAAACATTATACATGTTTATATTATGTAGGCTATAGTGGGTTTAGCCTAGGGGGTACAACATTGCTAGGGTTTCCTACTTGTATCACCCTGCTGCCTAGTTCATTCATTCTCGTTCAGTTCTACATTCTAACATGGTATCCGACGCCTAGGTCAGGACCTAGGACCGACGTTGGTTAGGGCCCACCGTTCCGCCGTGCCCTTGCGCGACCGTGTCTGATAGTACCTCGCGCCGTCGTGCGCCCCTACCCGCGCCGTCGAGCGCCCTTACTAGCGTTGTCGAGCGCCCCTTCTAGCGCCGTCGTGCGCCCTGTTGCTAGTTGCGCGCTGCCCACTAGCCTCGCACGCAGCCCCTCGCGGCCCCGTGCAGCCCCGTGTGCCGTCCGCCTGCCTACCCGCGCCCTCGAGCGCCTGCCTACCCGCGCCCTCGAGCGCCTGCCTACTCGCGCCCTTGAGCGCCTCCCTACCCGCGCCCTCGAGCGCCACCCTGCCGCCCTGCCCTGCAGGCCGTGCGCGGGCCTGCTCTGCACCCGCGCAGCCGCCCCTGGACCCCGAGGCGCGGCCCCTGGACCCCGCGACGCGTCGCCCTGCTCGTCGCGACGCCTCTGCGGGACCCGGGCGTCGCCCCTGCCTCGTCGCGACGCCCCTACGGGACCCGCGCGTCGCCCCTGCCTCGTCGCGACGCCCCTGCGGGACCCGCGCGTCGCCCCTGCCTCGTCGCGACGACCCTGCGGGACCCGCGCGTTGCCCCCACCTCGTCGCGGCGCTTCTGCGGGACCCGCGCGCGTCGCCCCTGCCTCGTCGCGACGCCCCCGCGTGACCCGCGCGTCGCCACTGGGACCCGCGCGGAGTCACCCCTGCCCGCCGCGGCGCCCTGCCCTACCCCGCGCCCGCCCTTGGGACGGCCGCCCCTGGCCCCTGGAGCAGCCGCCACTGCAGCAGCCGCCCTTGGCCCCTGGAGCAGCCACACCTACAGCCGCCCCTGGACCCTGGAGCAGCCGCCCCTGCAGCAGCCGCCCCTGGCCACCTGGAGCAGCCGCCACTGCAGGAGCCGCCCCTAGCCCCTGGAGCAGCCGCCCCTGCAGCAGCCGCCCCTGGCCCCTGGAGCAGCTGCCGTCGCGGCCCGGCCCCGCCCTGCAGCAGCTGCCGCGGAGCTCCCTGCCGCGGCCCGGCCCTGCCCTGCAGCTGTAGCGGCCCCACTGTCGCCGCCGTCTTGCGCCTGCCCTTCCCACCACTGGTGAGCACTGCCCTGCCCGCGCTGCTACCACTGCTACTGCTGCTACTGCTTTTACTGCTCCCACTGCTACTGCTCCTGTTGCTACTGCTATTACTGCCGCTACTGCTGCTACTGCTGCTCCTGGCGTGGCCAGATGCAGCTCCAGGGCCGTGCGCGTGAGTCCCTCACGCCCCAGCAGCTTCGTGAGTGGTACGCTAGTTGGGGCTGTCGGGGTGCCCGTAGTGGGAGTTGCTCTAGAGTGGGTAGTTCGGGAGCTTCTGGTAGTGGACAGGTGCAGCTGCAGCGTCGTCCCCGCGAGGCTCTTTCGCCCCAGCAGCTTCGTGAGTGGTACACTAGTTGGGGCTGTCGGGGTGGCCGTAGTGGGAGTCGCTCTGGAGTGGGTCGTTTGGGAGCTTCTGGTAGTGGCCAGGTGCAGCTGCAGCGTCGTCCCCGCGAGGCTCTGT
The DNA here is from genome assembly GCA_947471745.1 of Closterium sp. Naga37s-1. Lineage (NCBI taxonomy): Eukaryota > Viridiplantae > Streptophyta > Zygnematophyceae > Desmidiales > Closteriaceae > Closterium > Closterium sp. Naga37s-1. The sequence goes on from CANJKZ010000813.1 coordinate 3,117,139, forward strand.
CGCCCCAGCAGCTTCGTGAGTGGTACGCTCAGAATAGCGGGTCACTGAGTCCTGCTCGCTGCCCGTACGTCATTCGCACAGGTGTCCGGACTGGTCAGCCTTGCGGGACACCTAGTCACACAGAGTCCCGCTGCTTCGCCCGTCTGAGCGACGCTTGGCGTACAGAGTTTGGCGACGACGCTGAGCTCCCCTCCTGGCTGGAGCTGCTTAGGCAGAGGGCAGATATCTTTGCTCTTGACTATGATGCTCTCCTCACTGCCATGTATGCATTGTCTACTAGTGTTGAGGGTGCCTGTCACCTGTGTGTGCCGCCTAACCCCGGTATCCAGTCTGCTGCTCTAGGTACTGGTGAGGCTGCCGCTCTAGGTGCTAGTGTGTCTGCTGCCCCAGGTCCTGGTGAGGCTGCTGCTCTAGGTGCTAGTGAGTCTGCTGCTCCAGGTGCTCGTGCGTCTGCGCCTGCTGGTACTGCGTCTACTGAGGCACTGCACACCTTCACACTGGACTCGGGTGCTTCCCGCTGCTTCTTTCATGACCGCACTGTCCTTGAGCAGCTAGCTCGGCCTGTTGCTGTCTCCCTCGCTGACCCCTCTGGGGGTCCGGTCATTGCGACCTCCTCCACTGTCCTCCCTTGTCCTGCGGTCCCGTCGGGCACACTGTCAGGTCTCTACCTCCCCTCGTTCTCTACGAACTTTGGTGGCGGGTCGTGCGCTCCAGGACGGGGGTGTCCACCAGTTCACCCCTGCCTACGAGCGCGTGACACACTGCACGTGTGCTCGGACGGGTGCCACCTGGCTACCTTCACTCGGCAGCCGGGGTCGGACCTGTACACACTGACCACTGAGTCCCCTCAGGTAGCTGCGTCTGCGTCTGCGTCAGGTCAGCTTTCGGCCCCCTGCTCGTGTCGCTCCCTGGCGCACGAGACCGTCCTCTGGCACCACCGCCTTGGTCACCCGTCAGTGCAGCGCCTTCGTGGCATGCACTCCTGGTACCTTGTCTCTGGTCTTCCCAGGGTTCTCCCTCCCCTCCCACCCTCGCCTGCTCCTCCCTGTCTTCCCTGTGTTGAGGGGCGGCAGCGTGCCGCTCCTCACTCCTCCTCGTTTCCCCCGACGACTGCTCCCCTGCAGACCCTCCACATGGACGTGTGGGGCCCAGCCCGCGTCCGTGGACAGGGTCACGAGAGGTACTTCTTGATAGTTGTTGACGACTACTCGCGCTACACCACGGTCTTTCCCTTGCGCACCAAGGGTGAAGTCCCTGATGTTTTGATCCCTTGGATCCGCGCTGCCCGTCTCCAGCTCAGCGAGAGGTTCCACTCGGACTTTCCTGTCCTGCGTCTGCACTCTGACAGAGGTGGGGAGTTTTCCTCCGACCTCTTGAGGGCCTTCTGTCAGGGGGAGGGCATTGAGCAGTCGTTCACGCTTCCGGCCTCTCCACAGCAGAATGGGGTTGCTGAGCGCCGCATTGGCTTGGTCATGGAGGTCGCTCGTACCTCCTTGATCCATGCGGCTGCCCCCCACTTTCTGTGGCCGTTTGCGGTCCGATACGCTGCGCATCAGCTCAACCTCTGGCCCCGTGTCTCCGTTCCAGAGACTTCGCCGACATTGCGTTGGACGGGAAAGGTTGGCGATGCGTCGGTGTTCCGGGTCTGGGGATCTCGTACTTTTGTCCGCGATACGTCCGCGGACAAGCTCTCCTCCCGCGCTGTTCCTTGTGTCTTCCTTGGCTTTGTCCCGGACGCGTCTGGTTGGCAGTTTTACCACGCCACCTCGCGCCGTGTCCTGCCCTCTCAGGACGTCACTTTCGACGAGTCGGTCCCCTACTACCGCCTCTTCCCCTACCGCACTGCCCCGCTCCCCCCCCCGCCTCTCTTCCTCGCACCAGGTGCTGCTGTGGTAGACCCCCTCCCCCCTCAGGGTGCCGCTCCCTCAGGTGTGTCCCAGGTAGACCCGGTTGAGCCTGTCGAGGTAGCTGTCGACTCTCGTCCTGCTAGGGGTGCTGAGCCTGGGGGTGCTGAGCCTGGGGGTGCGGAGCCTGGGGGTGCTGAGCCTGGGGGTGCGGAGCCTGGGGGTGCGGAGCCTGGGGGTGCTGAGCCTGAGCGTGCGGAGCCTGGGGGTGCTGAGTCTGGGGGTGCTGAGCCTGCGGGTGCTGAGTCTGGGGGTGCTGAGCCTGAGAGTGCTACGTCTGAGGGTACTGAGCCTGGGGGTGCTGCGACTGACCGTGCTGCGCCTGGAGGCGCTCCCTCTTCCCAGCAGCTGCGTGAGTGGTACTCGCGGTACTGCAGCCTCAGGAGGGGCGCTTCTGGGGCTAGGGGTGCTGCTGGAGCTGGTGCTCGTGGTTCCCCGCCTCGGCGGGAGCCGCCCTCTCCCCAGCGGCTCCGAGAGTGGTACGCTCGGCGCTGCAGTCTCCGGAGTGGTGCTGCTGGTGCCGCCGACCCTGGAGTTGGAGCTGCTGCTGGTGCTGAGGACCCTGGAGCTGGAGCCGCTGCTGGTGCTGAGGACCCTGGAGCTGGAGCCGCTGCTGGTGCCGCGGACCCTGGAGCTGGAGCTGCGGCTGGTGCCGCGGACCCTGGAGCTGGAGCTGGTGCTGGTGCTGGTGCTGCTGGCGCAGGAGCTGCTGGTGGTGCTGCTGGAGGTGCTGCTGGAGCTGGAGCTGCTGGAGACGCTACTGGTGCTGGAGGTGCTGCTGGTGCTGGAGCTGCTGGAGGCGCTGCTGGTGCTGGAGATGCTGCTGGTGCTGGAGCTACTGGAGGTACTGCTGGTGCTGGAGCTGCTGGAGCCGCTGGTTCTGGAGGTGCTCGTACTGGAGGTACTGGAGCTGCTGCGGGGGTTGGAGCTGGAGGTACTGGAGCTGCTGGGGTTGCTGGTGGTGCTGCGGGAGTTGGTGCTGGAGACCCTGGTGCTGTCTCTGCTGGTTCAGGAGGTGCTGAGCGGCCGCGGCCGTACTACGTTCCGCTCCTTCAGCAGGTTCTTGGCCTCCCGCCCTCCACTGGTCCTTCTCCTCCCCTACTGAGTCCACCACCTGTCCAGTCGCAGTCACGGTTACCGCTTGCCTCTCCACTGCCTGGTCATTCTCCCTACGCTGGGCCGACTAGAGGTCTTACAGAGCGTCGTGAGCCTGAGTCTCGTCCTGCGTCGCCTGAGTCTCGTCCCGAGTCACCTGAGTCTCGTCCAGAGTCGCCTGTCCGCGCTGTCCGCGTGGAATAGAGCTACACAACTTCTAAAGACTCACACGGCGCACGGAAGCGACTGCACGGGCGCGGCATAGCTTTGTGGTATCGCCCGATGGAGCTTAAGGTGTACACGCAGCTCCTCGATTGGCGGCGCAAGGGTATTGCTTTGTCTATCGGTCATCTACATGAATGGTCTCGGGGGTTCATGAAGGTGCTCTTCCCGAACATGAAGTGGAAAGGAAGCCAACGGTGGTCGGACCGTTTCTGCAAACGGTGGAATCTCAGCGTGCGCATGAAGACTAAGGTGGCCCATAAAACATCCGAGCGTACGTGGCATCTTGCCTTGGATTTCCTTGTTAGTTCTTTAACCCGTTGCTTGATATCGTTGTTATTTCTTTGGAATTTTAAGTAATTCACTATCCCGTTCTTGTCTGCACCCTTCCTTCCCCGTGCGCAGATGTTGTGGCACAGTGCAAAATCTTCTAGCAGTTTGTCCGCGACTGGCGTTGTGAGTACGACATCGACAACCGCTGGATCATCAACGCCGACCAGACGGGCAACCATCACCGTGGATCAAGCCAGCGTGAAGTCGGTGCCCATCAAGAGTGGCGGTTACTAGAAGGAACGGGTCACAGTGATGCTGGCTTGCACGGTAATGGGGGAGAAACTAAAACCGTGGGTGTTTTTAAAGCACAAGACGGTTCCGAAGGGAAATTTCCCGGCTGGCAAGCATTGTTCTGTGTTCCTATGGTATGATGTTTGTCTTTTCTTTCTTTTGAAACTAACAACCCACTCTTTTTATGTGCAGATGTCATCGGCAGTCCACGAGAACGGATGGATGGATGCCGCGGGCGTCAAGCAGTGGCTCGACGAGGGCGTCAAGCCCTTCATCAAGCCCCGGTTAGGAGTGGGCGCGATGAGCGCGATGCTTGTGCTCGACTCCTACCGCGGTCATCTGACCGACGAGGTGAAGGCAAAGTTCAAAGAGCTCAACCTCGTGCCGGCGGTGATCCGGGGGGGCTGTACGGCGGAGGTACAGCCCCTAGACGTGTCGATCAACCGTTCGTTTTAAGGCGAGAGTGCGCCAGCAGTACCAGAGCTGGTTCGAGGAGGATGACATCAACATGCTGACATAGAAATGTGAGATAGATCCTAAGTTGCTCCTTGCGCGCGTGTGGTTTTCCCCTCTCCGTTGTTCTGACCGCTTCCCCCGTCCCTTACCTGTGGCGCAGGGAACATCAAGAAGCCACCACCCGAGGTGGTCCTCAGGTGGTTTTTTTGGGCCTGGAAGGCAGTGCCCGCCGACCTCATCAAGTGGGCCTTCCTCACCTACGGCATCAGCAACGCGCTCGACAAGTCAGAGGACAAGTTCGCCATGGGGCACAGGAGGAGCAAGCTGACCGCCGAAGTAGACATTGGCGACGAGGTCGCTGCAGATGGCTTCTGGCCCAACAACTGCCCGGAGCCCGAGTATGACGAGGAGGACGATCTCTCCTGAATGCATCACAAGGCTAGGCTAGCTAGCGGAGGAAAACCCCCGGAGAGAGCCCTTGAAATGCCTTGTAATGGTTGATGAAAAAACAAATTTAGTAATAGTTCGTGACCAGGTGGGGCGCAATGCCTTGTAATGAACTAAAATTAATATATATAAAAATTGTAAAGGGGTGCGCATATAATAAGTAAAGATTTCTATAGGGGTGCGTCTATAATCGAGTTCTGGCCATAACAGCAGTGCTCCAGATAGAAGCGCATGTTGTCAGAAGACCTACACTGTGGATCCCCGATTGATCCTAGAGGGGTTACATGCATGTTAGTCTGGGGGGTTTGGGCGCACTGACCCGCGTTTAGAACAAGCCCTTTTATCCCAGTGGTCTAGTGACTGGGACTTTGACATGGTATCAGAGCAAAGGTCTCGGGTTCGAATCCCCATGTGTGCACATGATGACGCGCCGCTGTGCCGTGCCTCAAGGCATCTATGTGGGGGGGGGGGGAGGGGGTGTCAGAAGACTAGCACTGGGGATGGCCGATTGATCATAGGGAAGGGTTACAGGCTTGCGAGCCTTGGGGGTTATGGGCGCACTGACCCGCTACTTAACAAGCCCTTTTATCCCTGTGGTCTATTGATTGGTACTTTAACATGGTATCAGATCAAAGGGTCTCGGGTTCGAATCCCGGTGTATGCACATGCTGACGTTTGGCATGTGCCGTGTCTCAGACCTTCTTGTATGGGGGAGTGTCATAAGACCTGTAGATCCCCGATTGATCCTATATGGGTTACCGTATTCTCCCAGATAAAACACCCTAGGGTATTATGAAAACTACTGGAAAAAAATGGGGGGGGTCTCCTCAAAGGAAAATCCTACATAATACCCGGGTCTTATGATATAGTATATTTTTTATCAAGCTGAAAAGATGTGAAACATATTCAGGGGTCTAACTTCACTTCAAGATTGCTGATCAATGCCGCAAAACCGAGTACGAGGATATCGTGGGCCACTTGGGCCACTTCACCTCTTAGACCACTTGCAGTGGAGGATTCGCCAGCGTGGCGACAGCGAGATTGTGGGAGGGGGGAAATCTCGGCAGATTCTAAGTGAAAGTACATGCGAACATTCTTCTAGGGAGCGAAATTCGCGATATCCTCCCGTAAGAAATCAGACTCGATAACAGCTATAATATGAATCTACCGTATTACCCCGGATAGTAGCGCATATGCGCTTATAATATAATCAGTTTTTTTGGGGGGGCGCTTTTAATTGAGTATCGGCCATAAGCGCCGGCGCTTATATAATGACGGATACAGAAATACAACTTAAACGCATCAAATTGTACATTTCCGTCTCGTAAGTTCAATCGAGTCGACATTTTATAGCGTCCTGAATTTGAAGCGCGTGAGGGCGAATCTCTGACGCTGCACATAGCTTTTCGCACGTCAATTTGCCCGCGTGCCACCTCATCCTGACTGGACGCGAAACCAGTCAGGACCTCGAAAGTCAAACAAAGTGAAAATGGGTGCTGACTCGCTTGAAATTCGAAATCGTTACTGTTTTAATCAGGATTGAAAGAATAAAATTATGCATGCGCTTATAATAAATCAGGGTTTTACAGGGGGGGCGCTTATAATCGAGGAACGGCCATAAGCGCCATGCTCCAGATATAGGCGCCGGCGCCTTTAATCGGACGGCGCCTATATCCGGGGCCATACGTCTCAAGAGTGGTTAGCAACGGAATGACTTGGAATAGAAACGAATGGGGTACAAATGAGCAACCCTAGAAGCTGTACCCCCTAGAGTGCAACTCACTACAGCCTATCATATCAATGTTCAACATTTGACACACCCCCATAGGCTAAGTGAGGGGCATCAAAGCAACCAAGGTGAACAAACGGTCACAAGACCAGTCAAAGCAAGAACCAATGCAAGCTCAGGGTGGATCTCAAGGACACCACACAAATTCCGAGCGCAAGCAAGCGGCCACAAGGCCAGTTCAAGAGTTCACTAGGATATAAATACAAAGCACAACAAGCAGAGCAAGCAACAGGACTACAGCAATCGAGCGCCTACCTCAACAAGCCCCAACTGCACATAGAACCTGTGGTGGTCACCAAGCGCCAAGGCCTTGGTGAAGACGTCTGCAGTGTTGGCCTCTGAGGCCACAAAGTCCAGACGTGCCTGACCGCGTCGCTGCAGCTCTCGCAAGAGGAAGTACCTCACGTCAATATGCTTCACTCTGCTCTCCAGTCGAGGCTCTCGACACAGGAGGATCATGGCCTTGTTGTCAGCGTACAAGGTCGGTGCAGAGCGAGGCCGCTCACCAAGGTCGGCGAGCAAGAAGGTCAACCAGCGAAGCTCCTGTGCCGCCATGGCACCCGCGTAGATCTCTGCCTCTGCACTAGAAGTAGCCACAGACGACGACCGTGTAGACCTCCACGACACAGCACCAGCTCCCAGACTGAAGCAGTAACCCTGAGTCGAGCGCTGAGTCTCCACGTCGTCAGTGTAGGAAGAGTCACAGTGACCAGTTAACGCCACTGGCTGAGTCCCTCCAAGCACAAGCCCCATGCCTGATGTAGTCGCCAGGTACTTCGCCACCCTCACAGCAGCTGTCCAGTGGACAGGGCAGTGTCTCCCAGTCGCAACAAGGCGAGAAAGGATGCTGAGGGGAAAGGCGAGGTCCGGTCGAGTACAAGTCATCAGGTACATGAGGCAGCCCACCAGCTCTGCGTAGGGTCCACTGGACTCAAAGGGCTCGTCAGGAAAGGGGCCCGTGAGTCTGTGGTCAACAGCAAGAGGAGTGGGCTGTGTGGTGGAGAACTGGAAGTCGAACCGCCGAAGGACCTGCTGCACCATGTGTGACTGCGTCAGTGTGATGGTGCGAGCGGCTCTGTCCCGGGTGATCTGCAAGCCAAGGTAACGCTGCAGCTCACCCACGTCAGTGCACTTGTGTCTCTTCTGCAGTTCGGACTTCACCTGAGCCAGGGCTGCCCTGTCTGCTGTAGCAAACACCAAGTCGTCGACGTAGACAAGGATAAAGAAAGGAGTAGAACCCGCTCGAACAAACAGCGACGGGTCGGCGGAGGACGGGCTGAACCCAAGGTCACGAAGCGTGGAGCGAAGAGTGTCGTGCCACTCACGGGGCGACTGGCGGAGACCGTAGACTGGTCGCCTCAGGCTCCACTGGGTCCCAGGTGGGAAGGTGTCAGTAAAGCCAGGAGGACGGCGCAGCCAGATCTCCTCGTGCAGTCGGCCCTGGAGGAACGCAGTGGAGAAGTCGAGGGAGTGCAGCTCGTAGTCTCGCTGCGCTGCTATGTGGAGTAACACCCGAAGAGTAGTCATCTTCGGGGTCGGGGCGAAGGTCTGGAAGAAGTCAACTCCCTCACGCTGACTGAAGCCCCTAGCCACGTAGCGCGCCTTGAACACCGGCGGTGCTCCAGGCGGCCGCTTCACCTTGAAGAGCCACATGCCATCGACTACGTTCGCCCTGGGAGGGGGAACTGCGTCGACGTAGGTGCCTGTGGATCTCCAAGATGCCAACTCTGAGTCCATAGCCGCTTTCCACTGAGAGGCCCACGCCCCTGACACTGCCTCGCGGTAAGTGCGAGGAGTCGGTATGTCAAGGGCGTCGGGGTCTCCCTCAGGGGAGAGCAGCATGGCACACACAGAGGGAGAAGCGGCTGCCCAGTACTCCAGCTCAGACTCTCTGTCCTCTAGGACGTCACAGCCAAGGGCAAACCCACCCCCGACGGACAGAGGACGGTAGGGAGGAGCTGGCACCACACGGGTGGCGTAGTCAAGGCGGCTGGCGGCAGCAAACTCAGCGACAGCGGCAGTAAGAGCCGAGACAGACGACGGAGGGAAACGAGAGTCGGTGACAAGAGTGGCTAGGACACGTGCGGCAACAGGACGAACAGCGCGGTAGTAGTCAGAGATAGGAGTGGGGAGGGCTGGGAGAGAGGACGGAGGAGGAGACGGGAGAACGGACACAGGAGAACGACGAGGAGACGAACAAAGGAGGGCTGTGTGAAGGTCAGTAACAGGGGACGAGTGACGAGCACGCGGAGGACAACGAGTGATCAAGTCGTGACGGACATAAGGAGGAGGAGACTGAAGAGGAGGAGAAGACCAGATCGCCGGACGGTCGTCAGGAGGAGGCAACGGAGGGACAAACACAGGAGGAGAGGAGGAAAGGCCAAGGGCCCGCAGGCCACTCACAGGTGGGAACAATCGCCGCTCCAGAGGAAGCTGCGGTGGCGGCTGCGGCTGCTGCTGCTGCGGCGGCGGCTGCGGCTGCTGCTGCTGCGGCTGCGGCTGCTGCTGCTGCGGCTGCGGCTGCTGCTGCTGCTGCTGCTGCTGCTGCTGCTGCTGCTGCTGCTGCTGCTGCTGCTCCAGAAGGTCCAGCACCCGCAGCTCCTGCCGCTCCCTCTCCAACCGCTCCTGCTCCTCACGCTCACACCGACGGGCAGCCTGGAGACGCGTGTCGTGGCGGTGGGGAGGCGGAGTGGACTCCGCAGAACCAGGGTCTCCAGCGCCAGTCTCCTCAGACTCAGCACCCCCAGAACCAGCACCTCCAGTGCCAGGACCTCCAACTCCAGCACCCCCAGAACTAGCACCGCCAGTGCCAGCACCTCCAACTCCAGCACCCCCAGAACTAGCACCTCCAGTGCCAGCACCTCCGGCTCCAGCACCCCCAGAGCTAGCGCCACCTGCGCCAGCACCTCCGGCTCTAGCACCCCCAGAGCTAGCGCCACCTGCGCCAGCACCTCCAGCTCCAGCACCCCGCGACCGAGCACCCCCAGACCGAGCACCGCCAGCGGCTGCACCTCCAGCTCCAACACCAACCGGGTCCACACCAACCTGTCGCGGAAGTGCCGAAGGCTGCTTAGGGGACTGTGAGGAGGACTGCGGGGAGGGAGACACTACCTGACGCGCGACCGAGGGTAGAGGGGTAGCATGGGACACACCAGACGGGGCAGGACCAGGGGGGGCGGGGGTACCGGAGGAGCGGGAGCAGGAGGAGGAGAGGGTGCGAGGAAAAGAGGGGGAGGGGGTACCGGGAGACCTCGACAGGGGTACCGGGTGTAGTAGGACATGGACTCGTCAAACCGTACGTCACGGGAGTCTAGGAACTGGTGGAGGGGAGGGTGGTAAAAGGACCAGTCGGCAGAGTCCACTGGGAAACCAAGGAAGACACAGGGGACGGCGCGTGCCGAGAGCTTGTCCGCGGAGGTGTCGCGAACAAGCGCAAGGCAGCCCCAGACTCGAAAGGCCGACCCGACACCAGGGGAACCAGTCCAAAGACTGGTCGGTGAAGCCTCGGGCCGCGAGATACGCGGCTGGAGGTTCAGCTGGTGTGCGGCGTAGCGAACCGCGTGGGGCCACAGAAAATGGGGCGCACGGGCATGGATCAAGGACGTGCGGGCGATGTCCATGACCAAGCCTATGCGGCGCTCAGCAACCCCATTCTGCTGTGGGGACTCTGGCAGCGTCCAGGACTGGGTGATGCCCTGTTCGCCGCAGAATCCGCCGAGAATGCCGGAGCGAAAGTCGCCCCCACGGTCGGAGTGGAGACAACTGACTCGACGACCACGAGTGCCCTCAGTGGCTAGAAGCCACCTGATCAGCGTAGCAGTCACCTCGGACTTCTTCGCAAGAGGGAACACTGTGGTGTACCTGGAGAAGTCGTCGACGACCACCAGAAAGTAGCGCTCCCTCCCAGACCCCTGCGTCGGGGCAGGGCCCCAGACGTCCAAGTGGAGAGTCTCGAAGGGAGCGGTGGCCGGACGAAGGGAGGAGGAGTGGGGAGTGGCGCGTAAGCGACCGGCGACGCACGGAGAGCAAGGAGGGGCAAGCGAGAGAGGGAGCGACGGGAAGGTGCGTGGGAGACCTGTGACAAGTCCCTGACTGAGCATGCCACGAAGGCGAGGAATCGACGGGTGGCCAAGACGGTGGTGCCACAGGACGGTGCGGTGGGCGAGAGAGCGACAGGAGCAAGACGCAGCGACTGGACTGGACACAGCGACCGGACTGGACACGACTACCTGGCTAGACACAGCAACTGGACTGGGGACCTGGGCCGGAGGGGACGCAAACCTGAGGGGAGGACGCGACCGGGGAGCGCTCGGTGTGGAGAACGTAGAGACCGGAGCGGGGCTCTCTGGTGAACGTGGCCAGAACAGCACCTGTGGTAGCGTCAGTACAGACTGCAGTCCGCCCACCCCCCACGAAGGTAACTGTGATCCCCCTGTCCTGGAGGTATCCAACACCCACCAAGTTCCGAGTGAACGAGGGGATGTGGAGGCCGCGCAGGACACCAGAGGGGACCACAGGGCACGGGAGGGTGGTGGAGCTACGCGCAACGGCTGGTCCAGAGGTAGGATCAGCCAGAGCCACCGACACAGGTGTGAGGAGTGGCGTAAGGGTCGTCTGGTCGCGGAAGAAGCACTGACGCGCCCGAGTCCAGCGTGAACGACAGAGAGGCCTCAGCCGGAGGGTCACCTGACCCAGTCGCTACACAAGCACCTAGAGCAGCAACACAAGCACCTAAGCTAGACAGGCACAAGGCTACACTAGCAGGAGGCAAGCAGGCTAAACTACGAACACGCGAGCACACAGATCCATCAGCACTAAAGTCAGCATCAGCATACAAAGCATGCTGACGCGCATCGTCCATGGACAGATCAAAGACATCAATCTTACGGGCTAACAGACGAGACCAGCGAGGCGTGACCGCCAGAGGGCCCCAACGAGCCCGGTAGAGGTCGTCGAGGCGACGAAAGCACCGCGCGGCAGAGTGGTCGTCGCGACCACAGAGACAGGGGCTGCCTGGCCCGGTGAGGCACCAGTGGGTGCAGGGGCCAGCGTCACGGCAAGGGGGGCGAGGGACCCAGCTGGAAGAGCTGCTGCTGCGGCCGGTGCTCCCAGGGCCTCCCGGACCCCACTGCGGCGGGGGACCCCAGTGCTGCTGCGGACCCCACTGCAGCGGGGGCCCCCACTGCTGGAACTGCTGCGGTGCCTGCTGCTGCTGCTGTCCCTGCTGCTGCTGCTGTCCCTGCTGTGGCTGGTGCTGCTGTGCCTGCTGCTGCTGGGGGGCAACGCCCCCACTGGTCGGGCCACCACCTGTGGGTGGGCCTGTCTGTCCTGCACCTCCTCCAAGGCCCCCTCCCCCTGGTGCACCACCGCCGCCGCCGCCTCCGCCACCACCGCCGCTCCCACCTCCACCGCCACCTCTACCGCCGCCTCCACCGCCCCCACCTCCCCCCTTCCCGCCCTTCTTGCCACTCTTGCCCCGTTTCTGCCAGTCTGCGGCTGAAACGGCAGCGGTGTCCTCAGAGACCGACACAGCAGCAGAAGCGCGGGTAGAGGTGAAAGTGGGAAGCTGAGGGGCGGCACACCTTGCAAAGAGACGGGGGGCCACCGCATCAGTGGCGGAGGCAACGGTGAGGAGGCTGCTCTCGATGGTCCCGAGAGCAGTCTGAAGGAGGTATATAGTGAGCTCAGTGGGGTGCTTCTGAAGAAGCGCGTCGCGGGCAGTGGCAAGGCGGTCAGGGAGGCGGGTGACTAACCAGTGCACAGTGAGCCACATGTGGGGGGGAGAAACAAGGAGCTGTGCATCGGTACAGGCCGCACGAAAACCGGCGTCAAGCGAGCGGAGGTGAGTCACTAGGTCGGAAACAGTCGCAAACGAGCCAAGGTCGGGAAACACAAACGGCATGAGGAGGCGACTGAGGGAGGCAGAGGAGGGGGTAGAGTAGCGGGCAACAATAGCAACCCAAACCCCCTTGGCTGTCTCCACCTGGTCAAAGTGGGCGGCCTCAGTCGGGGGGAGAAGCTCCGACAGTGTGAGAGCGGCGGCAGCGTCACGCGAGAGCCACACGTCCCTGGCCAGGACCCGACGGTCGTACTCCGCCTGGGCCGTAGGGGTCGGCTCCGGGGTGGTCGGCAGGGCGGCGGGGGACGGAGGGGCCGGTAGGACACCAGACGCGTGAGCCCACAGAGTGGCGCCGTCCTGTCGCTGGCTGGTGAGGAAGCGCGTGGTCTGGCGCTGCCAGGTGCCGAACTCTATCGGGCGTCCCTCCGCGTCGAAACGGAGGCGACGCGACTCCATAACGGATGTCATGCTAGAGGCGGCTGGAGCACGGCGGAGGCTGAGCTAAGAACGAGGAGGAAACCTACGGAGCGCCAGGAGGGAGAACGGCGGAGTGAGAGGCTAGGAGCACTGAGTGACCTAGGCTAGGCGTGAAACGGAGGATCTCCAGCTACAACGGCTAGGGGCGCGATACTAGCGGCTAAACGGCTCGAACCTAGGCGGGCGGCAAGAGAGAGCGGCTGCCAGCCGCTGGGTGATAGACCAGTGTCAGTAGAGCTGGGGAGGGCCCCGCGCACAAGGCGGTGGCGGGGCTAGGGCGCGTGCCAAGGGTGGGTAACAGGAAGAGAGGGGCGGGGGGGGGAGTTTGCGACGGTGGAAATGGGCGGGGAGGGCGGTTTTGACGGTGGGAATGGGCGGGGAGGGCGGTTTTGACGGTGGGAATGGGCGGGAGGGCGGTTTTGACGGTGGGAACGGGCGGGAGGGCGGTTTTGACGGTGGGAATGGGCGGGAGGGCGGTTTTGACGGTGGGAACGGGCGGGAGGGCGGTTTTGACGGTGGGAATGGGCGGGAGGGCGGTTTTGATGGTGGGAATGGGCGAGGAGGGCGGTTTGACGGTGGGAATGGGCAGGGAGGGCTGTTTTGACGGTGGGAAAGGGCGGGGGGAGGGCGCGACGGTGAAGGGCTGGGGCGTGGGCGACGGGCTAGGCGCGGAGGGCGAGGGGCAGGGCGTACGGGCCGCGCGTGGGCAACGGGCAGGGCGCACGGGCTACGCGCGGGCTAGGGGCAGGGCGCACGGGCGTCGCGACGGGCCGGGGCAGAGCCTCCGGGCTACGCGCTGGCTAGGGGCAGGGCGCAGGGGCGCCGCGACGAGCTGGGGCAGCGCCTACGGGCTACGCGCTGGCTAGGGGCAGGGCGCACGGGCGCCGCGATGGGCTGGAGCAGAGCCTACGGGCGTCACGCGGGCTAGGGGCAGGGCGCGGGCTAGGCGCGGAGGGTGCAGTGGCGCGGTTTAGGCGCGGAGGCACAAAGGGTGCGGAGGTGCGAGCTAAGCGCGGAGGGCGCGGAGGGCGCGAGCTAGGCGCGGAGGGCGCGGAGGGCGCGGAGGGTGAACACTAGGCTAGGAACGGGCTAGGAACGGTCCTGCTCGTGATACCATCTCAAGAGTGGTTAGCAGCGGAATGACTTGGAATAGAAACGAATGGGGTACAAATGAGCAACCCTAGAAGCTGTACCCCCTAGAGTGCAACTCACTACAGCCTATCATATCAATGTATAAGAAAAGGGGGTGTTATAGAGAATCACCCCAAAAGGGGGGGTATAGTACTAACGGGGTCGGATATAACACCCACCCCGTATTAGCTACCAGGGGGTGTACAATTACGGGGGGGTGTTTTATCCGGGAGAATACGGTACATGCATGTTAGCCTGGGGTGCTTTGGGTGCACTGACCCACATTTGGAACAAGCCCTTTTATCCCAATGGTTTAGTGATTGGGACATCAGAACAAAAGGTCTCGGATTCGAATCCCGGTGTATGCACATGCTGCCGTTTGCGATATGCCGTGTTTCAGCCTCCCTGTATGGGGGTGTGTCACAAGATCTGCATGCGGGATCCCCGATTGATCCTATGAAGGGTTGCAGGCATGTTAGCATGGGGCGTTATGGGCGCACTGACCCGCATTTGGAACAAGCCATTTAATCACAGTGCTCTAGTGACTGGGAACAACCCGCATACGCGTTTAACATAGGCCTGCGCTTATATCCGGGGCCATACAGTAAGTGAGAAATGTTATAAGCTTTTTAAAAAGTTTCTATTCATAAGAAATATGTAACCGCACACGTACAAGACAACCTTGTTTTTTTTTGCGAGTGTATGAGATAAGACATATATGTCTACTTTCTGGGCGATGACGGTATAATAAGAAGTGGTAAAATGCACATATTTTATATATACATACCGGTACCGTATATAGGGAACTCGCACACATTCATTGTGGCAATCTCACCAGTCACCTTATCACACCTTATCTTGGTATATTGCCAAAATGGTTGCTTATAGAAAGGATGACTCCTGTTCGTTGCCTCAAGTCGACAGCGCCTCCTATCCAAGACATTTTTAGTACCAAGTGCTAAGGCACCACCGCACCAAATCATCGCAGATCCAGAGGTGTAGAATATCACACTCCACTCCATATGCGTCCTAAAGTGTATGTCTCCATTGGGACCTCTGGGTCGCAGGTATCCAGGTCATGGACAGCGTTTAGGCGATACGAGAAAAACGCTGCCGTGTGAGAAAATCCAGACATGGATAAAACAAGAATGTCAGAAGCTGCCAAAAGGAGCCACTCTGTGATAGCGCCAGTATAAACCGATGCTTGTTTAGTGGGAGTCGCTTGTGCTGAAGAGGGTGGTGAGGATGGATCAGCAGCATCGAGCATGAGGTTGTTGACATGCATCGGGACAATATCTGATACCACCTCCTGTGACAAATATGAGAATGGAATTTGCGAAACTTAAGGGGATAGTGAAGTGAATGCCACTTACACAAATGGCACAATATGGAAGAGTGTGTGAGACCACAATGTGTAACATTGCCATGGTTTAGGGCTTAGGGCTCAGGGAGGAGATGATCATGATGCTGAAGAACCAATGCGTAACAGATGTGCTGAGGGAACCAGGAACAGTGTGCAAGAAATGTTATGTGCCTGTGAAGCGTGGGAAAAGGAGGGCTGAAGGTTGGTTGTAGAGTGTGTGTAGTGTGTGCGTGCGTGCGTGCGTGCGTGCGCGCGTGCGTGCCTTCGTGCATGCGTGCGTGGGTGTGTGTGTGGAGGGGTGGGGGGTAGGGGTGTGGGGGGGAGGGAGGGGGTGGGGGTGCATATAATGCTTCTTCGCCTTGTTCTTCTTTTTTCAATATTGGTTCTGTCATTTCTTCTTTCTTAGCTATCTCCCAAATCTGCATACACCTCCACCCAAGGCCTACCTTCTCGCCACCCCCTGCCACGCGTGAGCAGTTTCTGTTGCCTAGGATTTTTTCTCAGCAACCCGCTTCCCCCCTTCTTACCCGCATTACCTCCCCTTGCAGAGTAGAACTATGCTGGTCTCCGCCCTGCCCTCCCCCCCAGTTTCATTGCCATCTCCCCATGCTTCCCCCCCCATCCCACAGTTTCGACAGACTCCTTTACCATTACAGAGAGAAAACAAATACCTTGTCAGGGTATATGAGTTTCAATATTGCCTTCAAATCCTGAGAGTTGCTGATGATAAGCCATTTAACAATGGTGGGAGGAGGCACCCACCATGCCTCGAGCCTCTGTGAGGAAACGGAAGCTCGGAAAAATAGGAGCACGAAAAGTTACTGGAATGAACACGGGGCACGGGAAAAGGATGCTCTGAATCCGAGGCACGTAGGGAACATGCATGGGAACTTGATGCAGGAGAGGAGGGAAAAGAATGAAGAAAAGGCAGCCGACAACATAGAAAGGGAAAGGGCGGATTTTCATGTCACAATCCTTACAGCAAACTTTTCACCTGGGCACAAGCAACGTAGCCCATAGCCCACTTGATGAGCTCAGTTCTCTCTGTCTCACTCAGAACCTTGGGATCTCCAAAGCCACTCTCGCCCTGCCACACGAACGAGTCAGGTGCTCTCATGTGCATGCCCACCACCACCACCCTATCGCTTGAGGAGTAATGGGAGGCCGCTGATTGTCCAGAACTCAGGTGATGTGGGGTTTGGGATTGGAGGAGGGCCGAAGGGGGGGAGGAGGAGTCGAGAGGGGAGAAGAGGTGGTGGTACATAGCTTCAGTTCTTGACAGGATGTCTGGCAGGGGCCTGGTGGTGGTTGTCAAAGGGGGGAGGTGGGGAGGAGGAGGGGGGACAGGGGGTGTGTGTGGAGGGGTAACGGAGAGGGTTTCTAGTCCACTGGAATGGTCACACACAGTTGACGTAGCTTGGATTGGACAGTTGATGTGACATCTGATTGCGGCCTAAGGGGTGTTTGTCGAGAAACCAGAGGCCCCGGGGCAAAGCAAAGCGAGCTGGGAAGGGGATAGGCTTGCAAGGGCAGGGGAATGCGTAGCTGTCTTGAAACCATGAAGCCTTGGGGCAAAGGTGCACATGGTTTCACATGACTTAAAGAGATGTAATATGTGCGCCAATGTCCATGGGGACGTACTGGAGGAGAGAGCGAAGAAAGCAGCCTTGAGCCGCTCCAAAAGTTGTTTCCTATGGTTACGTACTTGAGAAGAAAGCGGAGAATGCAGCCGAAGCTGTAGGGAGGCCGCATGCCCATGTCCTTGAGCCTCTCACTCCACTTCTTGCCCTCCTCCTGAACCCACCCAAGTGATATGGACAGCACATGGACATGAAAAAGAGGGAGGGAAGGGCGGAGAGATAATGTGCTATTTGAAGCCCTCGCTCAGTCGAGCTAGTTTGCATATATTTGCGCACAGCACCGCATTTAGTTTCCCATGCCCTCTCCATTTGTAAGTCTCTCCACTTATTCCTCTCAAAAGGTCCTTTGTTTGTATCAATGCTGATTCCTCTGCTGATCTCATCACTTCTCCTCTTCTCCCTTCCTCTCCCCTTCTTCTTCCCTTTCCCCTTCCCTTTTTCGTCCCGATCCTCTCGCTTGTCGTCCCCTTTCCCACCCGCCTTCTCCCCTTGTCCTCCCACTCCTTCTCCCCTCCTTCTCACCCATTCCTCCATTTCTCATCCCCTTAATCCTCAATTACTCCTCCACTTCTCCTCCCATTTCTTCCACAAAAACACTACCCACCTGCACAAGACGCGTTGTGAGCACCCCCCTGGGCTTATGTCTCTTACCTCCGCCTCAGCCTCCCAACCCCTCCTGCTGCTTCACCTGCACATATCGCTCACCTGTACGATCCAGTACGTGCTAAGGCCTTCCCCATGTCAGATGACGCAAGAGTTCCTTCCTGTTTCTACAGAACCACTTCACCCACCTCCGCAAGCCAGTAAGTAAGCAGTCCTCTGTTCCACGACAGGCGCACGTTCATCGCCTTATCCAGCTGTGCGAATATATCCTCTGGCTCCACAAACCGCTGATTCTTCAAGTCCACCTCCACCACCTCCCCAACCTGTACTACCTCCTCTGCCTCTTCTCGCCTTCCCCCCCCTCCTCCTCCTCCTTCTCCTCCGACTTCTCCTTCTCTTCTTCGTTCTCCCCCTTCTCCTCCTCCTTCAGGCCCCCCTCCCTCGCCCCATCCCATCACATCATCAATATTCATCACGCGAGCCGGCTCCACAGGAACCTCCGGTGAGAAGGACCAATCAATGAGGTTCGGCTCGAATGCAAGCGGCAGGAGAGCGTGCCGTACAATGAAGGCCCGGTTTGTGAGCATGGCGCATGCAAAGCTGGTGGCCAGCCCTGTGAGATAGTCCCCTAGCCCGCCTGGTTCATCCAGCCATTCGTATGTGAGAAAGCGGATGGATGGGTCCCTGGGCGGCTGGGGGTACTCGGCTGGGGGTGGCGGGGATGGTGGGGGCGGAGGTGGATGAGGGGGGGATGGTGGAGGAGGGGACGGGGGAGGGGGAGATGGAGGAGTAGGAGATAGCGGACGAGGTGAGGAAAGGAGGGGTGACGGTGGTGGTGGTGATGGTGGTGGGGGTGATGGTGGTGGGGGTGATGGTGGTGGTGGTGATGGTGGTGGTGGTGGTGACGGTGGTGGCAGCGGCGGCAGTGGTAATGCAGAAGCAGCAGCAACAGCAGCAGCAGCAGCAGTCTGAGCCAGGGTGCTGGCGTGGGCGCGGGCAGCTTGGCGAATGCGGGAGTGCAGGGCGGAATAGTCAGCCGCCCAGGTGCCACACTGTGCCTCCGAGAATGTGAAATCCAAGAACGGCCTGGGAGGGGACGCTGATGCGCGCAACGGGGAGAGGAGCTGCTGCCAGGGGGGAAACAGAAGCACGGGGGACGGGGCGGATGGGAGAACGAAAAGGGGTAGAATGGAATGTCTTAGTTGGGGGTTTGCTAATGAATGCGTGGAACTGAGTATGGGTGGGTGGGAGTGAGCATGGCTGGGTGGGAGTGAGCATTGGTGAGTGAGCATGGATGGGTGGGAGTGAGCACGAGGAGGTGGCCAGGCCGCTTGCTGATGGGCCATTTGGGCTTGCGGATCGGCTATTCGACTAGATTCAACGAATTTAACCAGTGAGACCGTGGATTCGGTGAGAGAGATTATGGGTGGGTGAAGTGAGCACGAGAGGTAAAAAAGGTATAAGGTGGCTACCAATCTAAGGACGAGGCTCAACAACGGGAGGAACAGATCTTCGCCACCAACATGCCTGTTGCTTCGCACAACTTTGCATCAGTGGTGCCAATTGCAAGTCCGTGCCTCTCTTGATTCTGTCGTTTTTTTTATTTTTTTTAACCACTAATTTTTGGGCGGATCCCATGATAAGTTTGCTTAAAAAACACTCTACGGGTAACAAAGCCCGGGATTCTCAAGATAGCAAAAAAATAGCAAATCACCACCTTTTTTTTTTTTTTTTGAAAGCTTTATGTGTCTACAGAAACTTCTCAGCAACGGGCCTAAAAGCTTTCACAATCATGAGGTCCATCGCGGCAAATAGAAACGGGAACAACTACAACTCAAAATCTATCTGAGAGAAGCTTGAACGGACTAGGAAATCACCTCGAAAGGCTGCACTCACGAGTAAGAAGGCGACGGCGAGCACGCGGCTATTACGGAGGACCACATGATGGTGCTTGCTACCTCGCCTTAACGTCATTGGGACGTCGTCCCAAGCCGCCGCATGTGCACCTGTAACGTGGTTGTCTCGCATTTCAAGTACATAGTACTGAGGGCGTGTAAAATTGTTACGACCAAACGCTATGGTCGATCATTTGGGCGTTGCTGGCGAGTGCGAAATATGTAACACTTAAGCGAAACCCGCCAAAAAAATCGTCAACATTTGGAGCACTCACCCCAAACCACCCTCTTAATTAAAAAGGAAATGTTTCGATTCCCTTACTACATTCGAAAGGGGTGTGGAATACGGGGTGACTGAAGCCTAGACTAGAGTGTTTACCAAAGAAGTGGGTTTCGGTAAACGGAAAAAAAAACAAATCCCCCGCTGAGCATCAGTTAAATCATGTCCCAAAAAGCGGTGCGAAAACCTCTGTTCCAAAATTACCACTGAAAATGAGTCAGACCGGGGTGACTATTCGCATCAGCGTAACCCTAATTCCTCGTAATCGCCAGAAACGCCCAAATTATCGACCATAGCGTGTGGTCGTAACAATTTTACACGCCCTAATGACGTTCCCCCCAATGTTTTGCACGAGTACAGAATTCAGCATGTGCGACGATGACAGTATCCCCCCAACCCAGCACTCGATGTGTGAGCTTGCTTGCCAAAGCTAGCCAAAACAACTGACCACGGCATCCATCCAATAGTTGTGGTGGGTGGCAAACCTTTGCCTACGATTTGTGCGACTCAGTCGCCTGGTCTCAGCAGCCCAGCGGGTCATCCAGCTCAGCATTCCAACAAATCCCTGCCCAAAGCAGCTGATGTGCCCGGCTGGCCGAGGTGTATCCCAGTCCGACGTCCGGGAAAGAAACACCTGAATGGTTCGTCCCAAAGCTGATATTGCAGTCCCAGGTCTGGACACCATCAAAGTTGCCCCACCAGACTACGAACCTGATGGTGCCCTGGTGGGGAATTATCCCACTTGGGACACCGAACCTAACTTCTGCAGGCGACAGTGGTCGCCAGCATCGCCTGCATCGCGACCAATCGGGTTCTCTCATCTAAACGGTAAAGGTAAAGGTAAACGGCCAATATCATTGATACTCAACCGACAATTTCTCGGTATAGTAACTAAATATACTGTTTATTGTCTTTTATAAGGACAGTTTTGAAACAAAGTCGCCACCAACACCTCACCCGCACGTACCCAACAAAACAGGAAAAATACTAAAACGCTTGGATATTAACGTTAAATACGGAAAGTCGTCAAGTATTTAGGGGTGATGCCTTCCACTTGGATTATCTCAACGGACAAACGCCACCGCTCAGCGGAGCTTGCTGCCTGCGGGCAATAAAAAATAAACCCCATGTGGAAGGCATCCAGTCAGGATGGCATCAACCCTAAACACCTTGTCGCATGATGTTTAGGGTTTAGTATTCAATGATATTTTTGCTTATTCTTGGGTAGCACCTCGACACAATTGTTCATATTTAACTTAGGTAATCGCGTTCTGTTTCTATCACTTTTCGGAGGTGTTATTAGCGTGAATGTGATTGAAAAGCGAGAACCAATCAGCGATGAGAAATCGAGGTTGAGTACCGATGCAAAATATCTCTGGCATACTTTGAGTATCAATGATATTGGCCAATCGGGTACTCTCATCTAAACGGTAAAGGTAAAGGTAAAGGTAAAGGAGGGGGGAGAGCCCCCTTTGGGTTACCCCCGGCTGTCGATCGTAATCCGCCTACCCACTTGCTTTAACCCAACTAAACGGGTTCTCTCATCTAAACGGTAAGACTCGCTTTGACCCAACTTCCTCGCCAACAGGGTAGCCTGACATCTGGCCATTGTAAACAAACGAGGAAACAAAATGGTGGATCTACAGCTTATGTTATGAGTTGTAAAACAGAGTTGCGCGGAAAACGAATAACGAGGCTGTGACTCATCTATGAATTGATAATACAATGAAGGCACGTGCTAATATAGTGAGTACCCTAGCTAGGAGGAAACATCGGGAAAACGAGGTCGGGTGCAGGTTTGGCGAACGGAAAACCGAAGGCAACGCGGGGCAGCCTCGGAATCGTGGATTTCGGGCGAACGTGCGAAGTCTGAAAGTGTTCGAGGTGTACGCGTAGCAGTCAACCCCGATAAGAAAAAAGATTTTTTCTTATACCCCCCCCCCCCCCCCCCCCCCCCCGCCCTTAAGAAAGGTGGTCAATATCTGCAGCTAGCTTGCGGGCGAGGTAATCAATAAGGAGCGGGTAAGTTTCAAGCGAGGTGGATGGCACCCAGGTGTCATCTTCACTGCTGCGGTCGGTCCAGCGGACTAGGAAGTCCACGTGGCGGCCAGAGGCGTCGAGCCGAACACGATGCGCCATTTCTTTTTACGGGTCGAGTGTCGGTTCCGGGACAGAGCGAGCTGTCGGAGCTGCATTTGTCAAACTATAATTGTTATGGTTTGTTTGTTTAGTCTAGGTGTTTTACATTGCGTTACATTTGTCCTAGCACTAGGGTTAGGGTTTGCTATATCAACCCTTGTATGCCCTTGATTTCATCATTCATTCACCAGTTGTTACTTTGACATGATATAGAGCGATAAGATTCTATGGGCCCACCGCCCCGTACCCTGACCTAGCCCGTAGCGCCTCGTCACCCGTAGCGCCTCGTCATCCGTAGCGCCTAGTCACTCGTAGCGCCCCCCCGTCGATCCCGTCAGCCGGCTAGCCCCGCCCGTCACCCGTCACGACCTAGAACGGCCCCTGCGGGCCCGCTAGATCGCGCTAGGAAGGGACCCCCGCGGGTCCCCCACACGTCACGACCTAGAACGGCCCCCGCGGGCCCGTCAGATCGCGCTAGGAAGGGACCCCCGCGGGTCCCCTCCCCGTCGCGTCCCCCGTCGCCAGGCCCCTAGATTTCAGCCTTTTTACGCCGATTTAGCCCTTTTTCAGCCTTTTTTTCTGTACCAAGGCTGATCTGCCAGCCTTTCCCCCAGAAAACTTGGTGATTTTCTAGTGGTTTTTAATTAAAATTGTCATTTTTGGCTGATTTTCAGCGTAAATTTGCCAGTGAACTCTGTTTTTTCAGCCTACCCCAAAACCAATATAGGGGCCTGCCCGTCGCCCTCCGCGCCGCGCCCCCGTCACCCCCCGTCCCCTCCCCGTCGCGCGCCCGTTGCCTCCCGTCCCCTTCCCGTCGCATTCCCGTCACCTCTCGTCCCGTCCCCGTCGCGTCCCCGTCACCTCCCGCCCCCCCTCCGAGTCGCGCCCCCGTCGCCCCCCGTCCCCTCCCCGTCGCATCCCTGTCGCCCTCCGCGTCGCGCCCCCGTCACCTCCCGTCCCCTCCGCGTCGCGTCCCCGTCGCCCTCGGGTTCGCATCCCCGTCGCCCTCGGGTTTGCGTCCCCGTCTCCTCCCGTCCCCATCCCGTCGCCTCCCCGCACCCTGTGCCCGCCGCCCCACCTGAAACCAGCCGATAGAAACTCGCCAGCATCCGCTAAAACCGTGCTAGCACCGCTACAACCGTGCTGGCAGCGCTAGCAACTGGTAGGAATGCCCCGGCAGCGCCAGCATCTGCTAGGAACGCCCCAGCACTGCCAACACCTACTAGAAACGCGCCAGCAGCCCCACCTGTCCCGCCCCACCCTGGGCCCGCCGCCCCACCTTGTTCCCGCCGCCCTAACCTACGCCCAGAACCGCCCAGAACCGCCCAGAACCGCCCAGAACCGCCCAGAACCGCCCATAACCGCCCATGACCGGCCAGAACCAGCCATAATCGTCCAGAACCGCCAAGAACCGCCCAGAACCGACCAGAACCGCCCAAAACCGCTCCCCACCGCTCTAGACCTGCAAGAACCAGCAGTAGCTTAGGCTGCCACCAGAACCAACAGCAGCTTGGACTGCCACCAGAACCAGCAGCAGCATAGACTACCCCCAGAAGAACCAGCACCAGCATAGCCTGCCCCCAGTAGCACCAGCAACAGCATAGGCTGCCCCCAGCAGAACCAGCAGTAGCATTGGCTGCCCCCAGCAGCACCAGCAGCAGCATAGGCTGCCCCCAGCAGAACCAGCAGCAGCATAGGGTGTAGCCAGCAACCGTTCCTAGTCGCTCCCCTCCGCGCTCGGCCGTCTCTAGTGCCTACCATGGCGTATGCTAGAGTTCTGCAGCAGCAGCAGGGTCAGCCGCAGCGACAGCAACTACAACACTCCCGGCAGTGGGGACCTGAGGGTCCTAGGAGTACCGGCCGCAGCAGCGGCTCACCTAGTAGTGGGCGCGACGTCGGTCCCTGCGGGTACCGGATCCTGACTGGCCCGGGTGCTGGCACCACCTGCTAGAGTCCTGCCCACTCTGCGTCCCGCTGCAACCGTTGCCTCGACGACCTCCACCGTGAGCGTTTTGGTCCTCACGCTATTACACCACACTGGCCCTCGCGTCTTCGCCAGCGCACTACCTCACCAGTTGAGTCTCACCTACCTGGTCTAGGACCTTTTCCCGCTGCACGAGTAGAGACATGTCTTTCCAGTCTTGGTGCGTGTGTAGTTTCCAGTCCAGGCGCCTCTAAAGGTCTTTGTGTGGGAGCTGCAGCTACCACTAGTCTAGCACCAGCCTTTGTCGCTGGCTCGTGTGCGACCTCACAGCCTGCACAGCTTTCCTTCACCCTAGACTCTGGAGCGTCCATCTGTTTCTTTCGCGACTGTACTGACCTCACGCCACTGCGCACTCCAGTCACTGTCGCCTTGGCTGACCCCTCCGTGGGGCCTGTCGTTGCCCACAGCACCACCACCCTCCCGTGTCCGGCGGCTCCCTCTGGGTTTCTCACAGGTTACTACACCCCCTCGTTCTCCAGGAACCTGGTGGGTGTCAGTCACCTCCACGACCTAGGTGTAGTCACTACTTTCCCACTGGTCGAGCCTGTTGCCTCCTGCACAGTCGGTGCCACTGGGGCGCCTCTGGCCACTTTCCACAGGGAGCCGAGCTCTGGTCTGTACTCACTACACACTGGGTCCCACCTCACAGGGTCAGGTCAGGTCAGGTCAGGTCAGGTAGCTGCTGTGTCGTGCGAGTGTCGGTCCCTCACCCAACCGTCGGTCCTCTGGCACCACCGTCTAGGTCACCCGTCGTTCCCACGTCTCAGTAGGATGGCACGACACCGTCTGGTCTCAGGTCTGCCTGAGTCGCTTGCCCCGCTTCCTCGCTCGCCTGCGCTGCCGTGCACTCCTTGCGTCGAGGGTCGGCAGCGCGCTGCCCCTCACTCCTCGTTCCCCCCCACCACGGCTCCCTTCCAGACCCTGCACTTGGACGTCTGGGGCCCCTCCCCGGTCCTTGGCCCACGTCAGGATCGCTACTTCCTGATTGTGGTGGACGACTACTCCTGCTACACCACGGTTTTCCCCTTGCGACGGAAGGCCGACGTGCCTACTGTCCTCGAGCCGTGGCTACTAGTGAGGGGTGGCGCTCAGGGCCTGTGTGGGCTCCGCCTACACTCGGACCGTGGTGGTGAGTTTTCTTCCACTCGACTAGAGACGTTGTGTCAGGGTCGGGGGATCATCCAACCTTACACTCTACCAGCCTCGCCGCAGCAGAACGGGGTAGCCGAGCGACGCATCGGCCTGGTCATGGAGGTTGCCCGGACCTCCATGTGCCATGTCGATGCCCCCCAATTCTTGTGGCCTGAGGCGCAGTCCGCTACGCCGCGCACCAGCTGAACCTGTGGCCCAGTGACGCACGGCCACGGGTGACGCCGGTCTCCCTCTGGACAGGTTCTCCGGGCGTAGCAGCTGACTTCCGCGTCTGGGGTTCTCTGGCTCACGTTCGCGCCCCTGGCGCGAACAAGTTGTCTCCGGGCACTCGTGTCTGCGTCTTTCTTGGCTTCCCTTTGGACGCCTCCGGCTGGGTGTTTTACGACCCGGTCACCTATGAGTTCTTCGCTTCTCGTGAAGTCGCGTTCGACGAGACTGTCTGTTACTACCGGAGTCGCCCCCACCGAGGTACTGATGTCTTTCCCCCCCCAGTGTTCCTCACCCTTGAGCCCCCCCCCGCCGCCCAGGTAGCCCTCCCCCCCCTTCGCGTCCTGCCCCGTCAGGTGTGTCTCACGTCACTCCGCGGTCGTCCCCCCCACAGCGTCTAGTTCTTGTCGTGTCTGGGGGTGCGGGAGGTGCAGTTGCGGAGGGTGAGGGTACTGGGGCTGCTGGAGCTGGTGGTGTCGGCTCTGGGGGTGCAGGGGGTGTGGGCGTGGAGGTCACTCCCGTGGAGGACACGGCAGCCTTGAGTCGGCGGCCTCGCCCTGCGTCACCCCCTGGCTTCCCGTCTGTCCCGCAGTTCCCTCCTCGTTCTTCTCTGCAGCCGGTTGCTGTGGAGCCTGGGGGTGTTCCTGCGGGAGGTACTGGAGGCCCCGAGGGTGTCGGTGGAGGAGGTGCTGGTTCTGAGGGTGCTGGAGCTGGAGGCACTGGCAATGTGGCGCCTACACCGCGCACTGTACGTTTCCTGACCCGTGAGCAGCATCTCCTCCAGTTGGAGAGGGAAGAGCGTGAGCGGTTTGAGAGGGCACAGCAGCAGTAGCAGCAGCAGGAGCAGGAGCAGTCTCAGTCGCAGCAGCAGGAGAGAGTAGAGGAGGAGTCACAGCAGCAGCAGGAGAAAGTAGAGGAGGGGTCACGACTTCAGCAGCAGGTGCAGTTGCAGCCGCTGCAGGAGATAGTAGAGGAGGAGTCACGAGTGCAGCAGTGGGTGCAGTTGCAATCGCAGCAGGAGAGAGTATAGGAGGAGTCACGGCCGCACCAGGAGAGGGTAGAGCAGGAGTCCCGCCCACAGCAGCAGGTGCAGTTACAGACACAGCGGGAGAGAGTAGAGGAGTCACGACCGCAGCAGGAGAGGGTAGCGCACGAGTCCCGGTCGCAGCAGCGGGTGCAGCTGCAACCGCAACAGGAGAGGACCGAGGAGGAGCCACAGGAGCAGCAGCAGGGGCAGGTACCGTTGCAGCAAACGCCATAGGAGGCGGTGTCAGAATGTTGTATTTGTCTAGCCTGCAGTGGGGTACTCTATAGCGAGTACAGCCCAATCTAGGGTTTCCTATATGTACTCAACTGCTTGCTAGTGAACCTCCTCCTTTCTTCATTCTTACTTTCTACTGCTAGTTCTGACATGCTATCAGAGCAGGTCGATCCCCTTGGGTCGATCCTGTGGGTGGGCCCACCACCTCACTGCTTCCGCTGCTACTGCTACTCTGTGTGTTGCACGCCCCGTGGCGTGCGACGGATTTTTCATCCCGCCGCGCGCTCGGAGCGTGCGGCGGTTTTCTGCCCGCCGTGCGCCCCGAGGCGCGCGGCGGTTTTCTGCCCGCCGTGCGCCCCGAGGCGCGCGGCGGTTTTCTGCCCGCCGTGCGCCCCGAGGCGCGCGGCGGCTTTCTGCCCCGTCACTCCGCGCGTCGCTCCCGGGAGGCGCTGCGACGGGCGACGGGGACCCGCGCGTCGCCCCCCGTCGCCCGTCGCGGCCTGCGCGACCTGCGTAGGGCCCGCGCGCGGCCCGTACAGCCTGCGCGCGGCCCGTATGGGCTGCGCCAGGCCAGGGCGCGCCTCGGGCCGCCCGCACGCGGTTCGTACGGGCTGCGCCAGGCCCGTGGGCGCCCTGTTTTCTCTGCCCCTGCGCTGCCCGCTGTCCCCCGTGCTTCTGACGGCGCCCCACCCCTGCTGCTGCCCGTTCTCCTGAATTAGGGTTTGGGGGTGGGGGGTATGGGGGTGCAGTTTCTGTGCGTCATCCCCTACTCCTCCTCCTCCTCCGTCTCCCAGTGCTGCAGCTGCCGCTGAGGGGGGTGGGTGTGTGGGAGCCGAAGGAGTGGTACTAGGGGGGTGACGTGCAAGTGGAGTTAGGAGTGAAGCAGTGGGTGTGTGGGGGGTGTGTGGGACAGTTGGAGGAGGTTGAGCGGAGGCTGCTGTCTTGTCGTCCGCAGCACCTGTAGTCCGGGGCGCACTGTCCTGGTAGCCCAGAGAGTCTGCTGCGCCTGTCGCCCGAGGGTCCGTTGCTCCTGTAGCTCGTCGTAGCCCGTGAGTCAGTTACTCCAGTAGTCCGGGGCGCACTGTCCCGGTAGCCACTGTGCCAGCAGCTCCTGTTGCCCGTGTGTCTGCAGCTTCAGCCGCCGTCTCTCATCTTCTCTCCTCTCACAGTCCCTCCTCCTCCTCACTTGCCCGCTGTGATTACCTCTAGCTTTGCTTCTTATTGTGAACTCCTGCTATATCTGCTCATTGTGCTGATTACACCCCACTTTGGCTATGGGGGTGTGTCAGAATGTTGTATTTGTCTAGCCTGCAGTGGGGTACTCTATAGCGAGTACAGCCCAATCTAGGGTTTCCTATATGTACTCAACTGCTTGCTAGTGAACCTCCTCCTTTCTTCATTCTTACTTTCTACTGCTAGTTCTGACAGGCGGAGCAGCAGCGGCTGCGACTACGTGACCTACCCGACCCAGCACCTGCACGCTTGGTTCGTGGTCCCCTACCGTCCCCTCCTGTTCCCCCCGTCCAGTCCCTTTCCTCGTCCCAGTGGACTCGTCGTTCTCCCCTCAGTCGTGCTGTGTCTCCAGAGCCCCGTCGGTCTCGTTACCGTGGAGACGGCCCATTTCACCTTGTTCTCCGCTCTCGTGTTCCATCTCCTCCGGTCCTTCCACAGCCTCCTGAGTCGTCCCTCACTGTGCTTCACGACCTGTTGTCCGACTACCTCCGTGCCTCTCGTCCTGTCGTCTCCCGTGTTTTGTCCGCGTTGGTCACTCACCCGACTGCACCACTATCGTCTGTCTCATCTCTTGTTACCACTATCGATGGCTTTGCCTCTTCCCACCGCCTTGACTATGCCGCTCACCTGGTGAGTGGCCCTGCTCGTTCTCCGTCCTTTGGGGGTGCTCCTGTCTTTCCCTTGGAGGTCCTGGAGGACAGGCAGTTCGAGCTTGGTTTCCTTGCGGCCGCTGTTCCTCATCTCTGCGCTATGCTGCTTGCCCCTGAGGGGGATCCAGACGCCCTTGACATCCCGATCCCTCGCACTCACGCTGAGGCGGTCTCGGGACCCTGGGCTTCGTATTGGATAGCAGCTGAGGAGGCAGAGATGGCATCTTATAGGTCCAAAGGCACCTACATCGACGCCGTCCCGCCACCTGGGGCGAACGTTGTCAATGGCATGTGGCTCTACAAGGTGAAGCGGCCGCGTGGAGCACCACCGGTGTTCAAGGCGCGCTACGTAGCGAGAGGCTTCAGTCAGCGAGAGGGGGTAGACTTCTTCCAGACCTTCGCTCCCACCCCGAAGATGACCACTCTTCGGGTGTTGCTGCATATTGCAGCACATCGCGACTACAAGTTGCAATCCTTGGACTTCTCCACCGCGTTCCTTCAGAGGAGCCTGCACGAGCAGATATGGATGCGTCGTCCGCCTGGCTTCACTGGCACTTTCCCTCCTGGGACCCAGTGGCAGCTGCGTCGACCGGTCTACGGCCTGCGCCAGGCTCCTCGCGAGTGGCACGACACGCTACGTACAACTCTTGCAGCGATTGACTTCTTTCCGTCGTCTGCCGACCCGTCGCTGTTCGTCCGCCGTGGCTTGACCCCGTTCTTTGTTCTGGTCTACGTTGACGACCTGGTCTTCGCCACTCCTGACCGACGCGCTCTGGCCTTCGTGAAGGAGGAACTGCAGAGGAGACACACTTGCACTGACCTTGGTGAGCTGCAGCGCTACCTTGGCCTTCAGATCACCAGGGACAGTGCAGCTCGCACCATTACGCTGACGCAGTCGCATATGGTCGAGTAGATCCTCACGCGGTTTCGCTTCCCATTCTCCAAGGTACAGCCCACCCCTCTTGCTGTGAATCATGGGCTCACGGATCCACCTTCGGACGAGCCATTTGAGTCCAGTGGTCCATATCCTGAGCTGGTGGGTTGTCTCATGTACCTAATGACCTGTACTCGCCTTGACCTAGCTTACCCTCTTAGCGTCCTTGCACGCTTTGATGCGCCTGGGAGACACCGACATTCCCACTGGTACGCTGCTAAGAGGGTGGCGAAGTATGTGGCGAGTACATCAGGCATGGGACTTGTCCTTGGAGGGAAGTAGCCAGTTACACTTACAGGTTTCTCAGACTCGTTGTGGGCCGACGACGCAGAGTCGTTGCGGTCTACACAGGGTTACTGCTTCAGCCTTGGGACCGGAGTTGTTTCGTGGAGGTCGACTCGGGCGTCGTCCGTCTCTAGTTCCAGCTGTGAGGCAGAGGTGTACGCTGCGGCCATGGCCGCCCAGGAGTTTCGCTGGCTGTCTTTCCTCATCACCGACCTTGGTGAGCGACCTCGCTCTCCCCCAGTTTTGTTCGCCGACAATAGGTCTGCTATCCTGTTGTGCGAGGAGCCCCGACTGGTTAGGAAGGCGAAGCACATCCAGCTTCGTTACTTCCTTCTGCGAGAGTTGCAGCAGCGTGGCCGGGCACTCGTGCGACGTGTAGTATGTGAGGCCAACATGGCAGATATCTTCACCAAGGCGTTGCCGCCTTGTGACCAGCAGCGTTTCTGCACCCAGCTAGGCCTTGTGTCTTCCGGCCCTCACTTGTTTGCGTAGAGATGCTTTGTCTTGTACTCTTGTGGACTGGCCTTGTGTCCCCTTGCTTTCGTAGAGATGCTTGTCATGCATGTCTTGTATTCTTGCATCTTCTATATTTGCTATGTCCTTGCATGTGGACTGGCCATGTGGCATCTTGCTTGTTCTCGGACTGTGTGGTGATCTTGAGATCCACCCCGAGCCTTGTTTTGTTATTGTGAACTGGTCTTGTGACCGTTGCTTGCTCGTGCTGACTGGTCCTGTGACCCTTGCTCGTAGACTGTGTGTTGCTTTCCACAGGACTACCGTCACCTAGACTATGGGGGTGTGTCAAACTATAATTGTTATAGTTTGTTAGTTTAGTCTAGGTGTTCTACATTGCGTTACATTTGTCCTAGCACTAGGGTTAGGGTTTGCTATATCAACCCTTGTATGCCCTTGATTTCATCATTCATTCATTCAGGCGGGCAATGTCCGTCGTTGCGTTCACGAATTTGCGAAGAAGGCTGACGTGAAAGGGGTCATGCACACGCCAATCGTCAGGTAGGACCAGCTTCGCGGTGACAGGTGTCACCATTTTCACGATGCGAAAGGGTCCACAAATTCGTGGCCGTAGCTTTGACGAGCCGGTAGGCGAAGGTTTTTCGTGTCTAGCAGCACTAGTTGCCCAGCTGTCATGACAATTTCCCATCGCAGCAGGTCCGTACATTTACGGGCAGAAGTGTTAGCCTTGCGGGTCTCATGGATTTCAGTAACAGAATGTTGTGACCTGAGGACCGGGTTGTCGAGTGTAGTCGTGGTCGGCACCACCGGGTCCATCCCGTAATTCAAGAAGAACGGGGGGTGATTAGTCGTGCTGGATGGGGCGTTGTTGTACGCGAATTCCGGCATCGCGAGTCAATTTTCCCAGCAAATAGATTTGGGGCAGTTCGTGCGGATGAGCTGCTCCATCGTCTGATTGGTCCGCTCTGTCTGGCCGTCGGTTTGCGGGTGGTAGGCCGACGAGAACTGTAGCTTCGTGCCGTACTGCGCCCACGTCTCTTTCCAAAACTTCGAAGTGAACTTCGGGTCCCTGTCGCTGACGATCGCCGACAAGATTCCGTGCAGTCTCACAACTGTCGAGATGAAAAGGCGCGCAGTCTCTTCGGCCGTGATTGTCGTGCGACATGGTGCAAAATGCGCCATATTTGTGAGTCGGTCGACGATGACGAGCACCTCGTCGTTGCCGGACGGGCCAGCTGGCAGCCCGGTGACGAAGTCCATCGTCACTGAGAAGAATGAAGAACGAGGATGAATGAACTATGAATGAGGTGAGTACATATAGAAAACCCTAATTGGGTTGTACCCCCTATGGGATACCCCACTATAGCCTACACAACAGCATAAGCTATATAATGTTCTGACACACCCCCATAGGCAAAGTGGGGGAGAACAAGGGGTCACAAGACCAGTCAAGCAAAGCAGAGCAAGCTCAGGGTGGATCACAACGTCACCACACAGTCCGAGCACAACGACAAGGCCACAAGGCCAGTTCACATGCAGGAGTACACATATATATATAGAGCTAGACAAGCAAGAGCAGGTATATATATGTGACAGTACAAGTAAGGTCAAGAGGAGAGCAAGTGAGGCAAGACAGGTACAAGACCCAGCTGAGTGCAGAAGCGCTGATGGTCACAAGGCGCAAGTGCCTTGGTGAACACATCAGCAGTGTTGGCCTGAGAGGCCACGTACGCAAGTCGCAACTGACCACGCTGCTGCAGCTCACGAGCAAGAAAGTAACGGAGAGCAATGTGCTTCGTTCTGTGCTCCAAGCGCTGCTCTCGACACAAGGCCAGCATGGCCTTGTTGTCTACGTACAGCACTGGAGGAGAACGAGGCGGCTCTCCAAGGTCAGTCAGCAGGTAGGTGAGCCAGCGAAGCTCCTGTGCAGCCATGGCCCCGGCGTAGATCTCAGCCTCACAACTGGAGCCGAGAACAGAGGACGAGCGAGTAGCTCGCCACGAGACAGAGCCGGAACCAAGACTGAAGGTGTAACCCTGCGACGACCGCTGCGTAGCCTGGTCGTCAGCCCAAGAAGCGTCCGCGTGCCCAGTGAGGACCACTGGAATCCGCCCTCCAAGCACTAGTCCCATGCCCGACGTACTGCACAAGTATCGCAACACCCTCTTCGCTGCAGCCATGTGCTCTGGTCGGTGTCTCCCAGGAGCAACATAGCGTGCAAGAATGCTAAGAGGGTATGCAAGGTCAGGTCGTGTGCAGGTCATCAGGTACATGAGGCAGCCAACAAGCTCTGGATACGGGCCACTCGACTCTACGGACTCATCCGAAGGCAGAGCTGAGAGTGAGTGGCGAGTAGGCAGAGGAGTGGCCTGAGGCGAGGAGTACGTGAAGCCGAAGCGCTGAAGGACCTGCTGCACCATGTGTGACTGAGTCAGGGTAATGGTGCGGCGTGCTCTGTCCCGGGTGATCTGCAAGCCAAGGTAGCTGCGCAGTTCACCCAGGTCTGTGCACGTGTGTCTCTTCTGCAGCTCGGACTTCACGTGGGCGAGTCCAGCAGTGTCAGCTGTGGCAAAGACCAAGTCGTCGACGTACACGAGGATGTAGAACGGCGGCAGAGAGGTGTCGGTGCGTAGAAACAGCGACGGGTCGGCAGTAGAAGGAGCAAACCCAAGAGCCGCAAGCGTAGTCCTCAGTGTGTCGTGCCACTCACGTGGCGCCTGGCGGAGACCGTAGACTGGACGCCGGAGACTCCACTGGGTACCAGGAGGGAAAGACCCAGTGAAGCCAAGTGGGCGGCGCAGCCAGATCTCCTCGTGCAGGCTGCCCTGCAAGAAAGCAGTGCTGAAGTCGAGAGAGTGCAGCTCGTAGTCACGGTGAGCAGCAACGTGTAGCAGCACCCGAAGAGTGGTCATCTTCGGGGTGGGGGAGAAGGTCTGAAAGTAGTCAACTCCCTGTCGCTGACTGAAGCCACGAGCCACGTAACGTGCCTTGAAGACAGGCGGAGAACCCGGCGGCCGCTTCACCCTGAAGATCTACATGCCACTGACGATGTTCGCCCCAAGAGGGGGGACAGCGTCAACGTAGGTGCCTGTGGACTTCCAGGAAGCCATCTCTGCATCCATAGCTGCCTGCCACTGAGAGGAGTAGGGACCCTCTATCGCCTCCGCGTAAGAGCGCGGAGTCGGGATGTCAAGTGCATCCGGGTCTCCCTCAGGGGTAAGCAGTACGGACACGAGATGGGGTGAAGCAGCTGCCAGACACTGGAACTCCTCCTGCCTGTCCTCAAGGACGTCCGTGCCAAGGGCACACTCACCCCCGACTGACGGAGGACAGGCAGACCCAGACTCAGCGACAAGACTAGCAGCGTAGTCTAGGCGACAGCGAGCAGCAAAGTCGACGAGCTCAGTAACTAGGGCAGACGCAGCAGTAGACTCGAAGGAAGGGTCAGTGACGACAGTAGCAAGGAGACGCGTGACAGTAGGACTGGCAGCACGAAGAGAGTCCGACGCAGGGTCGGGAAGAGCAGGAAGAGAGGACTCAGGAGGAGAAGGCAAAGGGGCACGCAGAGGAGCAGTAGACGGACGCAGAGACATCCTGTGCGTGCCAGGGACAGGAGGAGGACGCTGACGCGAACCACGACCACTAGCGCGAGCAGCACGGACAGGCGACGCAGGGCGAGACGCAGGCTCACGACGCTCAGTAAGACCTCCAGTAGGACCAGTGTAGGGAGAAGGAGCAGGCAAAGGGGAGGTAGGCTGTAGCAGTGACCGCGACGGGACAGGCTGTGGACCCTCCAAGAGAGGAGGAGGACCAGGAGAGGGCGGAAGACCAAGAACCTGCTGCAGGAGTGGAACGAAGTACGGTCGAGGCCGCGTAGCTACGCC
The DNA here is from genome assembly GCA_947471745.1 of Closterium sp. Naga37s-1. Taxonomy (NCBI): domain Eukaryota; kingdom Viridiplantae; phylum Streptophyta; class Zygnematophyceae; order Desmidiales; family Closteriaceae; genus Closterium; species Closterium sp. Naga37s-1. Next base: position 3,151,047 of record CANJKZ010000813.1, read on the forward strand.
AGAAACAGCAGGGACAGCACCAGTACCCCCAGCAGGAGCACCCGCTCCAGCAGCACCTCCAGTAGCTCCAGAACCTCGAGCAACACCAGGAGCACCCCCAGCAGGACCGCCAGTGGTAGTCTCAGCGCCAACACCCTCAGCAGCACCAGCTCCAGTCGAACCCGCAGGCCCAGCAGCTCCAGTACTCCCAGTACGAGCACCTCCGGGACCCGCAACAGCAGCACCCTCAGTAGCCGACGAACCTCCAGCACCAGCAGCACGGCTCCAGCGCCGGGCAAACCACTCGCGCAGCTCCTGTGGAGAGAGTGGCTCCCGGCGAGACAAAGCACGCGTAGAAACTCGAGGCGGAGGACCTCCAGGCGCAGCACTCCCAGGTCCAGCACCCCCAGGCAAAGCACCCCCAGGCGTAGCACCCCCACACTCAGCACCCCCAGGCTCAGCACCCCCAGGCTCAGCACCCCCAGGCTCAGCACCCCCAGACTCAGCACCCCCAGGCTCAGCACCCCCAGGCCCAGCACCCCCAGGCCCAGCACCCCCAGGCTCAGCACCCCCAGCAGTACCAGAGTCACCAGTGACCTCGACAGGCTCGACTGCGTCTACCTGGGACACACCTGAAGGGGCAGGACCCTGAGGGGGGAGGGGGTCTACCGGGGGGGGACCTGGTACAAGGAAGAGCGGGGGCGGGGGGGGGGACGGAGTGCGGTAGGGGAAGAGGCGGTAGTAGGGTACCGACTCGTCGAACGTGACGTCCTGAGAGGACAGAACACGGCGAGAGGTGGGGTGGTAGAACTGCCACCCAGGCGCGTCTGGGGGGAACCCCAGGAAGACGCAAGGAGCAGCACGAGGGGACAGTTTGTCCGCAGACAAGTCGCGGACAAACGCCCGAGATCCCCAGACCCGGAACGCCGACGCATCGCCCACCTTCCCGGTCCACAGCAAGGCTGGGGAGGTCTCCGGCCTGGAGACCCTGGGGTGAAGGTTGATCTGACGTGCCGCGTACCTCACCGCAAACGGCCACAGAAAATGGGGGGCAGCCGCATGCATCATAGACGTACGAGCGACGTCCATGACCATGCCAATGCGGCGCTCAGCAATCCCATTTTGCTGCGGAGAGTCCGGGAGCGTGAAGGTCTGACGGATGCCTCGTGCACGACAGTAGGCTCGCAGAAGGCCAGAGGAGAACTCTCCGCCTCTGTCCGAGTGCAGACGCAGAACAGGAAAGTCGGAGCCAAAGCTCTGCCTGAGCTGGAGACGAGCTGCGCGGATCCAGTCGATCAGCACCTCAGTGACATCACCCTTGCCGCGCAAGGGGAAGACTGCGGTGTAACGCGAGTAGTCGTCAACAACGAGCAGGAAGTAGCGCTCGTGACCCTGCCCACGGACGCGGGCTGGGCCCCACACGTCCATGTGGAGCGTCTGCAACGGGGCCTCTGTCGGAGGAAACTGGGAGGAGTGAGGGGCAGCACGCTGGCGCCCCTCGACACAGGGGACACAGGTAGGGCCAGGGCCCTGAGGAAGGGGAGGGAGGGACCGGGGGAGACCAGACACTAGAAGACGGGAGGCCATGCCTCTGAGCCGAAGCAGAGAGGGGTGACCAAGACGGTGGTGCCAGAGAAGAGTCTCGTGAGACAGGAGACGACAAGAACAGGGGGCAGACTCAGGACCAGACCTGGACGCAGCAGCAAACACCTGACCCGACGAAGCGACTCTACCAGACTCAGTAACGGGAGGAGACGCAGTGGTCAGTGTGTACAGGCTCGACCCCGGCTGACGGGTAAACGTAGCCAGGTGTCGGCCTGTGCTAGCCTCTGTACAGTGCGTCACCCGCTGACGCGCAGGAGTGAACTGGTGTACACCCGCATCCTGTAGGTCAGCACCACTCACCAGGTTCGTAGAGAACGAGGGGAGGTAGAGACCAGACAGGGTGCCAGAGGGAGCCGCCGGACACGGGAGGACTGTGGAGAAGCGAGACAGGACAGGACCCCCAGAGGGGTCAGCCAGAGACACTGCAACCGGTCGACTCAGCGGTGTGAGTGTGGTGCGGTCCCTAAAGAAGGAGCGAGACGCCCCAGAGTCAAGGGTGAAGGTGAGGGAGGCCGAAGCCGACGTAGTACCTGAGAGCGCAGACTCACCAGTACCTGAGGACGCAGACACACGAGCACCTAGGGCAGCAGCGTCGCAAGCACCTAGGGCAGCAGCCTCACCAGGACCTAGAGCAGCAGTCTCAATACCCGGATCGGGCGGGAAACACCGGTAACAGTCACCCTCATCACTAATAGACACAGCATACATGGCAGAGAGAATAGCATCAAAGTCAAGATCATAGATGGCAACACCCGCCCTGGACAGGTCACCCCAACGAGGGATCTCTGAGGCCTCCGGGAACTGGTGACGCCACGCGTCCGTCAGGCGGCCAAAGCAGCGCTGAGTGGGGTGGGGACCCCCACACTGCTCACCCGCACGGTCGCCGGTGCGCAAAACGTAGGAGCACGGACCAAAACCCCCACCTCGCTGACGCGCAGTGTACCACTCACGAAGCTGCTGAGGGGACAAGGTGTCACGACCACGCTGCTGCTGCTGGCGCGAGCCACCACCGGAGCCACTCCTCTGCGAAGACCCGCGACCAGCACCACCTCCACCCCCGCCGCCTCCTCCGCCTCCGCCGCCTCCGCTACTGCCGCCGCCTCCACCTCCGCCTCCGCCGCCGCCACCTCCGCCACCCCCGCTCCCACTGCCATCGCCGCCGACACCTCCGCCTCCACTGCCGCCACCGACTCCTCCACCCCCACCTCCACTCCCACCGCCACCCCCACTCCCCCCACTGCCGCCACCTCCACCTCCACCGCCCCCGCTCGCTCCTCCAGCGCCCTTGCCCCCCTTGCCCTTGCCAGAGCGGCGTCTCCCACTAGGGGCAGACGCCACACCGACCGACTCAAGACCAAGGAGGTCGGCCGCAGCAGCAGAGGCAACAGAGGGCAGAAGGGGGGAGGGGGAACACCCCTCAAAGATGGGGGTGCGCGGGTCACCACGAGAGGCCCCTACAGCGACTATGCTCTTCTCGGCCGCTAGGAGGGACTTCTCGAGGAGGTCAACAGTGAGAGTGGTGGGACAGACAGAGAGAAAGTGGTCCCTGACTACGCGAAGGGAGTCAGGAAGGCGAGTGACTATGTAGTAAAGAGTGATGTACATGGGGGGGGGGTTCTTGGCGCAGAAGTCAGCAGGGAGTGCAGCGCGGTAGCGAGTGTCACTAGTGCGGAGGTGCGTAATGAGGTCAGCGACTGTGGGAAAGGCAGCAAGGTCAGGAAAGAGGTACGGTAGCATGAGACGGCTCAGTGCAGCAGTGGCAGGGGAGGAGTAGCGCGCAACTACAGCGTCGTACAAGGTCTGAGCACTCTTGTACTGACTAAAGTGTGCACGCTCGGAGGTAGGGAGGTGGCGACGCACAGCAAGACGTGCAGCAGCGTCGCGCGTGGCCCACTGGGAGCGAACAGTGGCGTCGGCGTCAGCAGCAGGGGCAGTGGAGGCGCCAGAGGTGAGGTCAAAGAGAGAGAGACCATCTGCCCTATCGCACTGTAAGAACAGCTGCAGGTCATCCACCCAGACCTCAAAGTCAATGGCCCGACCCTCAGCGTCAAAGACTAGAACACTAGGGGTAGCCATGACCCTAGACGACTGGCAGCGCAAACAGTAGGGTGAGGGCAGTGCAGTGAAAGGGCGCTGTGCTCACCAGACTGGACAGGTCGGGCGGCCCGGAAGGAGGGCGGCGCGGCGGCTCGGCGGCTCGGCTGCCGGGCGGCTCGGCGGCTCGGCGGCTCCGCTGCTGGGCGGCACGGCTGCTGGGCGGCTCGGCTGCTGGGCGGCTCGGCTGTTGAGCGGCTCGGCTGCTGGGCGGCTCGGCTGCTCTGCTGTCGGGCGGCTCGGTTGTGCTGCTGAGGGGCAGCACGGCTCGGGCTGCTCGGGCGGTGCGGGCGGCTCGGGCGGCTCGGGCGGCTCAGCTCCTCAGCGGCACAGGCGGCGTGGGGACCGAGACGGCGGCGCGCGGCTGGGACGGGCGGCGCACGGGCGGCGTGGGGCCGGGACTGCGGTGCGCGGCCGGGACGGGCGGCTCACGGGCGGCGTGGGGCCGGGACGGACGGCGCGCGGGCGTCGAGGGGCCGGGACGGGCGGCGCGCGGGCGTCTAGGGGTCGGGCCGGGTGGCGCGCGGGCGTCTAGGGGCCGGGACGGGCGGCGCGTGGGCGTTGAGGGGCCGGGACGGGCGGCGCGCGGGCGTCTAGGGGCCGGGACGGGCGGCGCGCGGGCGTCTAGGGGCCGGGACGGGCGGCTCCCGGGCGGCGAGGGGCCGGGACGGGCGGCGCGCGGGCGTCGAGGGGCCGGGACGGGCGGCGCGCGGGCGTCGAGGGGCCGGGACGGGCGGCGCGCGGGCGTCTAGGGGCCGGGACGGGCGGCGCGCGGGCGTCTAGGGGCCGGGACGGGCGGCGCGCGGGCGTCTAGGGGCCGGGCCGGGTGGCGCACGGGCGTCTAGGGGCCGGGACGGGCGGCGCGCGGGCGTCTAAGGGGCCGGGACGGGCGGCGCGCGGGCGTCTAAGGGCCGTGACGGGCGGCTAAAGGGGCCACTAGGGGCCAAGAGAGAGGGGAGCGCGACTCGGGTAGGGGCAGAGTGCGCTCCGGGCAGGAAAAAAAAAACGGTGGGCCCTAGGAACAGTTCCCACGAGGGAACCTGCTCGATACCATGAGAAGAATGAAGAACGAGGATGAATGAACTATGAATGAGGTGAGTACATATAGAAAACCCTAATTGGGTTGTACCCCCTATGGGATACCCCACTATAGCCTACACAACAGCATAAGCTATATAATGTTCTGACAGTCACCTGTTGCCATGGTCGTTCGGGTGGCTCCAGGGGCTGCAGCAAATCCAGCTGGCCGTTATCGTGTCGACTTCATTGCCTGGCACACTTTGCATGAGGACACATATGTTGGAGTAGGCTAGAGCTCGCTCTGGTCTTTATTTTGGTGTTCTTATATTATTTCTCCATGCTTAGAGAGCGTTACGCATTCAGGTTCATTTTAGGTTCATTTTGTAGCTTTTAGTACAAACCGAACACACCCTAGGTTCAATTAGGGTTTCCAACCATCTCTCTTTTGTACCTCGACATTTCTCTTCCTAGTTCAACTTTTCGACCCTACCTAACTCTCTCGCCATCCATGGCTCCTCTCATCTTAACATGGTATTCAGAGCGTAGTCCTAGGCGTTTCATATTCATCCGCATTTCTTAGATAATCTCCGGCCCTTAGGCCGTATTCCGCGCTACTTAGCTATACGATTTTTTTTTTTCCCTTTCCTCTTGTTTCTTTCCCGTCACTCTTAGCATCCGCGCGGTTCTCTTCGTTATACTCGCTCGGGTGCCCTAATCTAGTCCGAAGCGCGCCTCCCTACCGTTCAGATCATCCGTCCGCACCTTCCCTCTTCATCCCGCTTCCTCCTCCTCACGTTTCGGACGGTAGCACGGCGATTTCCGCCTGTAGCGCGCTCAGCCGTCCCCTCCCCCCTCCCTGTCTCGTCGCACGCGCATTGCGCTCCTGCCGCCGCGCGCGCTAAGCACCGTCCAGCAGCGCGCGTGCCTGCCCTTCCTTGCGGTGCGCTCTGCCCTTCCTCAATCCGCCCCTTCCCTCACCCTCCTCCTCCTTCCCTCTCTCCTTTGTGCTTCCCCCAATACCTCACCTCTTCCTCCTATTTTCTCTCCCCATCTGCTGCGGCTCGTAGCTCCTTGTGGCGCGCCCTGCCCTTCCCACAACCCGCCCCTTCACCCTCCTCCTCCTCCCCTCTCTCCCACTAGTTCCCTCTCCACTATCTCACCCCTCCTCCACCTCTTTTCTCTCTTCATCTGCTGCAGCTGGTAGCTGATTGTGTTGTGTAGCTGTTGTTCCTCCTCACCTTCCCTCCTCCTCAACATCCTCCTCTCAACTGCTCAACTGCACACTCTTCCCAATTCTCCCTCCTCCTCTCGTTTCTCCCTTCAGCAGCACAGCAGCAGACTTCTCCGCCGCTATCCCTCCTCCTCTGGTTTCTCCCCTCATCGGCGCAGCAGCAGACTACTTCGCCATTTTCCCTCCTCCTCTGGTTTCTCCCCTCATCGGCGCAGTAGCAGACTACTTCGCCATTTTCCCTCCTCCTCTGGTTTCTCCCCTCATCGGCGCAGCAGCAGACTACTTCGCCATTTTCCCTCCTCCTCTGGCTTCTCCCCTCATCGGCGCAGCAGCAGACTACTTCGCCATTTTCCCTCCTCCTCTGGTTTCTCCCCGCATCGGCTCGGCAGCAGACTACTCCGCCACTTTCCCTCCTCCTCTTGTTTCTCCCCTCAGCGGCTCAGCAGCAGACTACCCCGCCCTTATTCCTCCGCCTCTTATACCTCTCCCCACATCTGCTCTGCAGCTGTTTCCTCCTCCTCATGGCGACCTCTCTCGCCCTCCCCTCCCTCCCTCTGCTGGTCCTTCAGCTTGCGCCCGATGGCAGTGCAGTCAACTTCCCTAGTTGGCTGAACTGTCTTGAGCGCACGCTGTCTGGCACCCTCGTGAGTGGCTTTAACCTATGGTTTGTCACTCAGCAGAGTGGTTCTGGCGCCATTCCTACCTCTCCCTCTGGACCCACCTCTTCCTCCTCTGACCCCTATGCTGATGGCCTCCGTGCTGCCATTGCTGAAACTGAGCGGCTTGTGACCACGGTGCAAGCCACCGCCACGGCTGCTCCTGACAATGCTGCTGCCCGTGACTTAGCTCGTATTCTTGCTGAGTCCCTCGAGAGCACCCGCAAGCGCCTCACTGAGCACCTCGCTGCCCCTTCTCCTCGCTCTGCGTCTACGCCCATTTCCTCTGCTCCGTCTCACTCTGACCTTCTCGCTGACTGGCATGTTGCCAACGCACGTGCCTGTCAGGTCATCCTTGCCTGCCTCCCTCCAACTCTTCTCCCTCAGTGCTCGCACATCCGCTATGCCAAGGACCTTCTCGGCTATCTTACCGAGCGCTTCCAGTCGCAGACTCCTATCAGTGTCATTGCCCTCTTACGCGAGCTCACCTCTCTTCGTCTTGCTGACTTCACCACCATGGCGGACTACATCGCTCGTGTGCAGACGCTGTCCTCCCAACTTGCCTCTCAAAAGTTTGAACTTTCCGATCATGTGTGCGGTGCCCTCCTCCTCACAGGCCTCACTCCTGAATACAGTGTTCATGTCACTCTGTATGGTGAGCGCCCTGCCGACCAGTGGTCGTTCTCTCGTGTCTCTGCCTTCCTCCTCCAGGCAGAGCTCAACCTCCGCAGCTGCCCTCCTACTGTCGCCGCTGTCACACCCGCTTCCGCCCCCCCCCCCTCTCCCCACCTCCACTGTCGCCGCTGCTTCCTCTCGCCCTCGCAACACCTTTCCTCCTTGCACCTACATCATTCGCCAGGGGCCCCGCAAGGGTCAGCCCTGCGGTCGCACCAATCATCCCGCCTCCTCCTGCTTCCAGAAGCTCACCGATGACTGGTTCCTGGCTGGCAACACTGGTCGCCCTCCCAATTGGCTTCAACTCTCTCGTCAGCGTCGCCAGTCTTCTGCCCAGGCGGTACTTGTGGCTGCCGACTCTGGTACCAGTGCTCAAACCTCTGCTCTCAGTGTGACTATGCCTAGTCAGGATAGCATTCTGGGGGCTTCTCCCCTTATGGACCCTCGTTTTGCCATGATGTTTGCTCCTTCTGTTAATGGCAATGATTCTCAGTATCTTCGTCCCACAGCTGCTGCTCTTTCTCTCCCTCACACTCTTGAGTTTGTTCTTGACAGTGGTGCCACTGACTCTGTTTTTCGTGACGCTGGTGTGCTTCGCTCTTTTCCCCATCCCCTCTCCATTCAAGGAGCTGGGGATACCATGACCATGACTTGCACTGCTACCTCCTCTCTTCCCTGTCCTGCCTCCCCCTCTGGTGCTGTGACTGGCCTCTATGTCCCTTCCTGCCGCCACAACCTTCTCTCTCTCTCTGCTCTTCAACGTCTTTGTGTGCGAGCTATCTTTCCTGAATGTGACTCCTATTGTGATCTCTATCATCGCAACCGCCATCTTGCACGCTTTACTCTTTCCCCTATCACTCGCCTCTACACTCTTCGTGTCTCTCTCCCCCCTTCTGCCCATCATGCCTCTTCCGCTTCCGCCCCTCCCGTTCCTTCTTGCGACTGTCGTTCTCTCACTCAACCTACCCTTCTCCTCCATCATCGGCTTGGCCACCCCAATTTTCCCCTTCTTTGCAGTATGGTCTCCTCCAAGCTTCTTCATGGCCTCCCTTCCTCTCTCCCTCCCCTTCCTCCCTCTCCTGCTCCTCCATGCACCCCATGTGTCCAGGCCAAATTATCCCAGTCACCCCATCCCTCTTCTCCCTCTGCCTCTCCCCAACCCCTTGACCTTGTTCATATGGACCTCTGGGGTCCTTCACCTACTGCTTCTCGTCAGGGTCATCGCTACTTTCTGCTTTTGGTTGATGACCACTCACGATTTGCCACTGTCTATCCCCTCCATGCCAAATCTGACGCTCCCTCCCTCATCATTCGCTGGGCTGAGCAGGCTCGTCTACGCTTTAAGCGTCCTGTCACGCACTTCCACTCGGATGGTGGTGGCAAATTCTTTAATCATTCTCTCTCCTCTTACTGTGCCTCTCATGGCATTCGCCAGACCTCCACTCTTCCTCACTCACTAGAACAGAATGGGGTTGCCGAGCGTCGCAATCGCACCCTCATGGAAATCACTCGCTGCCTTCTCACCCATGCCTCTGCTCCCCACTCTCTTTGGAGCTATGCTCTCCTCCATGCCACTCTACTCTCTAACCTCCGCCCTCATCCTCTTCGCCCTACTACCACCCCCTTCCAGCTTTGGACTGGCCGCCAGCCCTCTGTTCGCCCTCTTCGGGTCTGGGGGTGTGTCGCCCATGTTCTTGTCAATCCAGCAGACCGGTCCCGTCAGGGTGGGAAGCTCGCTCCCAAGACGCAGCTCTGTGCATTCCTTGGCATCAACTCTGACTGTCCTGGCTATCTTTTCTATGCCCCTTCCTCTCACCAACTCATCCGCAGCCAGGACGTCATTTTCGATGAGACTCAATCCCCATTCCATTCCCCCCCACCCGCCCCTCCTGTCCCCTCTCTTCACTGGTCTGATTTCGATCAGCCGCCGTCTGTCCTTCCCTCCCCTCCCCCCCCCCCCCTCCTATCCCGCCCCTTCCCGCCCCTCCCTCTGCGCCAGCCTCTACTGCCCCCCCTTCCGACATCATCTCTGGCGCCTCGCCACCCGCCTCTTCCTCTTCGGCTCCCCTCCCTTCCTCACTTCCATCTTCCTCTCCACCTCCTTCGTCTGTTCCCATTCCCCCCCCTTCCCCACGCCTTACTCGCTCCATGACTCGCGCACTTTCTAATTTTCAGCACTCTGCTCTTTTCACTCATCTTTCTCCATCTCAGAATGTTACTCTTCTTGAAGATTGCTTTGAGGAGCTCTTCAACATTCATCCTGTTTCTCCTCTCCTGTGTGTCACCGTTGGTGACTATAGCAATTCTCCCACTCTTCTCTCTGTCGACACCGCTGCCATCCCCACCCCTCAGTCCTACTCCGAGGCTGTGTCGGGCTTTCATGCCACTGAGTGGATGGCTGCCATCATTGCTGAGTGTGAGGCATTCACCAGAACTACTTCATACATTGACTCTGTCCCCCCCTCTGGCGCCACCATTGTCAAAGGCAAATGGGTCTTCCGTGTCAAGCAGCTGCCCGGCGAACTTCCTGTCTTCAAGGCCCGCTACTGTGCCAAGGGGTTCACTCAGCGTGAAGGCATTGATTACTTTGCCACTTACTCCCCCACAGCCCGTCTCCCCACCCTTCGCCACCTTCTTGACTTAGGTGCTCGCTGGAATTGGGAGATCCATTCTATGGACGTTTCCAATGCTTTCCTCCAGGGCGAGCTGCATGAGCGCATATTCCTTGAGCGCCCCGCTGGCTTTCCTCGCCCTTTCCCTCCAGGCACGGTTTGGGAATTGAAACGACCTGTGTATGGCCTTAAACAGGCCCCACGCGAGTGGCACGCCAAGCTCGCCTCCACCCTTCACTCTCTTGGCTTCTCTACCTCCACCTCCGACCCCAGTCTCTTCATTCGCACATCCCCCCACAGGCTTTACATCCTTGCCTATGTGGACGATTTGGTGTTGCTTGCTGAGGACTCCGCCGATCTTGCAGCTGTCAAGAAGGCCCTGCAGGCGCGTCTCCTGTGCAAGGACCTTGGCGAACTTCGTCACTACCTCGGCATGGAGATCCGTCGTGATCGTGCTGCCCGCACCATCTCTCTCTCCCAGTCTTTCTATATCCAGTCCATCCTCCAGCGGTTTGAGATGTCGCAGGCCAAGCCGGTCTCCACCCCTCTTCCCGCTAACCATCAACTCACTGCCCCTGCCGTCCCTGCTCCCTCCTCTGAGCTGCGGCCTTATCCTGAGCTCGTTGGATCTCTCATGTATGCTATGATGTGCACTCGCCCCGACCTTGCTTACCCCCTCAGTGTTCTCTCTCGCTTTGTTGGTCTAGGCCGCCACACTGACGTGCACTGGGCGGCTGCTAAGCGCGTCCTGCGCTATCTGCGCGCCACCTCTGACCTTGCTCTCACTCTTGGTGGCTCTGTTCCTCCCGTTCTCTCCGGCTATAGTGACTCTTCCTATGCTGACTCCCGCCCTGATCGCCGCTCCTCTCAGGGCCATGGTTTCACTCTTGGCAGTGGTCTCATAAGCTGGCGCTCTACTCGCTCATCCTCTGTCTGCCTTTCCACCTGTGAGGCTGAGTTGTACGCAGGCACCTTGGCAGCTCAGGAGTCTCGCTGGCTCTCCTTTCTCCTTGCTGAGCTTGGTCACTCTCAGTCCTGTGTGACGCTCTCCTGTGACAGTGCGAGCATGATTCATCTCACTGAAAATCCTGTCTATCATGCCCGCAGCAAGCATATCGAGGTCCGCTATTTCTTTGTGCGCGAGCTGGTGCAGTCTGGTTTCTTACGTCTGCGCAAGGTGGACGCTGCTGCCAACCTTGCTGACATTTTCACCAAGGCCCTCTTGCGTGCGCCTCACCGTTTCTACGTGCGCGAGCTTGGGCTCACGCGTCTCTCCACTTCTGGGGGTGTGCCGGTTCGCTAGGTGTTTTGCTCCAGAGCTTCACCTAGCCTGGGGGTGTGTTGGAGTAGGCTAGAGCTCGCTCTGGTCTTTATTTTGGTGTTCTTATATTATTTCTCCATGCTTAGAGAGCGTTACGCATTCAGGTTCATTTTAGGTTCATTTTGTAGCTTTTAGTACAAACCGAACACACCCTAGGTTCAATTAGGGTTTCCAACCATCTCTCTTTTGTACCTCGACATTTCTCTTCCTAGTTCAACTTTTCGACCCTACCTAACTCTCTCGCCATCCATGGCTCCTCTCATCTTAACAACATAACGCTGCACGTCAGAGGATGAGTCCGACCAATAATAATGACGGTGCAATATTTTCTGGGTTTTATCAACCCCAAAATGTCCGGAGAGATTGCAATCGTGGACCTCCTGGATGAGGAGTTCACGACTTCGAACGGCTTGGATGGGTCGGCGATGCACAGAACCGGAGGGGACGCAAGAAAAATCTTCAACTCCTGAAAAGTCGTCTCATCCTCCTCCCCCCACACAAAATTTCTGTCCTTGTGCAACAGGTCGGTCAGCGGGCCAGTTATCCCTGCAATATTCGGGATAAACCGCTGGACATAATTCACGAACCCCAAAAAACTCTGAAGTCCCGTGACATTAGTCGGGGACTTCCACTCCTGGATGGTATTGATCTTCGCCGGGTCGACTTTAATGCCGTCGCGGGAGATGGCGTGCCCCAAAAACTCCAACTCTTGCTTAAAAATCTCGCACTTAGAACCCTTGGTGATGAGGCGGTTGTTGTGAAGTCGCTTAAACACAGCGTCAAGGTCTCAGAGGTGTTGGTCGCGTGTCCTGCTAAAAAACAAAATATCGTGTTGGTCGCGTGTCCTGCTAAAAAACAAAATATCGTCCAAGTAGACGATAACACACATGTCGAGAAGATCGCGAAACACCCTGTTCATGGTCAGTTGAAAAGTCGAAGGCGCGTTTGTGAGGCCGAACGACATCACTGTAAATTGGTAGCTCCCGTAGCGGGATCGGAACGCGGTCTTGTGACAATCGTCTGCGAAGACCCGGATCTGGTGGTAACCGCCACGTAAGTCAATTTTCGAGAAGTAGCGAGCGCTACGAAGTTGGTTGAGGAGGTCGTCGGTGCGTGGGATTGGGTACACCCTATTCTCGATAATTTCACACCCCTTAATCTCACACCATGGGGTACATACCCTCGGTAAAACATTTTCGGGTACTCGACGACGTTTTCAGAATTTATGGACGAGTGTCCAACCTACTCTCGCGAATTGCTGGGAGCAATCAGAATGTCGAGGTAATCCAAACCCACATAAACACTTCACTCGGAACACTAAGTGCGAGTATCTATCTAGAGACTACCTTCCGGCTGTTTATTTGTAGTCCCTCAATCTCTGGGTATCCGTCGCATCAGGCAAACAAATGTAAAGGGGTAACTACAAAAAAAGGGTAGGGGGTGTGAAATTATCGAGAATAGGGTGTAGCGAGACTTGATGGTGGCCCTGTTGAGCGCACGATAGTCAATGCACATGCGAAGGCCGCCGTCCTTTTTTGGCGTGAACAGGATCGGGGCTGTGAAGGGAGATGTACTGGGTCGTATAAACCCCTTCTCCAACAGTCCGTCAATTTGGCTTCGCAGCTCCTCGAGTTCCGGCTGAGTCAGCCGCCACTGTGTACGAACAGTCGGTTGCGTGCCAGGCTCCAGCTGTATTTTGTGGTCCTCGGGGCGTTCGGGTGGTAGTCCAGGTGGCAAATCGTCGGGGAAGATATCGGGGTAGTGTCGAATCAACTTTTTGATGTCCTTTCCGTCGGTGTCGATTGCCAACTCGCGCAAACACACAGCGAACAGTTGCGCGCCTCGGTTGAAATGTCGGGCAATAGTGATGGCTTTGACGCACGGGGCCAGAATGTAGTCCGGGGTCCATGCAGACAATTAAATGAGCCCCTCGTGCTTGCTGATGCTGCACGATCCCGTCGTCCAGTCGATGATGGGATTGTGCAGTCGCAGCCAATCACGTCCCAGACACACGTCGCAGCCATCCAGCGTTGTCGCGAGAAACTTCATGCTGAAGCCGAAATCGTCGCCGCACTCAATCCGCACCGTCCGTGTTTCGTCCAAAATCGCCAGAGGCGTCCCATCCACGAGGCGGGCGTTAATTTTGGGCAGACACCTGTCAAGTTGCAGCTTGCATCTTTTTGCTGTCGCCAAGTTGAAGAGGCTATGGCTAGCCGCACCATCGACGAACATTTTCAGGTTTTTTTTTCAACACCGTGCCAACGACCAGCACAGGGTGATCCACATGATTATCCCAGTTATTCGGCCGACTGCGATCGATTGCATGAATCGGAACCACGACTCGGTGGGGATGGTGGGGTTCGGGCGACAGAGCACAGCTAGTAAGGGGCCCGATTACTGTACTCACAGGCTGGTCGCAGTTGACTGCTTGTCGCGCAGTGTTGACCACTCACTCAATGACTGGTGGTATCGCCTTCTTCATCGGGCGACTCTTGACGCGCTTCACCTCGCGTCTGGCGTAGCTCGGCGTTTTCTCCACGTAGATGCTCCACTTCCGTCATCAATGACTTCATGCTCTCCTGCATTTCTCCATTTGCGCCATCATTTTGTTAACTGCTTCATGGTCTATGAGTCGCGCATGTCAAACTTATATGTGCTGCTTATTGTTTAGGCTGTAGTGGGGTAGCCCATAAGGGGTACAACCCAAATTAGGGTTTCCTACTTGTACCCATCCTGCTGTTAGTTCACTTTTTCTCGTTCGTTATTTTGACATGGTTTCAGAGCAGGTCCTAGCCTAGGACCGGTTTCTTAGGGCCCACCGAGTAGCGCTACCCCACCCGTCGCGCCGCTGTGATCACGCCGCCCTGCCCTGCCCTGCCCTGCGTCGCGCTGCCTGCGCACGCTTTGCCCTACCCGCGTGCCGCCCGCCGCACCACGCACTGCTTTGCCCGCGCGCCGTTCGCTGCAGCGCGCCCTGCTGACTCGCGCGTCGCCTGCTGCAGCGCGCCCTGCCCTGCCAGCGCGCCGCGCCGCTGCGCACGCCCTGCCTGAGCGCCGCGCCGCCGCGTCGCCCTGCTCGCGCGCCGCCCGCGCCGCGCGCGCCGCCCTGCCCGCGCATCGCGCCGCCGCAGCGCGCGCTGTCCTGCCCGCGCGCAGCCCGCGCCGAGCGCCCTACCCTGCCCGCGCGCCACGCCGCTGCGCGCCCTGCCCTGCCTGCGCGCCGCGCCGCCGCGAGCCCTGCCTGCCCGCGCGCCGCGCCGCGCGCCCTGCCCTGCCCGCGAGCCGCGCCGCCGCGCGCCCTGCCCTGCCCGCGCGCCGCACTGCCGCGCGCCCTGCCCTGCCCGCAAGCCGCGCCGCCGCGCGCCTTGCTCTGCCGCGCGCCCTGCCCTTTCGCGCGCCCTGCCCTGCCGCGCGCCCTGCCTGAGCGCCGCGCCCTGCCCTACCGCGCGCCCTGCCCTGCCGCGCGCCCTGCCCTGCCGCGCGCCCTGCCCTGCCGCGCGCCGCTCGCTGCTGCACTGCTGCTAGCGCGCTCTCATGCCTAGCCGCGCTGCCCTTCCTGTGCGCCGCCCTGCTGGCCGCTGCCCTGCCCTGCCCTCCTTGCGTGCTGCCCTGCTGCTAGCACGCTCGCTTGCTCTGCCTGCTATGGTGACCCTGAGCGTCCTCACCTTTGATTCGGAGGGCCGCCCGATAGAGTTCGACTCCTGGCTCGATGAATATATAAGGTTGCTATGCAAAGAAAATGAAACAGAAATAGTATCGCATGGAGATTAGGAGGGGCTTAAGCAAGCGTATGGGACTCGTGCATTTCTTCTCGTGCTATCCAACAAGTCTGCACCATCCAGAAATTTTGAGGACGCATTCCTCATCCTTGTCCCAAGGGGTCGATGTGTATGGCACAAGTTCAATACGAACTGCTGGTTTCACTAACCTCAAACGTTTAAAACAAAGCGTTGAAACATCCTGAAATCGCCTCAGATGACACAGATTAGTTCCTCTGGGCCCATCAGACGTAGCCGTGTACGGTGTATTGTCAAAAGGGGGATGTCTGACAGGAGGATGGGATGTCTGACAAAAGGGTCTTGTGGGGGGGGCTGTCTGGTCTGGTGCTCCGACCGACACCCGGACCAGCCCGGAGAGGGCAGTTTTCCAGAATGCCGAGGAAACCCGTTTACAGATTCTGAATTTCCACCCGTCTCAGATGATGACTCCTAACAAGATGCATGGTTCCGAAAACTTATACAATACAGGTCCAAAACAGACACCCCCATTGCAGAGAGCCGTCGAGAATCTTCACCTCCTACTATAGTACCCCTCCAGGCAAACCAGTGTACAGCTCAAAATGCCCCTGAAATTTGGAAACACGCTGTACACCTGACTTCCAATTTCGACCACAGCAGGACTGTGGCCCAAGTGATCCGTCCCACAGATCGCATCCAGATTCCGAAAGTGAGGTGGCTGATGTGCAGTTCTTTACCAAATGCCACGATGAACACTCCTACGTGGGTGGGAGGTTGTCTGTTGCCGATGATGTATTCATCGCGGTGCGCCGAAGATTTGAGAGGACACCAGCAAACCGTCTCACAACAAGAGTTTCATGCGGGTTGAGGTTTCGTGCGCTTCAGAGCGGTCTGATTGAGTCATTGAACGTTTGGGTAGGGTTATGAACAAGGAATAGGTTGGGTGAATTTCGCACCAACGGCACTCGTTGGGGCAAGAACTGGTTGTTTGGTATGGTGCATACCTCCTCCAGCCAGACTCGTCCATTCCATCCATCGCTCCGCCATCCTTGTAAAGCGGCCTTCTGCCATTGTTAGGTGGGGCCTTCTAATTTTCTCCGCAAATTGCGGGCAGCTTACGCTACTCCTCTCGGCACGCCGCTCTTACGAAGGCCTAGATTTTTCAACGCGCTATGGCGTAAAGAGGAGCATCATGGTGACGATGTCAGGGTGTACCACCACTGCTATTAGTCTATGCTGCCTCGTTCGTGGCTGAGCGATGTTAACGACGCTCGCTGCTGCCTCGCGCGACTCCGGGAGCAGGGAACAAATGCCAAAAGTAGACTTTCTAGACATGCGGTTTCTGCATCAGAGATTATAGGCGCCACAAAGTTGCGTTTTCTCTCTCGCTCTCCTCGCGCCTTCGGATCATCCCCGCGCCGAGCCGCTGGCGATAGAGGTCACGGTGGCATGGCCATTACCGGCTCGTGCGCGCCCCTCGCGGCGCTGGTGCCGCTTTTCCTTCTCCTTCTTCTTCTAGTGCCGGAATCGGCGCGGATTGGCGGAGTCATCCGCGTCGGGCACGCGCTCGACGCGTCGAATGTGGTCGGGGACATGGGCCTCGAGCGCGGCATGTCGCTCTTCCGGGTGCGTGCCGCGCCGTGTCTATTACTATTATTACTGCTAGCAGTAGCAGTATATTTAGCTGCAAGGCTTCCGACTCGGAAGTCTAGACTCGGAACGGCTGCGTTTGCTTTCTCGGCTTAATTCCAGCAAGTAGTATTGATGGCCACGCGGAACGCAATGAAGAGCGCCGCCAAAATAAGAAGATTTTAAATCGGATCATCCGCAGGTATCAGATATTTGAAGCTCCGCATTTTGAGTTTTTAGTCGTCTTGAAACGCGTGATTGATCAAATTCGAGATCAGACAGTTATAATACAGACTGTCTTCCAGCCGCGAACCTTTCATTCCACATTCGCCGCGTGTCGCGCGGGTCAAAGTGTCCTAGAGACGTAACTGCGCTGATGCTTTGGTGTACCCCAAGTTTCTTAGTCTAACCCCCCCCTTGTTCACAAGTTGTGACTTACCCAATTTACCAGGTCCCCCCACTCTCACTGGGCCCTTGTCCTCCGCGCATCTGAACCGACGCTCTCCTTCTCTCTCTCCGTCGTCTCCGCCTTCCCCTTCCCTGCTTCCGCCTCCGCGCTCCTCCCGCGCCGTCCCCGTCCCCCTCCCCCCCCGCGCGCGCAGCAATGGGAGAACGCGTACGGCCTTAAGCCCGACCAGCGCCATCCCCCGGACGTGGTCTCGCTTCCGCCCAACGTCCCCCGCGCGCCCCACCTGGAGGAGTGCGTCGCGCGCACGGCGCGGCGGCGGGAGGCGGAGCAGCGCGGGGCGAACGGGGAGTCTCCGGGTTGGGCGCGCCCGGCGGACTGCTGCAAGTGCGACCCGCAACCGCCATGGGTATGACGGCAGCATGGGTGGGTGTGGTGGAAACAGCGTGTAGTATAAGTCTGTAACAGCGTCAAGGCGCTCGTGGTATAACTCTGTAACTGCTTTAAACTTGCAACTGAATGCAACTGAACTCTATGAACGCAACCATAGCCGCAACCATAGACGCACGCACCATAGCGTCACGTCGCCTGATTCACGTTCCTGTCACAGCCTCTCTCGGGGGTTTGTTATGCAACCCTTAAAACCATAGTCTCTCACGAAACCACTTCCCTGCCCCGCCCCCCTCCCCCTGTCCCCTGTCCCCTGTCCCCTTCTCTGTCCCAATCCTCCTCTCCACTGTTTAACGTGCTTTTTTATGTTCCAGGTCCCGGAAATCGCCCCCCACCCAATTCTCCCATCTCCCCGAAACCCTCAACCCTCACCCCGCCTCCCCCACCCACCACCGCACCCTCTTCCCCCTACCCTGGGAGCAGAGGCCGACAGCGTCGCTTCGACGCAAAAGGCTACACATCGCGTCCTTTGTTTCGTCCCATTCCCCCTTCCCATTCCCCTCACTTCCCCTCTCCATCCCTTCCCTACTCCCGCCACCTCCCCCTCCCCCTCGCCACTGCCCTCCAACTCCCGCCTCCCCTTCCCCCTCCCCTCCCCCCCTTCCCCCGCGCGCGCAGGTGAGGGGGGCGGAGGCGGAGAACCTGGGCAAGACGCGCGTGGCGCAGAGGGACATCTGGGAGCGCCAGTTCCCCCCAGGGGACTGCCAGGGGCAGCGCCTGCTCGTGCTGCCCTGGTCCACGCAGGAGATGCGCGGCGTAGGGTCGGGGGTGAGTGGGCGACTAGGGTGTGTTGCTGTGCGGTGCGGTGGAGAGTGGCTTGGGCCGTAGTGGTATGTGCGAGAGCACCTGCTCGTGCTGCCCTGGTCCACCCAGGAGATGCGCGGCGTGGGGACGGGGGTGAGTGGGCGACGGGGGTGAGTGAGGGACGGGGTGAGTGGGGGACGGGGGTGCGTGGTGTCAGGGGTGCAGTGCAGTGCAGTGCAGTGGAGAGCGGTTGAAGCCGTACGTAGGGTATGTGCCACAGGGATTCTTCTGGCTTATGAAACTGCCCAAAACCTTTCAGAAACCAGCACACGAATTCCCTCAACCCAGAACCCTGAACCTCGACCGAGACGCTACATCGAGAGGCTTTTGAGAAATCCCCATAAGTGTAATTGAGAGGTATTGTGGTGACAAACCAAGGTTGGTGGAATATACTTTCTGGGAAAATGAAATCCCATTGCAATGCATGCGGGGGACCATCCACCCACATCCATTCCATCCACTTCATTCTGCTCTTTCCTTCCCACCCCCTTCCCCCCTGCTTTTTTCCCCTAATCCCCCCACTTTCTTCTTCTCATCTCCCCCTACGCTCCCTCGCCCCCCCATTTTCTTCGCCTCATCCCAAAAATCTCTTCCCCTAAACCCCCCCCCACTTTCTTCCCCTAATCTCCGTTCCTCCACCCTCTTCCACCCTTCTCCCCCCTCCTCCCCCTGTCGCCACGCCCCCACCCCACGCTCGGCGGCGCAGATCCACATGACGGGCTTGTTCCTGAGTCTGTCCATGGCGCTCAACCGCACGCTCGTGCCCTACCCCGACTCCTACCACCACGCCAACACCTCCGACTGCATCGGTACGCCCGGCCGCTGGGAGCACTGCGCACCGTGTGCCATGAGCATGGCCCATTAAGCGTGCCATGCCCATGCCCATGCCCTCCCATGCCCCATGCCCTCCCATGCCCATGCCCTCCCATGCCCCATGCCCTCCCATGCCCATGCCCTCCCATGCCCCATGCCCTCCCATGCCCATGCCCTCCCATGCCCCATGCCCTCCCATGCCCATGCCCTCCCATGCCCATGCCCTCCCATGCCCCATGCCCTCCCATGCCCATGCCCTCCCATGCCCATGCCCTCCCATGCCCATGCCCTCCCATGCCCATGCCCTCCCATGCCCATGCCCTCCCATGCCCCATGCCCTCCCATGCCCATGCCCTCCCATGCTCATGCCCTCCCATGCCCCATGCCCTCCCATGCCCCATGCCCTCCCATGCCCCATGCCCTCCCATGCCCATGCCCTCCCATGCCCATGCCCTCCCATGCCCCATGCCCTCCCATGCCCATGCCCTCCCATGCCCATGCCCTCCCATGCCCATGCCCTCCCATGCCCATGCCCTCCCATGCCCATGCCCTCCCATGCCCATGCCCTCCCATGCCCATGCCCTCCCATGCCCCATGCCCTCCCATGCCCATGCCCTCCCATGCTCATGCCCTCCCATGCCCATGCCCTCCCATGCCCATGCCCTCCCATGCCCATGCCCTCCCATGCCCATGCCCTCCCATGCCCATGCCCTCCCATGCCCATGCCCTCCCATGCCCATGCCCTCCCATGCCCATGCCCTCCCATGCCCATGCCCTCCCATGCCCATGCCCTCCCATGCCCATGCCCTCCCATGCCCATGCCCTCCCACGCCCATGCCCTCCCATGCCCATGCCCTCCCATGCCCATGCCCTCCCATGCCCCATACCGACCATGCCAGCACACCAGCACACCTCTGCTCCCCTTTCCCTCCCCCGCTCTCCCCCCCTCCCCAGCATCGGGGCACAGCAGCTCGTGGGAGTGCTTCTTCGCGCCCATGGTGTCCCCCGCGTGTGACACCCTCGTGCGGCGCCTCATGGCCACACCGGAGGGTGCGGGTGTGAAGGAGTGTGCGTCCGTGGACTACGATGGGCTGCCTGCCTTGAACGACACAGTGGTGTGTGTCAGCCCCCTGCGCGTGGACCGGCTCAAGCTCGAGTCCCGTGCCACCAGGTAGGGGGGTGGGGGGGGGGTCTTTGAGAGAGAGCGAGAGAAAGAGAGAAAGCAGAGGGGGAAGTTGAGTCCGCGCATGAACCGGCTGAAACTGGAATGTATGTCAGCCGGTTCAATGTCATAGAAATATCTAGGTGGGGTATCTTAGATATACTCTTAGTAGGCTTGCAGCGGTTCGAATCCAGCCGTTTCACAACTGTCAGTTGGTGCGGGAAGTGGTGGTGGAGAGCGGGAGGATGTGGAGGGGGAGTAAAGGGGAAGAGGAAGGGGGAATGGAAGGCAGGAGGTTGGACTCTGAAGGAGGTGCAGGAGGAAGCAGGAGGGAGGAGGGTTCATGTGTTTTGAATCTTGAGGAAGTGTGGTTTGCTTAGGTTTGGGTTGCTTCGTTTTGGTTTGTTTACACTGGGTTTCCTGTGGTCAGATCGTGAGTTGGCTCCAGTGTGTGCGGGGTAAAGCGGGACAGCCCTGCTTTTGAGGCTTGCCATGGGTTAGCTTGATCATACGTGAGCATATACGGCTTGAAGCGGGCTACCTGTGTTGTTGCTGGCTTTTCTTTAGAAGTTTCTGAAAACGCCTGCAGAAGTGAGAGCAAGTTGTGCTGATTGTGCTGATTGTCCTGAGCAGAGCTTTTGAGAATTTTCATACGCAGAGCTTCTGTGTTGCATGTTCCCGTAGTCCTTCCGAGACACGTCCCGAAAGCTTTGACAAGTCTCAGGCACACAAACCCGGCATGTTCCTCTGCTCCTGTGCTCTGTGCCCTTGGCGTGGTGGTGGTGGTGGTGGTGGTGGTGGTGGTGGTGGTGGTGGTGGTGGTGGTGGTGGTGGTGGTGGTGGTGGTGTGTGTGTGTGTGTGTGTGTGTGTGTGTGTGTGTGTGTGTGTGTGTGTGTGTGTGCGCGCGTGCGTGTGTGTGCGTGTGTGGGTGCATGTATGTGCATGCATCATCTGCCTGTGTGCGTGTGTGCATGCGTGTGCGCGTGTGTACATGCATGCGTGTGTGCATGCGTGTGTGCGTGTGTGCATGCATGTGTGCGTGTGTGCATGTGCATGCACCGCGTGCAGTCTATGGGGAACGCCGCACCTGGATCGGTTGGATATGGTGGAGTACATGGGGGGCATGGAGCAGGACGACGACTTCAAGATGCTCGAGGTGGGTAAATTATGTCTATGACGTGTGTGGGTGGGGGGTGGTGGTCCGACCCTCAGGGACCGTTGCCCACAAGGCTGCCGCATATTCTGAGGGTCATTACAGAAGTGTTTTGCTGTCTTGCCGTTGGCTTGGCCCCTCCCGCTCCTCTCAAACTCCCCCTCCCCTCCCTCCAGGACAGGACGAACGACGAACATGACAGCAAAATAATAATAATAATAATAATAATAATAGTAATATTGATACTTATAATAATAATAAAATAATAAAAATAGTAATAATAGTAATATTAATATCAGTAATAATAATGATAATAATATTAATAAACTCCTCTCCCCTCTCGCCTTTTCCCTGCGCTCCCATCCTCCACCCTGCTCCTCTCTCCTCCTCCCCCTTCTCCACCCTCCCCAGGTGCGCTGGTGGCGAGCGCAAGCCACGCGCTTCATGCTGCGCTGGCCGTCCGCGTACCTCTGCCACGTGACCAACCGCGTGCGCCACTCCTCCTACGGCGTGCACGCCGCCATGCACCTCTCGCGCTTCGAAGAGGAGCGAGCGGAGATCCTAAGACTAGTCGCCGCGGGAGACCCCGTGCGGTTTCTGGTGAAGGACACGGATGGGAAGGCGGATTTAGATGGGGCTGCCAAGGCCCAGGCGAAGGCGCTTTCAGAGTTGAGCGGAGGGAGCACGCTGGAAGGGCAAGTGTGGCCGGCGAAAGGGATGGAGGGCTGTGCGTTTGACTGCGGGCCGAACGGGGAAGGGAGGTGGAAGAGGAAGGAGGTGCAGGGGATGCTGCAGGGCGTGGGCGGGGAGGTGTATGCGCCGCGGCCGATGGTGAGCGTGCACGTGCGGCAGAGCGACAAGTTCAAGGAGATGACGTTGCTGTCATTCGCCATGCACATGTTCTTTGCTCAGAGACTGCGAGCTGCCGTGCCGGATCTGAAGCACGTGTGGCTCAATACAGAGATGGAGGTGCGTTGAAAGAGGGGAGGGAGGGGAGGGGATGGAGGGAGTGGGAGGGAAGGGAGGGGATGGAGGGAAGGGAGGGAGGGGAGGGAAGGGAGGGAAGGGAGGGAGGAGAGGAGGGATTTTAACAAAGGGGGGGGGGGGGGGGTGTGAAAAGGGGGAAGGGGTGTTCGAGGCATCGCATCATCTCAGCTTTTTTCTTTTGACTAGCACAGAGATGGAGGTGCATGGGGAGGAGAGGAGTGGAGGGGCAGGGGAGGGTGAAAAGGAGGTAGGGAAGGAAGAGAAGGAGGCGTGTGTTGATGATACCATGTCATCTTGTGGTCTTATGCACCATCCCTGCCACTGCAACGCTCCTTGTCCTGCTGTGGAACGCTCCCTCCCCTCCCCCCACCTGCGCCCTCCAGTCCGTGATAGAGCAGACGAAGCAGTACCCTTCCTGGCAGTTCCAATACTCCACCAACGCACGCCGTACCCATGACCCCACACCACACCCCCTCTCCCCCTTTCCCCCTCACTCCCACCCCTCCCTGCCCTCCCCCCCCACCTGCCTCTCCCAGTCCGTGATCGAGCAGACGAAGCAGTACCCGTCGTGGCAGTTCCACTACTCCACCAACCCGCGCCTCCCCCCCGGCGCCAACGACACGCGCGCGTACGAGTTCATGCAGGACGTGGCCGTCAGCCTCGCCAGCGTGCTCATTGCCGCCGAGTGTGACTACTTTGTGGGCTCGCTCGAGTCGAATTGGAGCAGGCTGATCAACGAGTTGAGAAGCACCAACGGGAGGCTGTATGCCGGGTTCATTGCACTCAACATCGGCCTCTGGTGAGGTGTCGTGTGGTGGAGACTGGAGTGCTCTGCTCTCATTGCCTCGGAGTGCGACTACTTTGTCTGCTCGCTCGACTCGAGTCCAACTGGAGCAGGTTGATCAATGAGTTAAGGAGCAATAATGGTAGGCTCTATCTATGCCGGTTCATTGCGCTGAATATTGGACTGTGGTGATGTGAGGCGCGGTGGAGTGCGGTGGAGCCGGTTTGCGGTGCAGTGTTGTGTGGTGAGAGGTGAGGGTGGTGTTGTGGCAACTTGTGGCCAACCGTATTGCTATTCTTCAAAGGATCAGTCAGAACCTACTAACGGCATACCTATGGAGACAGTTGAATAACCAGAATCGTTGTGATCAGGCAGATACTGTTAACTTTCAGCACCCTTCATAACTAACACCTCCATTTCCAAAGGCGGCACCTTTCAAGTTCATGTTACCTGGTTCTAAACTTGTGACTGAAAATTACAAATGCTAAACAGGGCTGATGTTTGTCAGAGTTACTTTCTGTTGTTTGTCAAGTACATGCTGAACATTTACTGGTACGAACTTCAGTTTCTGAGCCATGGCCCATGACATGACCATTGTTGTTCCAAGAACTTGCTGAGGGATAGATAGGCACTAATATCAACCATAGCTTAAAGCCTGGCACAAAGCAAAGCACAAGCACACCAAGCTATTGTCCCGATTACATAGCACTACGATCCAGTCACACATGTTGTGGACCATAGAAAACAAGCAGAGCAGACTATGCAGCTGGATGACAATAAGCGTCTTGCAAGGCGAAACAAAGCTCAAAAGAAAGATGATAACAGCTCTAAAACGAGAGCTACACTCTCCTGAAGGACCACGAGAGCAAGGGAGCATGGCGATCTTACAAAGCATTGCGCAAAGTGAGCAGATGGGGGGGGAGAGGGTGTGAAGGGGGTGGAGTTTGAAGGGTCAAGGGGTTAGACAAGGTGAGATGGAGGGAGGCTGGGCGGAAGAGGGGGGAACATGAGAGCATCCTTTTTTGAGTCGAATGATAGCATGGGCGCTGCTCTGCTCCTTACACACACAACTAGCTACAGGTAACAGCGCTCATAGATTTATAAGTAGCTGGAGAAACACTGAACTGACGACGCTGCATTTCCCCTCCCACCACCACCTCACTTGCCGTTACCAGCACCAGCGGCAGCAGCAGCAGCAGCAGCAGCGGCAGCGGCAGCAGCAGCATTCCCAGCAGAAACAGCAGCGGCAGCAGCAGCAGCCTTGCCGAGCCGGTCCTTGTGCCCGGCAGCGAGACGCATGAGCTTGTGCGCATGCGTGCTCATGCCCTGTGCGTCTGTGGCCACTTCCACAGCAGCCTTCTCTGCCTCCTGCAGGGTCCGCAGCAGGCGTGTGTTGGTGTCCCTCTCCTTGTCCAAGGCATGGCGCAGAGATGCGAGCGTGCTCTGCAGGTGGGCCACTTGGTCCTTGTGCTGCCATGGGGAACAGAGAGGGGGAGGGCAGGCGGAAGGGAGGTGAAGGGGGTGGGAACAAACAGGAGGAGGTGGGAAAGCGGGTGAGAGATGACATACAACGCGTCACTGTGGCAAAGACGGGACTGCAATGGAGCGACAAGGCAAATCATTTGAACCCACTGCATGCATGTGCTTGCAAGCGGACACGACCAGAGCCAGCCCTCCACAACCGCGGTACTAGAGCCTACGAGGATTGCGCTTCAAGATCAGATCAGACTCTGGCTTTGTCAAGAGCGATACACACATTTGAGGCACGAGTGGGTGCAGACAAGGGTGCAGCGAGTCTCTTACTCTGCATCTTTTAAGCCAGGATTTTCGATCATCGTTTTGAGTCGAGTCTCTTACTCGTGCTCAACATTTGAGTCGAGTTTCCAGTGGGCACAAGTATCGTTAAATGCAGAGACAAGGCAGGGGGTTGTCTCACCTGGGTGACCTCTGTGAGGCGCAGCGCCTTGAGGTCCGTCAGTTCCTCCAGCAGCGACGCACTCTCAGATGACGACTGGGTTGGGCAAGGGGAAGGGGGAGGGGGGGAGGCACGGGTAGAAGGGGAATGAGTACAAGGGAGAGAGTAGGGGAGATGTTGAGGCCTGTGCGCTTCCTCCAGCAGCGACGCACACTCGGATGAGGGCTGGGTGGAAGGGGGTTTGGGAAGGGGCAGGAGAGTGCAGGGGGGGGGGAAGGCGTATGTTTGAGTTGACTTGTGCGTTCACCAATATAACCTTGCAACGTATGTGTGAGCTTTTGAGACACCCCAAAGTGAGCTATGAGCTATCCCCACAACGAGCACATTTTTGGATAATGACTGGGGAGCGTGGGGAGGGAAGGTGAAAGGCAAGATTCGAGGATAACGGATGAAAGACTGATGAGGAACGACAAGGTTCAATGATAACAGGCAAAGATGGAACGCGCACGGATGATAAGTGGCCAGAACGCGAGAAAGCGTGAAACACGTATGAAGCTTCTTATGGAGCAAAATGTACGCTTGTGAGTGACTTCGAGTCCACGTGGAAAAGGAGCCTCAAGCTAAAGACAAGCGGCAATCTAAGATTCATGTAGGTCTATTTGCATTCAAAACAAGTCATTGGCTTTCGAGCCTTCCCGCTTTGCCAAGGATGGACCATATTAACTTTCCCCACGCAAACTCCATGCAAAAAAGGTTGGTCCATGCAGAACAGGAGAAAAGAAGAGCCAAGGTTACATTATCCAGGGATGGACTGAGCTCAACCCCTTGCTATCATTTCCCCTTGCTGCCGAGGTGACTGAGTGGTAGGTTGAATGGTTGAGCTTAGTTGAGTTGCCCAGGGATGTGGGGGATCGACAATAGCTGAGATGACACCGAGTTGAGAGACGCCTAAGAACCAGCTGGCTGATAGGTGTGACAGCTAGGCTCATGCAGCGCAAGTACACACACAGCATACCACCATGCACGCCCCCCCCATGCATTCCCCCCCCATGCATGCCCCCTCCCCGTGCATGCCCCATTGCCCCATGCATGCCCCTCCCTTACTGCCCCCCCCCCTCCCATGGACATACCTTGCGCATCTGTTGCTGCATGACCTCCACTGTGGACTGCAGGGCTCGCACTGACGCCTGCCGGCCGGGATGAGGGGTGCAGGGGGGCCAGGAGGGAGGGAGGAGGGAGAAATGAGAAATAGAGGGGTGGAGTGCGATCAGCTGGTACAACACGGAGGCGGTGCAAACGGGGAGCAGGAGGGGGAAAAGAGAGTGGACGTAGAAGCAGACAGAGTAGTGAGTTGCTTCAGAACACAGGTAGTAAGCTGGCTGGAATGGATTGGCTTTTGAGGAGCACGAGAACCTGACGGAAAGGAGGGTTCTTTTACTAGAGGCACGCTGCATGCATGCATGTTGTAAGACTAGAGACTTTCGAGATGCACGTCGTTTCCAGCGCACCTACGCAGCAAGAGAGGCGTACCTGAGCAGCAGAGAGCTCGCCGTGAAGGTTCTGAATGGCGTGAGAGCCATTGGACTTCTGTTGTGGGTGTGGCGCGGGACAGGGGGATTGGACGGGCAGGGGCGAGAGCAGAAGACAAGGGAAGAAAAGACGAGTGGATAGAAAGGCGATGAAGCGATGTGTGGGACATAAATAATGAGAAGCAGAAGGAGAAGGAGAAGAGAAACAATGAGAGGCGTAGAGAGGAGAGAAAGGCAGCTTGGAAAGCGACTGACTGACTGACCAGCGCATGGGACAGCAGCTTGTGCTCGAGGTTGGAGTGCTCGAGCGCGAGCTTGAAGGCGTCTCTCTCGTACTCCGCCTCGCCCAGCACCTCGCCCATGCTCTCCTTCTCCGCCTTCACGCGCTTGCTCTCCGCCTCCACCGCCACCATGCGCGTTTTCAGCTCATCCAGCTCGTCATTCAGCGCCTTGCACCGCTCGTTGCTCTGCTGGCGGGCAGTGGCGAGTTCCCTGCGCGCGGCGAGCAGCTGGGCGTGCAGCCCGTGAAGCTCGTCCGTCATATGCTCCTTCTCCTTCTGCCACTCGTCCTGCTGCTTCCGCATCTCCTCCCGCTCCTTCTCCCGCTCCTCCTCCCGCCGCTGCTCCGCGGCTCGCAGCCTCTCGCGCTCCTTCTCCCGCTGCTTCTCCATCTCCCTCTCCTGCGCCCGCTTGCGCTCCTTCTCCCTCTCTCTCTCCCTCTCCTTCTCTCGGAGCAACTCCCTCTCCTGGTTTGCTGCCTGCTCTTTCTCCCATAGACGCTCCAGATCTTGAACCCTCACCCTCTCCCTCTCCCTCTCCTCCTGCCGCTCCTGCTCCCGCCGAATCTCCCTCTCCCTCTCCTCCGCCCGCTGCTTCTTCTCCTCCTCCCTCTCCTTATGAATCTGAAGCTCCCTCTCTTCCTCTCTCTTCCTCTCCGCCTGTCGCTTCTTCTCACGCGCTCTCTCCTGCTCCCGCTCCTTCTCCCTCACCCTCTGCCTCTCGACCTCCTCCGCTCGCTCCCTCTCTCTCTCCCTCTCCCTCTCCCTCTCCTCAGCCCTCTCCTTCTCTCTCTGCGCCTCTCGAATCCTCTCCTCAGCCCTCTCCTTCTCCCTCTGCCTCTCCCTCTCCCTCTCCTCAACCCGCTCCCTCTGCCGCTTCCTCTCCCTCTCCCTCTCCGCCTGCTTCTCTCGCTCCCTCTGCACCTCCCTCTCCCGCTCCCTCGCCTTCTCCTCCTCCCTCTTCCTCTCCACACCCCCAATTCTCGCCTGCCCCTGCAGCACCTCCCTCTCCCTCTCCTTCTCCCTCTCAATCAACCGCCGAATCTCCTCCTCTCGCTCTTTCACAAGCTCCAGATCCCTCCGCCGCTCAGCCTCCCTCTCCGCCTCTCGCTGCAACTCCCGCTGCCGAATCTTCTCAACCTCCCCGCGTTCAATCATCAGGTCTAGCTCCCACTGCGCCTCCTTCTCCCTCAGCAGCTGCATCAGCGCCTCTGCTTTCTCCTTCCACTCCGCCCCACCGCCACCGCCAGTGCCAGCGCCACCATCCTTCCAACCACCCTCCTCCTCCTCCTCCTCCTCCTCCTCCTCCTCCTCCTCCTCCTCGTCTTCCTTAAATTCCCCCCTCCTTCCCTCTCCCCTTCCCCACTCCCTCCCTCCTTTCGCCCACCCGTCCGCATCCCCACCCGCACCACTCCCCGCTCCCGCTCCCTCCCCCGCACGCCCCGCCTTCTCCGCCACCGCGCGCAGCTCATCGCGCTCCTCCTCCGCGCGCCTTAGACTCTCCTCAAGGCCCCTCTTAGCCTGCCTCACCTCCTCCATCTCCATCAGCAAATCCTCCTGAATCCGCTCCCTCTCCGTCCGTTCCTCCTGCACCTCCTGCCTCAACTCCTCCTCCTGCCGCTTCATACACGCCACCTCCTCGCGCAACTCTTCCAGCTCACTGCAGCTCATGGTCAGGGCTTTAAGCAGCCGCTCCTGCTCCAGCATGGCGCGGTCGAGCCCGGCTTTAAGAGCGTCGCGCTCCTTGGTGAGAGTGGAGAGGGTTTTCTTGAGGTTTCGCCCCTCGCGCTCCATGGCTTCCAGTCCCATGCGCAGCTGCTCCGCGTCCACCTGCGCGCCTTCCGCCACCTTCTCCAGGCGCCGCACCTCGCTGCGCGCGTGTGGGGAAAGGGTGGGGGCAAGGGGAGGGTGGGTGAGAAAGGGTAGTGGAGCAGACGGTGGGGGAGAGGGGGAGGAGGGAGGGAGGAGGGAGGGAGGAGAGGGAGGGGGGGAAGGGCAAGACATGGGAGGAAGACGCAGCACAAGCACGTATGGACGTGGGTAGGCAGTGGCTGCACGAGAAGGGAAGCGATGCCAGAAGGTGCACATGGGAGGCAGGGAGGAAAGACGAGACACGAGAGCAGGGAGAAACACACAAGGAAAAGGACCCACCCGGCCAGCACGGATCCTCACTCTCGAGCTCCTTCAGGGCCTTCTCACCACTTCTCACCACTTCCCACCTCTTATATCCTCTTCTCACCTCCCCATCCCCATCCACATCCCCCCCTCACCTGCGCAGCTCGCTGTTCTTGCTCTCGAGCTCCCCCAGCGCCTTCTCGCAGCTCCTGTACAGCAACTCCCGCTCGCCGATCTCCTTCTGCTTCTTCTGCTCTCGCCGTCGCACACGCGCGCGTGAGGAGGCAGGGAGGAGGAGAGGGGGGAGGGGGCAGGGGGGAAGGGAAAGGGGAAGACGACGGAAGAGGGGGGGAGGGAGCAGGGGGAGAAAGGTTGAGGTACAATGGGAGGAACGGGGTGTCGAGTTCCCCCAGCGCCTTCTCGCAGCTCCTGTACAGCAACTCCCGCTCGCCGATCTCCTTCTGCTTCTTCTGCTCGCCCGCCGCACAGGCGCGCGCGTGGGTGGGATGATGGGATACACGGGGTGGAGCCGACGGGGGAAGAGAGAGAGGGTGGAGGGGGGAGGAGAGAGGGGGGAGGAGAATGGGGAGAGGGACCAAGGGGCGGGAGCAGGAGGGAGGGAGCAGGGAAAAAGATGGTTGAGGTACGGTGGGAGGAAAGGGCAGTGGGCGGATAAGAGGACTAACAAGAGTTTGGAGTGAGGGAGAGAGAGAGGGGGGGGAGAGAGTAGGGGAGAGGGGGGGCAGAGAGAGGGGAAGAGATGGGGAGAGCGAAGAGAAGGGGAGGGAGAGAGGGGCAGAGAGAGGGGAAGAGATGGGGAGAGCGAAGAGAAGGGGAGAGAGAGAGGGGAAGAGATGGGGAGAGAGAGAGGGGAAGTGGACATGTACACAGGTGGCAGTGTCAAGACGAACGTGCGAGCCAAGCAGCATGAGTTCTCAAAGACATGAGCGGAGGTGGCAGCAGCGAGTCCTTTCGAGGCTTCTCAGAATGTGCGAGCAGGAATTCTGAGAAAGGACATAGCAGCAAGAGGTTGTTGCAGCGCGACGGAGAGAGAATGAGAGAGAGAGGAGAGAGGAGAGAGGAGAGAGGAGAGTAGAGAGGAGAGTGGGGAGAGGAGAGAGGAGAGAGGAGCGGGGAGAGAGGAGAGAGGAGGAGAGAAGAGAGGAGAGAAGAGAGGAGAGAGGAGAGAGGGGGAAGAGGGAAGAGAGAGGGCGAGAGGGAGAGAGGGCGAGAGGGCGAGAGGAAGAGACTGCGAGAGGGCGCGAGGGAGAGAGAGGGCGGAGGGCGGCGACTGACCTCGAGCAGCGCCTCCAGACGCCTGATATCCGCCGATGCCGCGTTCAAACTGCGATCCGCCGCCTCCGCCTGCTCCAGCGCACGGGGAGGTGGGGGGGAAAGCGGAAGGGATGGGAGAAGGGGGGACAAGGGAATGGGAAATGAGGGACGGTGGATGGCAGAGCGTGGGGTAGGTTATGGAGTGCGGGTTGAGGTAGCTGGGAGAGCGAGTATGAATGATAATAGGACCAATCTTCTCTACAGGGAGAGACGTCGCGGAAACTAATCTGTTCTCCACAGGACTGGGAGTATGGAGGAAGAACGAGGGGACGGGGGTTGGGGAGAATGAAGGGGAGGGGAAAAGAGGGGGTAGGCGTATAGCGAGGCTCGTCCTAGGAGATTGGGTGGAGCAGCGAGAGAGGAACGCGATTGCAAGAGACGCATGGCAGACGTGACGCGCATTGCCTTTTCCTGCATTCCCCCTCCCGCATTTCCCCCCTCCCCCGCATCCCGCCCTCCGCGCATTCCCCCTCCCCCGCATCCCCCCCCCTCCGCGCATCCCCCCTCCGCGCATTCCCCCACCGCTCATCCCCCCGCTCACCCGCTGGCGGAACGCCTCCATGTCCGCCTTGGGGTCCCTGCCCAGACTGCTGAGCGTCCACTGCGCGGGGGGAAAGAGGGGGGAAAGGGGGGGGGCAGGGGGGGGACAGGGGGGGACAGGGGGGGGACAGGGGGGGGACAGGGGGGGACAGGGGGGGGAAGGAAATTCGGGGGGAGGGGGAGGGGGAACCGGGGAAGGAGAGGGGGGAATGCGGGGAGCGGGAGGGGGGATGAGCGGAGAGGGGTAGAAGGGGGAGTAAGTGGGGGGCGAGAAAGTGAGACGGGGGGAGGGTTGGTGAGTGGATAGGTGAAGGGCGGTGGGATAAGAAGTTTGGTGCACGGTTGGCGGGAAAGAGAGGCGGACTGGAGGGGAAATCCGCGGAGAAAAGGGGAGGACGGGAGGGTATGTGGAAAAGAGACGGAAGGAAATGGAAGGGACGGAGAGATGGTGAAACATGTGGTGGTGCTTTCAGGATGAGGAACGGAGAGGGAGAGAGGAGTGGGGAAATGAAAGCCAACGGGAGGTTTCAGGGGAGAGCAGAGCGGAAGAAGGGGAGGGGGGGAGTGCAGGACGGACCTTGGGTCCCTTGGCCTTTGACGCGGGTGAGCCCTGCACGCACCGGGCAGCGGGGTCGAGGTGACACACACGCACACGCACACGCACATGCACACACACGCACGCAGGGAGATGACACGGTTCGGTGAGAGACGGACGAGCATGGACAACAGATGAAACGCGCGCGGACGGGAGGAGAGACTCAGTCGGGCAGGAGTTGTGCGACGTCGTTAGATGGACGGCAGCAGGGGGAAGGTGGAGGGCGGAGGGGAGGATATGAGCAGGAGCTGGGAGGGCGATGGTGGAGTATGGAAGATACTAGCCGCTGCGAAAAACGACGAAATCAAACGAGCAGGGCACGGAGCACGAGCATAGGGCCGGGAATAAGTGATTGCGGGGGCGGGAGGGGACGAGGAGAGGCGAGGAGTTGAGACGAGCGAGGGAAGGAGACGAGGGGGACGGGAATGATGGCGGGCGCACCAGGCCGGTTGGGATCGGAGTCGCGTTCAAACTGCCACCGCCGCCGCCGCCGCCATTGCCGCCGCCACCGGCGCTACCAACGCCGGCGCTTCCGCCGCTGCTGCTTCCGCCACCTCCGCCGCTCCCGCTCCCACTTCCGCTCTCCGCAGCGTGCTGCGCGCGCGAGCTCGCGTGGTGCGCGCGCCCGCCAGTGAGCCGGTTCGCGACCGCATTGAGGATGCGCGGAAGGGAATCCGACCGGGGGAGCTCGTCGTCCGTTCCGCTTTCCGCGCCGGAACCCGCGGATGCTTTTCCGCCAGCTCCGCCACTGCCGCCGCCACTGCCGCCGTGACTGCCGCTGCCGCTGCCGCTCCCGCTCCCGCTCCCGCTCCCGCTGCTGCTCTTGCCCTCCTCTTTCCCCGCGTTCGCGCCAGCGGTAGAAGCGGCGGCGTTGGCGCGGCGGGAGTAGCGCGTGAGCGACTCGGATCGCGGGAGCCAATCAGAGCGAGAGAAGCCGGCGGTTCGGCGACCTCCCGAACCTGGGCGAGAGATCTGCGAGGTCTGGGTCTTGACCTGCGCGGTAAGAAGCGACGAGGACGCGGGAGGCGGCTGCGACGATTTTCTCTTGGTTGGAGTGTTTGGTGCTGACGTGGACGGCTGCTGCTGTAGCTGCTGTTGCTGCTGCTGCTGCTGCTCCTGCTGCTGCTGCAGTCGCTGCTGCTGATGCTGCTTGTTGCTCTGAAGGTTGATTGAAGCGATAATTCCAGGGTTGAAATCCGTGGGGGCCTGCACATTACGACGAGGGGGGCGAAAACAGACGGAAATGTTACTTTTGAAGGAGCCTTCGCAGAGACGATATCAAGGCAGGAAAGATCGTGATGATGGCGTTATCTCTCTGAAGAGTATAATTGACTGAAAACAGATGGACGACGCACAACATAGCTTGGAGATGAAACGGAGAATGTCGGAATCAACTGACTTGTTCCATACAACAAATATACTAAAGATACAACGAGTCCCACTGTACCAGGCCAGCGTTGTCCGGAGCAGCTTGCTTCCCCTCCACTTGCTGCTGCGCCAAGGGCTGCACCCGTTTCGACGGCCCCGTGCGCGCTCCAGCCGCCGCCGCAGCTGCAGCATGCTGCAGCAGGAGGCTCCCCGCGCCGGAGAGGGAAGCGGGGAGGGAGGAGTAACCAGTCGCGTCGGAGGGCTGCGGGAGCACCATATCTTCCGCGATTGGCTGCGCGAGAATCGTCGGGCGGAAGGATGTCGCGGTGCCCGGAGAGAGAATACGGCGACCCGCGGAACTAGAAGTGCGCGGGCCGACCGCACCCCTGTCGCGGTTGGAATAAGCGCAAGATGTGGGAGGAGGATATGTTGCAAGTGTTACGTCTATTGATGTCTACAAACGATGACGCCAACAATGCGTCATGCGATTGTACGAGTCAGCGCACACTGATAAAGGCAAGCAGATTAGAACGACGCTGGTCGTGGAAATCTCCCAAGCAAATTCGTAATTTCTCCCTAAAATATTATACCAGAAAACCAAATGAAGATAATCAGAGGAAACGGCTTTTCACGTACCTCGGGTCCTGTCCCCTGGCGGGACCGTTCCGATACGTCGAAGGTATCGTCATCTTGAGCTGATGGTACCGTTCCGATACCTCCTACTGATGATTTTTTTTTTTAACTCAGAGCAGTTGCGCGTGAGGAGCGCCCGAGAAACTCAGCTGATGCGCAGCTTCCCCAAGTACAGCTCGATTGTAAACGACCCCTTTTGACTGCTCTAAAGCACTCCTTGAAATAAGCTAGTGTGGGCTTCACGTCAACAGGCACGGTCTTGTTCGCTGCTGGGATGGGCGGGGAAGAGAAGAAGAGAGAAGTGGGTGGAGGGACGGGACAGCTCGCAAGGCTGCGATTGCACAGCAGAAAGCAGCAATGGACAAAAGTAGCGCCGCCAGGGCGTCGCTTCTAGTAGTTGTTGTGGTGTGCGTGGTGTTCTGGAATGTTTACTGCTTCATACTCTTCCCGTACGTCCCCACTTATGAAATTCTACTGGCGTCGACCGATATTAGCAAGAATCACTCTGCCTACCTACAAAAAACCGTTTGAGAGCACTCGCTTGTGTTTGCGTACTTCTTACGTTGTGAGCAGACCGACTAGAGCTCTTTCTGGAATCAAAGTGTGCTTCAATTGTATTGTGGTACTGCGAACTGAGGGAAACGCGGGATAAAGGGCGTGCATATAATATACCTCACATCGAGTCAGTCCAATTCTATCGTGAAACGCTGGAGAGCTCCAAACGCTGAGAGTAGAACCATCTCGAGCTACGCAAAGGATTAGTGGAAGAATCAGGGAGTGCCAGGTGCGCTCGGCTTGGTTTAGAAAAGCAGGGCAATAGCCTGATAGAGAATCAGGAAAGCATGTCCTATGCGGGCGTAGTTGGGAATAGAGAGTGCCTGGTTGCAGGTGGGAGACTGACGAGGGCAATTCGAGATGCGGGTGCAATGATCGTTACACCATACTGTAGGGGCGAGCTAGAGCCGTCGCGCCATGCGTTACAAGACCAGCTTTGGTCGACGCATACTTGTTGACATGCCTTCGTGCGCCAAACCAGGTGTGTGGTGAACGGGAGCTAAGCTGAGAGTTATGCTCATGTCACTCGGGACAGTCGTTGTTGCAATGTCATCTCCGAAAGGTGGGTAAAGCGGGTGGTTTTTGCGAGGAGGGTTGCAGTTGTGGGCGGAAATGTGGAACCCCTTACTTGCACGAATGTCGAATGCCGTTCGCACCGCCAAGCGCACGAGCCGCGCGAGGCCAAGACGCTGCGCGTATCTGGACTTCTTCATTTCAAGTGGGACTTTTTTGTAAGAAGTGGCAAACCACCCAGACTCTTCTTTTTCTATGAAGTACCCAAACTATCTTGATTGTAGCTGCACTACCAACAGTCTAGTCTTCATAAAGGAAAGCCACACCGGTTCTGCTGCTGAGTCTCATTTCCGACCAGCCAGGGTGTTTCAAACTCATGACCTGCCCCCCCCTGCGTGCCCTCCAACAGCATTTCCTCGGCCATTGACTCCGCGATTGTTCGACGGGGCTGACAAAAAAAACTTTAAAACCAGGGTGCACATTCAACGCGGTTCGGCTTGAGATGTTGGGAAGGGGGTTTGGAGAAAAACAGTGATTGGCTCACGAGGGGCGACAAAAAAATGATTCCGCTAGAGCTTCGGGCATTTCGTAGGTGGCGGGAGGGGGTGAAATGGCAAGTGTGGGTGAAACCGAATGGCGGGAGGGATGAAACAGATTGGCGGGAGGGGGGGGAAACGAAATTGCGGGGGAGGGGGGAAACAAAATTGCGGGGGAGGGGGGAAACGAATTTCGACGGGGAGGGGGAAATGAAATTGCGGGGGCGTGGGGAAACGAAATTGCGGGGGAGGGGGGAAACGAATTTCGACTTGAAGGGGTTGAAAGCACACCTCGTAACCCACTCAGTCAAGGGATAACCTTTGATGCACATTCAGCTGAATGTGCACCCCGGTTTTAAGACAGCACGTCCAAGCCTCGGCCTAACAACGCGATTGTCTGGTTTGCACATTTGGCTTGAGGTGGATGAAACGTCCTCACTACAAATATATGGTTCGCTTCCGTACAACTTCCTCATGATTACTATATACTCTCATATAAATTCCATCCGTCATTATCCGTTATAAGTGCAATGGAGCGAGCAAACAAGGATTGTTGTAAGAAAAAATCCTAATTCCTTACTGATTCACACTGTACGCACATGACTCCAACTTTCATAGGACCAGGTTTGGCCCGACGACCTCGCCTCCCGATCGTAACTTGCGTCGCCTTCGGATCGGACTCACAACCCCGAACCCGCAACCAACCTCATCATCCCGACGATCTTTGTAGAAACTTGTCTTAGTGAAATATTACAGATGAAGTAGGAATTCCAGTGCTGTAGTTATGAGAACAATAATTGATAATAAATAAGAGATATAGCAAATATACTTCTAGGAAAATACATTGTAATGTACATGTTCACTAATCGGGTCTTTTACCGAATCGCCACTCAAAGAGGCACTTCTACTATAGTTTCATGCAAATAGTCACGAGACTGTTCGTGCTATCTGTCTGTTACACTCGCGAATGGACACATGCTACAGTAACATTTATCTAAGTAATATTACGATAATACGATAGCAACTCGATCGAAGTGCTGAATTGTTTAAGTCCTTTTCTTTACTTCAACAATCCCCTTCAGTTATGGAGTTCGCTGTTGTCGGTGTTGGTGACGTGGCGGAGTCCAGTCAACAGCATGCAATATTGACACTTCGGTCGTGGCAAGCGCTTGGTCAAGAAGTCCGCAGCCATTTGGCGAGCTTTAAAGCAAGGGTGCACTTTGGGGGGGCGGGGGGGGGGGGGGGGGGGGGGGGGGGTGTACCCAAAGGTTTATCACTTGCCTCTGATGGTTACCGGGTTTGGGGTTGGGTAAATGGGTGGCGACAGATATTTGCGCCAGCCCTGCGGAGAGTGACGGGGAGTTTCCCCCAACCCAACCGTGCGCGAAGGAACTGTTAGAATGAAAGAAACAGGAGTGGATGAACTAGCAGAAAGTTGGGTACAAGTAGGAAACCCTAAGTTTGTGTACCCCCTAAGGCTAAACCCACTATAGCCTACACAATGTAAACATGCAATATTTGACACACCCCCATAGGCGAAGTGGGAGACAACCAGAGGGTCACAAGACCAGTCAAAGCAAAGCAAAGCAAAGCAAAGCTCAGGGTGGATCTCAAGGATACCACACAAATTCCGAGCACAAGCAAGCGGTCACAAGACCAGTTCACATGCAGTTTGATAATAAACAACAGGTACAGTGATCACAACCTAGCAAGTGTAAGCATGCAGGTATATATATAGAGATCACAGTACAAGCAAAGTCAAGAAGTGAGCAAGTGAGGCACAGTAGGCACAAGGCCTAGAACAGTACAGAAACGCTGATGATCACAAGGCTGAAGCGCCTTGGTGAACACATCAGCAGTGTTGGCCCGAGTGGTCACGTAACGCAGACGAAGCTGACCACGCTGCTGCAGCTCTCGAGCAAGGAAGTAGCGCAGAGCGATGTGCTTCGTTCTGTGCTCCAGTCTGTGCTCCTGACACAAGGCAATGGCTGCCTTGTTGTCGACGTACAGCACTGGAGGAGAACGAGGCCGCTCTCCGAGGTCGGACAGCAGGTAGGTGAGCCAGCGTAGCTCCTGGGCAGCCATGGCTGTGGCGTAGATCTCAGCCTCACAACTGGAGCTGAGAACAAAGGAAGAGCGTGTAGAACGCCAGGAAACAGAGCCAGAGCCAAGACTGAAGGTGTAACCCTGAGACGACCGCTGAGTAGCCTGGTCGTCAGCCCAAGAAGCGTCTGAGTGTCCAGTGAGGACAACGTCGCGCCGTCCTCCAAGCACAAGCCCCATGCCCGACGTACTGCACAAGTAGCGCAACACCCTCTTAGCTGCATCCATGTGCTCCTTCCGGTGACGGCCAGGAGCGACATAGCGTGCTAGGGTGCTAAGGGGGTATGCAAGGTCAGGTCGAGTGCAGGTCATCAGGTACATGAGGCAGCCCACAAGCTCTGGATACGGGCCACTCGGCTCTACGGACTCATCCGAAGGCAGAGCTGAGAGCGAGTGACCGGTAGGCAGAGGAGTGGGCTGAGGCGAGGAGTACGTGAAGCGGAAGCGCTGAAGGACCTGCTGCACCATGTGTGACTGAGTCAAGGTGATGGTGCGCTGTGCTCTGTCCCGGGTGATCCGCAAGCCAAGATAGCTTGTCAGCTCACCCAGGTCTGTGCACGTGTGTCTCTTCTGCAGCTCCGACTTCACGTGGGCGAGTGCCTCAGTGTCAGCAGTAGCAAAGACCAAGTCGTCTACGTACACGAGAACGTAGAACGGCGGCAGAGTGGTGTCGGTGCGTAGAAACAGCGACGGGTCAGCAGTAGAAGGAGCAAACCCAAGAGCAGCAAGAGTAGTCCTCAGTGTGTCGTGCCACTCACGGGGCGCCTGGCGGAGACCGTAGACTGGCCGCCGGAGGCTCCACTGGGTACCAGCAGGGAACGACCCAGTGAAGCCAGGTGGGCGGCGCAGCCAGATCTCCTCGTGCAGGGAACGCAGTGCTGAAGTCAAGGCAGTGGAGCTTGTAGTCACGCTGAGCAGCGACGTGTAGCAGAACCCGAAGAGTGGTCATCTTCGGGGTCGGGGAGAAGGTCTGAAAGAAGTCAACTCCCTCTCGCTGACTGAAGCCTCGTGCAACGTAACGCGCCTTGAAGACAGGCGGAGAACCCGGCGGCCGCTTCACCCTGAAAATCCACATGCCACTGACGATGTTCGCCCCAGGTGGGGGAACCTCGTCGACGTAGGTGCCTGTGGACTTCCAGGAAGCCATCTCTGCGTCCATGGCTGTCTGCCACTGAGAGGAGTAGAGACCCTCCATCGCCTCTGCGTAGGAGCGTGGGGTCGGGATGTCTGGTGCATCCGGGTCTCCCTCAGGGGCAATCAGCATGGACACGAGATGAGGTAAAGCAGCAGCAAAGCACTCAAACTCCTCCTGTCTGTCCTCAAGGACGTCCGTGCCAAGAGCACACTCACCCCCGACGGACGGAGGACAGACAGACTCAGACTCAGCGACAAGGCTAGCGGCGTAGTCTAGACGACAGGCGGCAGCAAAGTCAACAAGCTCAGCGACTAGAGCAGACGCAGCAGCGGACTCAAAGGTAGGGTCAGTGACAACAGTGGCAAGGAGACGCGCGACAGTAGGACTGGCAGCACGAGTAAGGTCTGACGGCGGGTCGGCAACGTCAGGAAAAGAGGACGCAGGAGGAGACGGCAGAGGGACTCGCTGTGGAGCAGTGGAAGGACGCAGGGTCATATAGTGAGTGCCTAGGACAGGAGGAGGACGCTCACGTGGAGCACGACGACCAGTGCGGGCAGTGCGGACAGGCGACTCTGGACGAGACTCAGAAGACGCAGGACTAGACTCAGGCGACGGAGGACGAGACTCAGGCTCACGACGCTCCGTAAGACTACCCGACGGCGCAGTGTAAGGAGAAGGAGCAGGCAGAGGAGAGGCAGACTGTAACTGTGACTGCGACTGGACAGACGGTGGACTCAGAAGGGGAGGAGAAGGACCAGTAGAGGGCGGGAGACCAAGAACCTGCTGAAGGAGTGGAACGTAGTACGGCCTCTGCCGCTCAGCACCTCAAGCTCCAACCCCCTCAGTAGGCTCAGTCCCAGTAGCTCCAGAACCTCCAGTACGAGCACCTCCAGGGCCAGCAGCTCCAGCAGCTCCAGCAGTAGTAGCACCTCCAGCAGCTCCAGCAGTACTAGCACCAGCAGCACCAGTACCAGCAGCACCTCCAGCAGCTCCAGCAGCACCTCCAGCAGCTCCAGCAGCACCAGCACCAGCACCAGCAGCACCAGTACCAGCAGCACCTCCAGCAGCACCAGCAGCACCGCCAGCAGCAGCAGCACCTCCAGCAACTCCAGCAACACCTCCAGCAGCACCGCCAGTAGCAGCAGTGCCTCCAGCAGCTCCAGCAGCACCTCCAGCAGCTCCAGCAGCACCAGCACCAGAAGCAGCACCTCCAGCAGCGCCAGCAGCACCGCCAGCAGTAGCAGTACCTCCAGTAGCTCCCGCAGCACCAGCACCAGCAGCAGCAGCAGCACCTCCAGCAGCTCCAGCAGCACCAGCACCAGGGTCCGCGACGCGAGGAGCGCCACTCCGGAGACTGCAGTGCCGAGCGTACCACTCTCGGAGCTGCTGGGGAGAGGGCAGCGCCCGCCTAGGAGGGGAAGCACTAGCACCGGCTCCAGCAGCACTCCTAGCCCCAGAAGCGCCTCTCCTGAGGCTGCAGTACTGTAAGTACCACTCACGCAGCTGCTCTGAGGAGAGAGCTCCTCCAGGTGTAGCACTCCCAGGCTCAGCACCCCCAGACTCTGCACCCCCAGGCTCAGCACCCCCAGACTCAGCACCCCCAGACTCAGCACCACCAGACTCCGCAACCCCAGGCTCCGCAACCCCAGGCTCCGCACCCCCAGGCTCCGCACCCCCAGGCTCAGCACCCCTAGTAGGACGAGAGTCGACAGCTACCTCGACAGGCTCAACCGGGTCTACCTGGGACACACCTGAGGGAGCGGCACCCTGAGGGGGGAGGGGGTCTACCACAACAGCACCTGGCGCGAGGAAGAGAGGCGGGGGAGGGAGCGGGGCAGTGCGGTAGGGGAAGAGGCGGTAGTAGGGCACCGACTCGTCAAAAGTGACGTCCTGAGAGGGCAGGACACGGTGCGAGGTGGCGTGGTAAAACTGCCAACCAGACGCATCCGGGACAAAGCCAAGGAAGACACAAGGAACAGCGCGGGAGGAGAGCTTGTCCGCAGACGTATCGCGGTCAAAAGCTCGAGATCCCCAGACCCGAAAACGCGACGCATCGCCAACCTCCCCCGTCCACAGCAGTGTGGGTGAGGTCTCCGGCAAGGAGACACGGGGCCAGAGGTTGAGCTGATGCGCAGCGTATCGGACCGCAAACGGCCACAGAAAGTGGGGGGCAGCCGCATGGATCAAAGAGGTACGAGCGACCTCCATGACCAAGCCAATGCGGCGCTCAGCAACCCCATTCTGCTGTGGAGAGGCCGGAAGCGTGAACGACTGCTCAATGCCGTGCTCCGCACAGTAGGCTGCCAAGAGGTCGGAGGAGAACTCACCACCTCTGTCAGAGTGCAGACGCAAGACAGGAAAGTCCGAGTGGAACCGCTCGCTGAGCTGGAGACGAGAAGCGCGGATCCAAGGGATCAAAACAGCAGGGACCTCACCCTTGGTGCGCAAGGGGAAGACCGTGGTGTAGCGCGAGTAGTCGTCAACAACGATCAGGAATTACCTCTCCTGACCCTGTCCACGGACGCGGGCTGGGCCCCACACGTCCATGTGGAGCGTCTGCAAGGGAGCAGTCGTCGGGGGAAACGAGGAGGAGTGAGGAGCGGCGCGCTGCCGCCCCTCGACACAAGGAAGACAGGGAGGAGCAGGCGAGGGTGGGAGGGGAGGGAGTACCCGGGGAAGACCAGAGACAAGGTACCGTTTGTGCATGGCACGAAGGCGCTGCGCTGACGGGTGACCAAGGCGGTGGTGCCAGAGGACAGTCTCGTGCGCCAGAGAGCGACACGAGCAGGGGGCAGACAGCTGACCTGACGCAGACGCAGCTACCTGAGGGGACTCAGTGGTCAGTGTGTACAGGTCCGACCCCGGCTGCCTAGTGAAGGTAGCCAGGTGACGGCCCGTCCGAGCACACGTGCAGTGTGTCACACGCTCGTAGGCAGGGGTGAACTGGTGGACACCCCCGTCCTGGAGGGCACAGCCTGCCACCAAATTCGTAGAGAACGAGGGGAGGTGGAGACCTGACAGTGTGCCCGACGGAACCGCAGGACAAGGAAGGACAGTGGAGGAGGTCGCAAAGACCGGACCCCCAGAGGGGTCAGCAAGGGAGACATCAACTGGCCGAGCAAGCTGCTCAAGGGCAGTGCGGTCACGAAAGAAACAGCGAGAAGCTCCTGAGTCTAGAGTGAAGGTGTGCAGTGCCTCAGTGGACTCAGTACCTGGGGGCGCAGACTCACAAACACCTAGAGCAGCAGCCTCACCAGCACCTGGGGCAGTAGACACGCAAGCACCTAGAGCGGCAGCCTCACCAGCACCTGAGGCAACCGACACACGAGCACCTAGTGCGGCAGCCTCACCAGTACCTAGAGCAGCAGACTGGATACCGGGGTCAGGCGGCACACACAGGTGACAGGCTCCCTCGGTACTAGTAGTCAATGCATACATGGCAGTGAGAATAGCATCATAGGAAAGAGCAAAGATATCTACCCTCTGTCCAAGCAGCTCCACCCAGTCGGGGAGCTCAGCGTCGTCGCCAAACTCTGTACGCCAAGCGTCAGTCAGACGGGCGAAGCAGTGGGACTCTGTGTGACCACGCGTCCCGCAAGGCTGACCAGTCCAGGCACCCGTGCTAATAACGTACGGGCAGCGAGCTGTACTCAGCGACCCTCTACTCTGAGCGTACCACTCACGAAACTGCTGAGGCGAAAGAGGGTCGCGCGGACGACGCTGCTGCTGCACCGGGCCACTACAAGAAGTTCCCGAACTACCCACTCCAGGACGACGCCCACTACGGCCACCCCGACAACCCCAACTGGCGTACCACTCACGAAGCTGCTGGGGCATGAGGGACACACGCGGACGGCCGTGGAGCTGCATCTGGCCACGCCAGGAGCAGCAGTAGCAGCAGTAACAGCAGTAGCAGCAAGAGCTGTAAAAACAGTAGCAGTGGCAGTGCGGACAGGGCAGTGCTCACCAGTGGTAGGAAGGGCAGGCGCAAGACGGCAGCGACAGCAGGGCCGCTACAGCTGTAGGGCGGGGCCGGGCCGTGGCAGGGAGCTCCGCGGCAGATGCTGCAGGGCGGGGCTGGGCCGCGACGGCAGCTGCTCCAGGGGCCAGGGGCGGCTGCTGCAGGGGCGGCTGTTCCAGGTGGCCAGGGGCGGCCGCTGCAGGGGCGGCTCCTCCAGGGTCCAGGGGCGGCTGTAGGTGCGGCTGCTCCAGGGGCCGGGGGCGGCTGCTGCAGTGTCGGCTGGTCCAGGGGCCAGGGGCGGCCGTCCCAAGGGCGGGCGCGGGGTAGGGCAGGGCGGCGCGGCTCGGTTCGGGCGGCGCGGCTCGGCTCGGGCTGGGCGGCTCGGTTATGGCGGGGCCGTGGCTGTTAAGGGGGGCGCGCACGGGTTCGACGGGGCCGACGGGGCCGAGAGGGGCGGCGCGCGGGGTCGACGGGGCCGTGAGGGGCCGCTAAGGGGCGGCGCGCGGGGTCGACGGGGCCGTGAGGGGCCGCTAAGGGGCGGCGCGCGGGGTCGACGGGGCCGTGAGGGGCCGCTAAGGGGCGGCGCGCGGGGTCGACGGGGCCGTGAGGGGCCGCTAAGGGGCTGCGCGCGGGGTCGACGGGGCCGTGAGGGGCCGCTAAGGGGCGGCGCGCGGGGTCGACGGGGCCGTGAGGGGCCGCTAAGGGGCGGCGCGCGGGGTCGACGGGGCCGTGAGGGGCCGCAAAGGGGCGGCGCGCGGGGTCGACGGGGCCGTGAGGGGCCGCTAAGCGGCGGCGCGCGGGGTCGACGGGGCCGTGAGGGGCCGCTAAGCGGCGGCGCGCGGGGTCGACGGGGCCGTAAGGGGCTGCTAAGGGGCAGCTCGCGGGGCCGACGGGGCCGCTAAGGGGCGGGTCGCGGGTCGCGGGGCCTTACAGGGCCGCTAAGGAGGGGCGCACGAGGGCGCTGGGGGGGAGGCGCTCGAGGGCGCTCCGACAGTAGGGCGCACGAGGGCGCTAGTAGGCAGTCAGTAGTGGTGGGCCCTAAAAAATCGGTCCTAGCGGAGGACCTGCTCTGAAACCATGTTAGAATGAAAGAAACAGGAGTGGATGAACTAGCAGAAAGTTGGGTACAAGTAGGAAACCCTAAGTTTGTGTACCCCCTAAGGCTAAACCCACTATAGCCCACACAATGTAAACATGCAATGTTTGACAGGAACCGGGGTGGGAACTTGCACCAGTCTGCGCGTTCCCCCAATCCAACCTTGAACGAAATGGGTTGGCCTCGCTAGTGTTGTTTCCTCACCTCGCACCAGCTGTACAAACCAAACCACAGTTCGCGCGCGAATCAGGGGGAATCGTGGGGTGCACCTAAACATTGCCCCCAAAAACCACGCTCATGAATGTGTACCCTTGCTTTAACTTTCCTTGCTCGATTTCGTCATTGACGAAAAAGTAACGTAGCGAAATGTGTTTAGTTTGAAATGTGCTTAGTTCAATGAGACTCCATGGCTTCGCACCATTTCTCCTTGTGAGGTCTCTTCAGTGCTTGATCAATAGCTTTCGGTTCGATAAGTACGGTTGGATTATGTACAACGAAAGTGAGGCCCAATATATGTAAATCAGTCACTCGTTAGCGAGTCTGTGACTCAGTCTCGGAAGGAGCTGCTTCATCTCCAGCTTCAGGATCGAAGTTGAATCCAAGACCCAGACGTTCTCTTTTGTTAGAAGCGACTGGAAGCAGTGTAGTTGCTCCGTTATCAGCGAGCTTGTAGTAAGACTCGGCATTGACGTCGTTATGAGGATCCGATTCATTGATCTCGATCGGAGCTGAACAATAAGGGGCGGCATCGGCAATTGATGACACACCAGAAACTGATTCCTCCACCGCATCTGCTTCGTCGCCTTTTGTAGCAAAGGTGCGTGCTCAAGCAAATATGCTGTCAAGTTCTCCCGGTTGTGATGTTGTACTTGCCACGTGCCGGAACTGCCACGCGATTTTCGACGTCCCAGATTTTCCAAGTTGCGAGCTGTATTTTTTATGCCCAAGTGAATCCCCCATTTCGCCCTCTGCAAAAATCTCCCCGCAGGTGTATTCGGAGGTCGATATTGTACCATATACCCGAAGACGCGTAACAATTTCGTGCCACTCAGCTTTCTTGTCCACTCTTTGAAGGGTGATGAGTTGTTTGGCAGGGACTGTCACGACAGAAGGTTGTGCATCAGAACTGTGTGGTCCATCGCAAACGACTAGTGGTGTGCTGGCAAGCGTGCTTGCAGTAGCAGCTTGCGCGTGATAACTTGTGGAGGGCCCAATTCATTCGTTCTGCAACACCCTGCTGCTGATGATGGTAAGTCAGCGACTATAGTTTCTTGATTCCTCTTATGGCAAGGTAGTCTCTGAAGCGTTGTGATTGATACTCTAATGCCTCGTTCGTCTGAAAACTCTTGAGTTGCAAATCACTCTCCCTCTCAGCTACCGGAAGCCACGCGATGAAGGCGTCGTAAGAAAGGTAGCGAGATAAGACGAGCGTAAGCCAGACGTAACGCGTTGCAGCGTCCATGAAGGTGATGAC
Organism: Closterium sp. Naga37s-1; assembly: GCA_947471745.1. NCBI lineage: Eukaryota > Viridiplantae > Streptophyta > Zygnematophyceae > Desmidiales > Closteriaceae > Closterium > Closterium sp. Naga37s-1. Next base: position 3,195,847 of record CANJKZ010000813.1, read on the forward strand.
GTAGTTAAGATACGGTCGTCCTTCTTGTCGCGGTGTTACTAAGATATACTTTCTCGAGCGGTTTATATGGAGGTGCGCTCAGATTGTGGTGCGCTCGGATTGTGGTGCAACGGGAACGACTGCCGAGGAAGACCAGCTTCATGACACAACGTGCAGATATGGCGAGGACGACGAAGCTCCTGCCCGCCAATCAGCAGTAAGGCATATTTGTCTAATACCCCTGCTCGAATCATATTATAAGTTGTCGTGACGCTGGGATGACCTATCCTCTTATGCCATGTCTCTTCTGAAGGTGTGAGTCCTGCAGATTGCTGGTACAAATATGAGTTGCCGTAGAAAGCGTTGATTTTTTTTTTTTACTCCGATGAGACTCCATCTCTCGTGTTATGCGTCGAATTGCAGACATGTCGGCGACGAGCAGACCAGTCGAGTGAGAAGAATCCAAAGGTATGGACGGATGCTACATCGGTTCTGCTGCTTCTCCACTTGTTCACCTTGACTCTGCTATTGTTATTAAAGTTCCTGGTGTGCCAGCTATTGATGGAATTGGTGGGATGTCTTTTCGCAGAAACCCAAGATGATATGGTTCGGTGTTGAGCTCCTTGGGATGACGATCCGTCCAAGACCCGAAATCAAGAACTCGCTTGTTGTCGGCTGAATTTCCATCACGTTCCATGTTGAGTACGAACACCCTAGCTTGGTGTGTTGCTTTCGCCACGTAAAATCCTCCCCTTCAAGAATATAACCTTAGTTCTCTGTTTTTGCTGTCGCAATCAAGGTGAACACCGCGTCCCATGAGTTGACTAACACTAAGAAGGTTGTAGCCGAGGCCGGGCACGATGAGTTTGAGAAAGCTGGATGACGATATCGGTTTCTGGCGACTGAAGAAGAACTGTGCCTTGACGATGGGTACGTAGTGTCTGATTGTTACTGACAGTGATTGTAATTTCATGCTGAAGTCGGTCTTCGTGCTTAATGATAAAACCATTGTTGATGTCTGACGTACACATATGTTGTGCGCAGCAGCTGTCAAGAAACCAGACGTTGGGACTGTATTCTTCGTCTGCGGTGACATCGGCGTACTATGGATTGACTTGAAGCGTCGTTGAATTCGGCTCCAAGATTTCATTTGGTGAGCCTGGTACACATGAGTCATTTCGAGTCATCCAAGCTCGGCTTTTGTTGTCGCTTCTGCTGTTGCTTCTGCTGCTGAAAATACCTTTGATGTTATTGATGTAAATGCTGTTCTGCTTTATTGCTTGTCATAAACGCGGACTCAATCACCTTTTTGTTGCTCTTGCTGTCAAACATGTCCATGTCTTGTTGTTCAGCTGGAAGAGTCACACAGAGGTGCATCTCCAATACGTTTTCATGAGTCCGAAGAAGCAAGCGCGTTTGACGCCACTGAGGACTGAGTCAGGCGATGACAACTTTCACAGACATTGAGTTAGGGAAGTTTCCTCCATCGGCCGTTAAGTCACGACGCTGAAGGATCTACGCGCGCTTCTCGTGGTGGCGAGGGAAAGACCTAAGCAGCAACTAGCGTGGGAAGAGTGCCCGGGAGAGACAATTGATGGGAGCAGAATCATCAGGCTAATGTCAGAGTTATATGACATTGTCTGTGTAGGCTGTAGTGGGGTAGACAATATGGGGTACAACACTTTTAGGGTTTCCTACTTGTACCCACCTGTTTCCTAGTTCATTAATTCCTTGTTTTATTCTTCACATGGTTTCAGAGCAGGTTCCCTAGTGGGAACGATTTTTTAAGGGCCCACCACTAAATTTTTTTCCTACCTGCCCGAAGCGCGCTGTCGCGCCTGCCTTAGTCGCGCCCCGTGCGCCTGCCCTCCCGTCGCGTGCCCTGCCTTAGTGGCCCGTCGCGCCTCTTACGGCCCTTCGCGGCCCCTCTTGCGGCCCTTCGCGGCCCTCTTTACGGCCCTTCGCGGCCCCTTCGCGGCCCTTCGCGGCCCCCCTCACGGCCCTTCGCGGCCCCTTCGCGGCCCTTCGCGGCCCCCTCACGGCCCTTCGCGGCCCCATCGCGGCCCTTCGCGGCCCCCTCACGGCCCTTCGCGGCCCCCCTTCGCGGCCCTCCCCGGCTCCGCTCGTCGACCCGCCGCTGCGGCCCCGCCCTGCCCCTCTCGCCGGTCGCGGCCTCCATCTGCAGCAGTAGCCGAGGAGCCCTGCAGCAGCTGCTGTCCCTGCCGCCGCTGCCGATCCTGCCGCCGCCGGTGTTGCGAGCCGCCGCCGCCGCCGCTGTCGCTACTGCCCCGGCCCTGCCCTGCAGCCGAGCCGCGGCCCTGCCCTGCCGCCCAGTCGCGGCCACCCTACCCACTCGCCCCTGGTAAGCGCACTGCCGAGCCGCGCCGCCCTGCCGAGCCGCGCCCTTTAGCCGAGTCGCGCTGCTGCTACTGCTGCTAGGCTAGTGCTGCTGCTGCCATGGCTAGTCCCAATGTACTTACCTTCGATGCTGAGGGGCGAGCTGTCGACTTTGAGGTCTGGATTGATGATCTGCAGCTTTTCCTGCAGTGTGATAGCAAGGACGGTATCTCGCTGTTTGATCTCACCTCTGGCGCCTCTGCTGCACCTGCTGCTGATACTGCCAGTACTGTTCGCTCACAGTGGATCACGCGCGATGCTGCTGCCCGTCTTGCTGTCCGTAGTCACCTGCCTTCTGCTGAGCACGCACACTTTAGCCAGTACAAGCAGTGGGGTGCTCTATAGCGAGTACAGCCCATTTAGGGTTAGCTATTTGTATCCCAACTGCTGCTAGTGAAACCCCTCTTTCTGTTTCTAAACTTTCTACTGCTATTCTGACATGGTTTCAAAGCAGGTCGATCCCCTTGGGTCGATCCTGTGGGTGGGCCCGCCACCTAACTGCTTCCGCTGCTGTTCTGCTTCTCGCGCGCCTCGGGCGCGCGCCGTCTTCTTCCTGCCGTGCGCCCCGAGGCGCGCGGCGGTTTCCTGCCATGGGGACCAGCTCGCCGCCCCCCCTCCCGTCCGTCGCGGCACCCTGGGGAGCCGCGCGCTGCCCCCGCCCGTCCGTCGCGGCACCCTGGGGAGCCGCGCGCTGCCCCCGCCCGTCCGTCGCGGCACCCTGGGGAGCCGCGCGCTGCCCCCGCCCGTCCGTCGCGGCACCCTGGGGAGCCGCGCGCTGCCCCCGCCCGTCCGTCGCGGCACCCTGGGCAGCCGCGCGCTGCCCCCGCCCGTCCGTCGCCGCACCCTGGGGAGCCGCGCGCTGCCCCCGCCCGTCCGTCGCCGCACCCTGGGGAGCCGCGCGCTGCCCCCGCCCGTCCGTCGCGGCACCTTGGGGAGCCGCGCGCTGCCCCCGCCCGTCCATCGCCGCGCCCTGGGGAGTCGCACGCGCCCCCCCGCCCGTCTGTCGTGGCGCCTTGGGGAGCAGCGCGCGCCCCCCCCCTCCCGTGAGTCGCGGCGCCCTGGCTCGGCGCGCGCGGCCCTTTCTGTCCCGTCCCCCCCCCCCCCCCCCCCACCGTGCGTACTGCGGTGGTGGAGGGTGTGGGGTGGCGAGCATGGGGGTGTGCGGTGTGGGTGCTCCCCTTCCCTCTCCCCTCCTCCTTGTTCATCTCCCACTGCTGCAGCTGCTGCTGAGGGGGGTGGAGGTGTGGGATCCGCGGGGAGTGGAGCTGGGGGGTGATGTGGAATTTGAGTTAGGGGTGAAGCAGGGGGTGTGTGTCAGGGGGGTGGGACTGTTTGCGGAGGCTGAGAGGAGACTGCCGTCTTGTCGTCCGCAGCACCTGTAGTCCGGGGCGCTGTCCTGGTAGCCCAGAGAGCCTGCTGCGCCTGTCGCCCGTGGGTCCGTTGCTCCTGCCGCTCCTCGTAGCCACCGAGCCAGTTACTCCAGTAGTCCGGGGCGCTGTCCCGGTAGCCACTGTGCCAGCTGCTCCTGTTGCCCGTGTGTCTGCAGCTTCAGCCGTCGTCTCCCATCTTCTCTCCTCTCACAGTCCCTCCTCCTCCTCACTTGCCCGCTGTGACTACCACTAGCTTTGCTTATTATTTGTGAACTCTATGAACTGCTGCTTGCTGTGCTGATTACACCCCACTTTGGCTATGGGGGTGTGTCAGAATGTTATATTATCTAGCCTGCAGTGGGGTGCTCTATAGCGAGTACAGCCCAGTTAGGGTTAGCTATTTGTATCCCAACTGCTGCTAGTGAAACCCCTCTTTCTGTTTCTAAACTTTCTACTGCTATTCTGACACCCCCGTCCCTCTTTTGCCCTCTGTTGCCTCTGCTGCTGCTGTCGACCTCGTTGGCACCGAGTCTGTCGGCACTGCGTCTGCTCCTAGTGGCAGGCGCCGCAACAGCAAGGGCAAGTGGGGCAAGGGGGGTGGAGGGGGCGGCGGGGGCGGCGGTAGTGGCAGTGGAGGAGGAGGAGGGGGTGGGGGTGGAGGTGGGAGTGGTGGCGGGACTGGGGGCTTAGGTGGCGGCGGTGGAGGTGGAGGCGGCGGAGGCAGCGGGAGTGGGGGTGGAGGTAGCGGCGGCGGCGGAGGAGGTGGGAGTGGCGGGGGTGGTGGTGGGCAGCGGGGAGGCCCTGGCGGTGGCCAGCGCCAGCAGCAGCAGCGCTCCGGTGAGACCCCGTCGCCTCAGCAGCTTCGTGAGTGGTACGCTGGGCGTGGGAGGTCTGGGGGTGCTGGTCCCTGCACCTACGTTCTTCGCACTGGCGACCGCCGTGGAGAGCCGTGCGGATGCCCACACACCACACCACGCTGCTTCGGCCGCCTGACTGACGCCTGGCGCACTCAGTTCCCTGGCTCCTCGGAGATCCCTCGCTGGGATATTCTGCTTAAGTCGGGGGTTGCTATCTTTGATCTTGACTATGATGCTATCCTTGCTGCTATGTATGCTGTGTCTATTAGTGATGAGGGTGACTGTTACCTGTGTGTTCCGCCCGACCCGGGCATTGAGACTGCTGCTCTAGGTGCTGGTGAGGCTACTCCAGGTGCTGGTGAGGCTGCTGCTCTAGGTGCTAGTGAGTCTGCTGCTCCAGGTGCTGGTGAGGCTGCTCTCTCAGGTACCGCGTCGGCTCAGGTCTTGCACACTTTCACCCTTGACTCGGGTGCCTCCCGCTCCTTCTTTCGCGACTGCACCACCCTCTTGCCGCTCAGTCGGCCGGTGGCAGTCTCTCTGGCTAACCCCTCTGGGGGACCAGTTGTGGCCAGTTCCTCCACTGTCCTCCCGTGTCCTGCTGTTCCGTCCGGCTCGCTGTCTGGTCTTTACCTCCCCTTGTTCTCTACGAACTTGGTGGCGGGTGCTGATCTTCAGGATGGGGGTGTTCACCAGTTCACCCCTGCCCACCAGCGTGTGATGCACTGCACGTGTGCTCGGACGGGTCGTCACCTGGCCACGTTCACCCGTAGGCCGAGGTCCAGCCTGTACACCCTTACCACTGAGTCTCCTCCTCGTCAAGTAGCCGCGTCGGGTCAGGTGTTTGCTGCAGCGTCCCGGTCTGGCCCTGAGTCTGCCCCCTGCTCGTGTCGCCTCCTGGCCCACGAGACTCTTCTTTGGCACCACCGCCTTGGTCACCCCTCCCTGCCTCGTCTTCGAGGCATGGCCTCCCGTGTCCTGGTCTCGGGTCTTCCTGAGTCCCTCCCTCCCCTTCCTCCGGGGCCTGCCCCTACCTGCGTTCCCTGCGTCGAGGGCCGGCAGCGCGCCGCTCCTCACTCCTCCGAGTTTCCTCCGACAGAGGCCCCACTGCAGACTCTTCACATGGACGTGTGGGGCCCAGCCCGCGTCCGTGGACAGGGTCACGAGCGTTACTTCCTGCTGGTCGTTGACGACTACTCGCGTTACACCACGGTCTTCCCCTTGCGCCGCAAGGGTGAGGTCATTGAGGTGTTGATCGAATGGATCCGCGCTGCTCGTCTCCAGCTCAGGAAGAGCTTCGGCTCGGACTTTCCTGTTGTGCGTCTGCACTCAGACAGAGGTGGTGAGTTTTCCTCTGACCTTCTGCGGGCCTTCGGTCGGGCGGAGGGCATCCGCCAGACGTTCACGCTTCCGGCCTCTCCACAACGAAATGGGATTGCTGAGCGCCGCATTGGCATGGTCATGGATGTCGCTCGTACGTCCATGATCAATGCGGCTGCTCCCCACTTTCTGTGGCTGTTCGCGGTTCAGTACGCGGCGCATCAGATCAACCTCCAGCCCCGGGTCTCCTTGCCGGAGACCACCCCCACTCTGCGGTGGACGGGGAAGGTTGGCGATGCGTCTGTGTTCCGTGTCTGGGGATCTCGAGCTTTCGTCCGCGACTTGTCTGCGGACAAGCTGTCCTCTCGTGCCGTTCCCTGCGCTTTCCTTGGCTTCCCCCCTGACGCGCCTGGTTGGCAGTTCTACCACCCCACCTCGCGCCGTGTTCTGTCCTCTCAGGACGTCACGTTTGACGAGTCGGTTCCCTACTACCGTCTCTTCCCCTACCGCACTGCCCCCCTCCCCCCCCCGTCGCTCTTCCTTGCGCCAGGTACTCCTCCGGTAGACCCCCTCCCCCCTCAGGGTCCTGCCCCCTCAGGTGTGTCTCAGGTAGACGCAGTCGAGCCTGTTGAGGTAGCTGTTGACTCAGGTGCTGCTGGGGGTGCTGAGCCTGCGGGTGCCGGGTCTGGGGGTGCTGTGCTTGGGGGTGCTGAGCCTGGGGGTGGTGTGCCTGGGGGTGCTGAGCCTGGGGGTGCTGAGCCTGGGGGTGCTGAGCCTGGGGTTGCTGAGTCTGGGGGTGCTGAGACTGGAGGTCCTCCGAGTGTCCCGCTGCGGCGGGAGCCCCTCTCTCCACGGCAGCTTCGTGAGTGGTACGCAAGGCGCTGAAGCCGTGCTGCTGGAGCTGAGGGGCCTGCTGCTGGAGGTGCTGCTGGTGCTGGAGCTACTGGAGGTGCTGCTGGTGGTCCTGCTGGTGCTGGAGCTGCTGGTGGTGCTGCTGGAGGTCCTGCTGGTGCTGGAGCTGCTGGAGGTGCTGCTGGTCCTGGAGCTGCTGGAGGTGCTGCTGGTGCTGGTGCTGCTGGAGGTGCTGCTGGTGCTGGAGCTACTGGAGGTGCTGCTGGTGCTGGGGATCGCGGGTGGTCCCAAGCAGGGGCAGGGTTGTGCTTCTCAGACTGCACAGCTTGAACCTGCAAGTGGGGAGCAGCTTGGGGTTTCCGGGGGAGCAGGCGCGGTACCCTTACTACCGGGAGGCGGAAACTTTGGCGCATTGCCGTTTCAAATGCTCGAAGGTGGAGCCTCTGGTGGGAGCGTTGAAGCAGGCATTGTACCTGCATAATTTTGTGAGGCAGGTGAACTCACTTGAAGACCTCCTGTTTTAGCCGGGCGGTACGAAATCGGATTTCCTTTAATCAACGGTCATGACTATCGTGCTGCACACAATTTGGAGAGCAGTGTGGGGCAGTCTTTCAGCTGAAAAAAGTTTCAGGTGAAGAAAGCACTTCGCAGCATAGCATTGGTGTTTTACCTGCATGCAAAACAACACGCGAGGATGAAGCTGAAGAAGCAAGAGGCCAGCTGGGATTGGCAGGCAAAGGAAGCTAGGGTTGCCACCTGGCGCAAGACGAGATGAGAGCTCTCCGTCGCATCTGTGACATGGACGGTGGGCAAGTGGTATGGCGGGAAAAGTTCAGATCCATTTGGTGTGACCCAAAGACCTCCAGGAGACCTCCATAGATGCGTGCTAGGGATGGGGGCCAATAGCTCGTCTGCCCTATCCCAATAACAGTTACGACTGTAGGTGTATGCTTTCTATAGTGTACTTATCCAACAAAAAAAAGGGAAGCTTCGTCCACTGGTCGTGTAACTCTTTGCATCTGTTGATGTACTGTAAAGCAATTTTTCCTGCCTTCATCTGTAGTGTTGTCAGCTGAGTCTGCTCTGTGTTACGCTGTCTGTATCTTGGCGCTTCAAGTGCTGCCATGCTTTCCATACTCTCTGTAAGATCCGATGCTCTGCTATTCTGTTGGTGGCAGATTCTGAAGAAGAATAGTGCAGGCCATCATCGACTGAAAGCCAAAACCACATTGTTCATTTGGTGTGCCGTTTACTACTGCACTTCTCTAGTAAAATACTCCCAAATTACAACCGCTTCCATCATGAGCACGGACTTGAAGCTCCAGGCAAAGAAGTCCTTGCCGTCGAAGGGCCTTGAAGTTTGAAACTTCAAAATATTTAGCATCTGAGTCTGGTAGCTTGTTGCATCTCTAACTCCCATTCCGTCTCCATCTAGCTGCTATTGTTATTGTTGTTGTAGCCGACGTCATTGTTGTTGTCGCCGTCATTGTTGTTGTCGCCGTCATTGTTGTTGTCGCCGTCATTGTTGTTGTTGTTGTTGTTGTTGCTGTTGTTGTTGTTGTTGTTGTTGTTGTTGTTGTTGTTGTTGTTGTTGTTGTTGTTGTTGTTGTTGTTGTTGTTGTTGTTGTTGTTGTTGTTGTTGTTGTTCTTGTTGTTCTTGTTGTTGATGTTGTTGTTGTTCTTGTTGTTCTTGTTGTTGTTGTTGTTGTTGTTGTTGTTGTTGTTGTTGTTGTTGTTGTTGTTGTTGTTGTTGTTGTTGTTGTTGTTGTTGTTGTGCAGGAACACCAAGTGGTACAAACGCGAAGGTGCACTGCGGCTGCTGTCAAGGCGGGACACGGTAAGACGCTGGTTGTTGCTGTTGCGCATATAAGTAGCCATCAACGCTGATTGGTGCTATCCCCATATTCACTGATGCTGAAGCTTGTGGTGCTGCTGTGAGTTACTGCGACATGATATTCATAACTTGCTATTGAAGTGCAGAATCAATAGGTGCTGGATAAGAGCCAGAGCCGACGCCACCTTCGAGATTTAGCGAGAAGGTCGGGAAAGACCCACCATTGCCTACTGTTCCAGTTGCAGATGCAACTGTTGGAGCAAGGCTGGTGAAAATAGCACCATGTAGTGGTGGTGCAGAGGGCCGATGAGAACCACCACGTCCACTCTGAAATTGGGTCTTGCCATTGTTACCAGCCATGTCTGTAAGTGTTCGTTGAGAGTGAGTTTTTTGCCACTGAGGTCGTCTAACTGTGAACTATAGTCTAGGATCTTGTAGAAACTTCTCTTAGTGAAATATTGCAGAGGAAGTAGGAGTGCTTGTGCTGGTAGTTTTAGGAAAATACATATGCGTAATGTACCTGTTCACTAATCGGGTCTTTTACCGAA